>JAPTMU010000157.1:130000-508743 GCA_028583405.1 Pogonophryne albipinna
ACCCGAACAATAACACACGGATGGACCTGACACTATGCTAACACTGGACTCCAGTCTCTGCTTCTCGGTAACTGTCTTTCCAATGTCTGCTGAGACTCTCTACTTTTAGTTAACAAAAAAAAAAAATGCACTTATGTACTCCTTTTCCGATGGATGTGCCAAGATAAGGATTTTTATAACTTATTACACAAATTATAAGATTTTTTTGTATTATTAATCATTATTTGGATGGTATTTTCTTGGTTGCACACACACACACACACACAATGTATACATCACTTCAGGGGACATTACATTGACTTACATGCATTTCCTGGAGACTTATCCTAACCTTAACCATAACCAACACATGCCTAACCCTTACCCTTACCCTAACCAAGTCTTCACCCTAAAATTAATGATTCCCCTCATGGGGACCTCCATTTTGTCCCCATAAGGGAGGCGAGTCCCCACACCTGACTTTGTAAACAGATTTAGGTCCCCACAAGTATAGTAATGCTAGGCCACACACACACACACACACACACACACACACACACACACACACACACACACACACACACACACACACACACACACACACACACACACACACACACACACACACACACACACACACACACACACACACACACACACACACACACACACACACACACACACACACACCGTAGTCTTCATCTATTGGCTGGCGTAGACGGGGCGGGTCTTCTTCTGTAGTCCTCTGATGACGTAGTCTCGGCTCGTCTCTCGCGATATTTCTCATACAATTCTTCTTATGTTTATTGGTCATACATACGTAATAATAGCGGTAATGCAGCGTCAATAAGTGAGAGTTAAAGACGGTGTGTTTAGTGTGTAACTCCACATGTCATTCTCCTTATATTCACATAAACAAAATACTATTAGCTACATGCTACAGGCTACAAACAATAACTATCGTGAAACCGGAAATACAATGAAGGACTCTTTGTTTGTAGATATCTACTAAACTACAGCATACAAATACAGAGAGTAATATAGGCCGTTATACTGAGTGATATATATTTTACACACTGCTCTGCTTTCTGCACAGACCTCACAGCTGTTCTCACTGTAAACATCGCGTTGCGATGAAAGCAGTTTCTAAAATAATATCCAGGGGATGCATGCAGAGCTGTCATTGGCTGAGATAAGTCCGGCCGTGCGTCACGACTCTTTGAAACATCTCTGTTGTCGGAAATACATCAGCGGGGGACCCGCGGAGGACCCATCAGTGTATCCTCGGTTAGAGCTCCTCCAGAGAGCCTCCTCGACGCTTGATCCTCGATGTGCATTTAGAGAAATTAGATGTCCTTCAACATGGCGCGCTGAAATCCATTTCCGGGTCACTACCGGAGGACCGAGGAGTCGAGGAGGGGAAATTAGAGAAATGAGAAACCTTCACTGTGTCGCCCACATCCGGTCCCGGGAAACACTGCTTCAATAAATAATATCATTTAAAGTTCCGGAAAAAGATATTGATTTATTTCTGACAGTTGTAAGCTGGATCATGGATGTCTGCACACCACAGTTCACTGAAAGCTCACAGCACAGCCATCTGCTTCCATTCGTCATACAAATAACACAGATTTGATCTTCACTTGAAACAGTCCAACTCTCAGCTTTCTCATCACTGCACAGGGAGTTTAGCCTTTGATTTGAACAGGACTCGGAGGAATGCAATCATGCCTGAAATGATTGTTCCTTTAGCCACACTGTCTGTACTTTAAATCACACCTAAGTGCAACGAATTATGGCGAAGATGGGAGCTATTGTTTTTTTCATCAACTGATCTCAACTTGTGATGGGTGTGTAGATTCCTTCTTTTTGTAACACATGGAAATACCTAAACAACCTCTGGATGAAAAAGATTGACTGTGTGATCTGCGTCAGGGCAGAGATTAAACAGTGTATTCCAGTGTACAAATGTATTCATCGCAGGGCTATTGCAGTGTGGCTTTTTTCTCGTCACTTAGTACATAGCAGTGCAATATGTCAGAATGGTGCGAGGATTTATTATATCCCGTGTAATGTGGGGAGACAGTTGCATACTCCTGTGACCCCCATGTCTAATGTAATGATTCATATATATTATTTCAGAAGGAGTCCTTGTTATCACGTGAATTAAATGTGGACAACCTCACCCTGCCAGATCCTTGAAGGCCATGAGATCCAGGAAAGTAGTCCTTATGGGATGGAATTTATGGAGCACATGTTCCCGCAGTTTTTTTGCACACTGAACATCTAGAGGCTTTTCTTAATGGTTAATTCTGTTAAAAGGGCAAGAAAGCAGAGGAATGGCACAGCAGATGTTACGCCCCTGATAAAAGGGGAGAATTATGACTAGAGTCAAAGTTAGGTTTCACTTGCCGGTACTTTACTCGAGTGAGTTAACAGATGCAACATACAAAAAGTCTCTTCTAAGAGTATTCAATCACGAGACTCCTTAATTTCCACAATATCATTGACAAGATAGCAAAAACCTCACAGAATTATTTAACCTAAATATAAAGACAACACATTACACAATGCTATAACTGTTTGCATACACAAATACACAAAATGGCGGCAAGCGCGTGTTACACTGCATTTGTTTATGTAGCCAGTGGTGACGTTACTACACTCATTCATCATCAACATCAGCCCAAGTTGATCAAACGTAACAATAACACACTCAATATTTCACAGAACCGCTTTAAAACACTCTTTAAACATGTTATGTTATAGTTTGGCACAATTTGCTATGTTTTTGTACTATACATACCTGATAAAAGGGGAGAATTATGACAAGAGTCAAAGTTAGGTTTCACTTGCCGGTACTTTACTCGAGTGAGGAAAGTGCCGCACAACCCCTCAGATATGTGGGCGGAGACAAAAACAATCGATCTCCGGCTCCCAGATTAATGCCATCTAGTCGATCACAGTTCAACAGATCACACGTCTCCAAAACGAACACAAACAAGCACCTACCACCTTCTCATCCTTTCCAAACATCCTACAATTCAACTACATTCATTTAATTTCATTTCAAACCTTTATTTAATCAGATTGGTCCATTGAGATCATAGATCTCTTTTCCAAGGGAGACCTGCAGCATATAGGTTCCACATGAAACAATAAAGGACATTATACATTATATTTACAGGAAACATTTACATAGTTATAGACATTTACAAGTGCCCATAGTATCAACGAGCATTTCATTTAGCCTAGCTTTAAAAACATGCAGAGGAATGAGATTGCTCAGTTTCAATTCTTGCTGAAGATTGTCCAAGCAAGTGGAGCTGCGCACATAAAAGCTGTCTTACCTAAGACAGTCCTTGCTCTTGGCACATCTAACAATACTACATCATGCGATCTCAGACAATAGCTGCTTGCAACTCTGTGTTATCAGAGAGCAGATATAATACGGGAGTTTACCCAACAACGCTTTATAAATAAACGTGAACCAATGACTGAGCCTCTTTACAGTAAGTGATGGCAAACCTGCCTTGGTATACAGGGTACAGTGATGAGTAAGTGCTTTACAATTTGTGACAAATCTCAGTGCGCTGTGATAGGCAGCATCTAACTTGTTCAGGCGATAGGCAGGTGCATTCATATACATCAAATCACCATAGTCCAGCACAGGTCAAAAGGTCACAGAGCCTTTTCCTGGCCTCAAGCAAGAAACAGGACTTGTTTCTGAAAAAGAAACCTAGTCTAACCCTCAGCTTTTTAAGCAGGTTATTGACATGAAGTTTAAAAGTAAGACAATCATCAAGCCAGATACCAAGGTATTTGTAACAGGTAATCACTTCAAGTACTTGTCCTTGCATAGTAACAATATCTAAAACAGGCTCTGGTGTCTTTTTAGCTTTTGAAAATAGCATTACCTTGGTTTTATCAACATTTAAAAGAAGCTTAAGCTCAGAGAGCTGAGTCTGAATAATGTTAAAAACAGCCTGTAATTTAACACCAGCCTCCTTAATGGAGGGACCTGCACAGTACATCACGGTATCGTCCGCATAGAAATGTAAAGTAGCTTCATTCACATTTTCACCTAAACTGTTGATATATATGGAGAATAAAAGTAGACTTAAAACAGAACCTTGAGGAACACCATTAGCAATGTTCAACCACTCAGAAGACAGCCCATCAACATGAACACATTGGGACCTTTCAGAGAGGTAGTTCACAAACCACCCCACTGCATGGCTGGATATGCCAATACTGAGTAGCCTCTGTTTAAGATGCGATGATCGACGGTATCAAACGCTTTGGACAGGTCAATACATAGAGCTGCACAACTCTGCTTATTATCTAAAACAGGGGTTCCCAACCTTTATTGTGCCAAGGACCAGCAGATCCATTAAAAAAAGAAAAATCGCGGACCGGTTGTCAATTTTAACTGATTTTAATATTTACTCACCACCAGCAGCAACAGAGGCTAATTGTATGTAACAGCCTGAACAAATACTAGAACAATATGCATCCAAAACATTAACAACGTTTAAAAAAGAGCCAGTGTCGTTTTTTGGTTTTTCGGAAAAACGGAAAACCAAAAAAACGACGTTATTCCGTTTTTAAACCAAAACGGGAAAACAGATAAATCAACGTTTTGGTTTTGTTTGTATGATTTACGGATAATCCAGTGAATGCTGGGAAAACAAGGAGAAGGCGCATTATGAAGGAGATGTCCGATCGCCAGGGGGTGTGTGTGTGTGTGTGTGTGTGTGTGTGACACTGGCATTTGTTTTCAGAAGATATTATGATAGTGACGTTCGTGCCGGTGCACTCCGACAGCATTTAGCTCTACATCGAGATTAAACTATAACTTCTTTTGGGAACACCCGCATGTAGGCTACCTATGGAGTTAGCCAGATGTGTGTAAATTACTGTTCATGGTCATTTGAAAACAAATGCCGGTGTCGGACAGACACAAACACACCGAACACACAGAGCTGAGCAGAGCACATACACACATCATGTGCCTTGGTGACCGGACATCTCCTTCATAAAACTAATAAAAGGGAGTAATCGGGCAGTTAGATGTGCGTAGAGATGTGTGTAGAGGTGTGTGTGGTTAACACGTAGCAGTCACTCACTGTTCTGATGAAGGTAAACACAGCGAAGGCGGTGCGTAAAAAGGCACATCTTTACCCACTGGTGCTGCACTTCTCAGAGCATACGTCCCGCTGCCTCCTGATGCTGCAGCCATTTCATGAAGTGAAGGAGGCTTTCCTTCTATAAAACAGCTGCGGGCAGCAAATACCGTGAGAGTCCCAGACATGAATTCATAGATCAAGGCAGACTGGTTTACTCTCCTGTTTTGCCAATCCGGTGCTTAAACAAATAGCTCTACACCCCTGGCCGACATGTCCTTAAAAGGAAGTCCGAGTTTAAAATATATCTCAAATAATGTATGCACTGCCATTTCCCCACGTAAACATAGCAGTCTGCAATTAAACGGTTGTCTCCTGTGCGCTCCTCTTCCAAATTGGCGCACCGGTAACTTTCTCGTGCGCACAAGAGGCTGAGACCTTAGGCTGAGCCGCCGAATCCCTCGGATCATCATAACCATTTTCAACGGTTTTCTGGTGAAAGTTTAACTAGGCTACTGGATGAAATAATATGACTGGTATAGGTGCGAAAATTAAACACTTTTTGAAAAAAAATATGATAAAATATTTGTATATATTTATAATTCTGCAAATATTACGATAAACTCACAGCTATTTCGCGGCCCAGCAGTAACACCTCAGAGGCCAAAATAGATTTATTTAGCCATGTTTCTGATAAAACAATGACGTCAGTGTCAGTCGAGGTTGCCGAGATGCGGACAAAATCTAGTTTACCTAACAGACTGCGCACATTCAAGTGGATGAAACCCAACCCAGACCTAGCTTTAAAATCAGCAGGAGTAGCGATCTAACTACTACTACTGGGCGGACCAGGGTTAGGTTGTACATTTCCTGACAGTAATAACAACAACAAAAAACAGGCATCTTTTCCTCTTAAACGACACACATACATTGTCATCTACTTTAGAATCACCGGAAAAGTCTGCGAGAGTGTGATTTGAGCTTAAGAAGCAATCCTGAAGAACCATCATCGCAGGAAAACAAAAAAGACAAACATATTTTGTCGAGCAGATTGACTGTGACAAGGCAACCGGTAATTGTTTGTGTAACACATCCGAACCTTTGCAGGGGATGCCCACTGCGGGTGGCAGAACAGACCTGAATCCAGTAGACTTCTCAGAATGACTAGAGATCTTCTCATAGTCCAAAACCGTTAACAGGCACAGCAGAATCCCGATATGGGCCATTTTCCCAGACCAGCACACAGAATCCGCGATGTTCCTGGAGCAAATCAGCACAGCAGCAAAGGACAGGCGAAAGCAGCAGCGTGGAAGCACTCCAGGCCCTCCGTGGTATCCCCGGGGTGAAAGGTCTCCTCAGCAAGCAGCACACGACACCGCAGCACATGACAGGTGGGAGCAGGCCTCCGCAACAGCAGAACCAGGACAGGTGGAAAGCAGGCCCCAGCCGTGGTAAAATCCTCCTCCGCACAGCAGCACACGCCCGGTGGAAGCAGGCCAAGCCCGAAGCGTGGAGACACTCAGTCTCTCCGCGACGACTCCAGGGTAAAAATCTCTCCAGTACAGCCGTACTCTACAGGTGAGAGCAGGCCTCCGCAGATCGCAGACACCAGACAGGTGGAAAGCAGGCAGCAACAGGTGGAGCCGCTCCGTCTCTTCGCGACGTCTCCAGGGGAAAACCACCTCAGCACAGCCGTCCTCGACAGGTGGGAGTAGGCCTCCGCAGACCGCAGACAACTAAAACTACTACTTGTATAAGCAGGGATGGCTAAATGTTTGTAAGCAGGAGAGCTAGATGCTAACAGATGCCAGATGCTAACAGGTAGTGGGAGCCTGTAAAAATTGCGAGTGATGAAGAGTTTATATATATATATACCATTTATATATAATAATTTTCCCCTTAACAAATGCTTTAACAACAAGCAGTGAACTTTCTCTCCGGTTACTAGTAGCAGGCTGTTGTGCACCGACAGAAATGCTAGAGAGGTTCAGGTTCATGTTGTTTTCTCACTCACCTTTTATCTCTCATTCCAGGCTTCCTGATTGTTTTCACCCTGTGCTCATCAGCGGCAGTCCCGCCCCTGATTGGTCTCACCTGTTTCTCATTATCATGTGTTTAAATTCCCCTGTCTCCCTGTGTTCCTCGTCAGTTCGTTTTTGTCGATTGCCATGGTCAGTGCTTTACTCTTGGCTCTTGCCACAGTCAGGTCTATGCTCTTTTGAGGTCTTGATAAGTTTGATCCTCACTACGTGAGCGTTTTCATTTTTGTTCTCAATTTTGTATAGACCATTTTTTGTTGATAATTTTTTGCTGTTCATTAAAAAATAAAGTATCTTACAAATACTTTACCTCTGTCTCCCGGGTCGTGCAATTGGGTCCTACCTCCTAAGTGTCTGAGTTTATAACACAGGCTATCAATGCACCATACAACAGTGGCGGTTCTAGACCAATTTGACTGGGGGGGCCAGGCTGGGGCCAGTTATTTTCTGAGAGGGGCACACCAAATGCAGGACGAAAAAAACAAAGACAGTATGAAGTAATTGCACATAAGAAAACAATGTAATATAGTTATAGTTATTGGTATTTGTTTCAGTACATGTTACTAGCCTCAGGCCTAGGGGTACCTGGGCCAGCAGCAGACTCTACCTCTGTATATGAAAAACACACAAGGTAGAAATATTAGCATGTTTGTAGCTCAACTGCAGGATTTAATCTGCTCATTTGGAAACAATCCACAACAAAAGCATTTATCCATGCTCATTTCCATGAGGCAACAACACCAGAGATCAATAAGGCAACAGCATCAACATAACAACGATGACATCATGGTAAAAATACAACATAAATGTACAATAAAATCGTCACACTCAGAACTGACTGTTATCCTCACACTCAAATTCCAATACAATACACACACTTCAAAGAAACATATACAACCTATATGCATTTAAACACAATCTACCTCTCATAGTCATTTATATCATACACCAAGCAACACGTGTCTACATAGTACTGTTTAACCTTAGCGTTAGCTCCGCTAGCCTTTAGCTCCGCTAGCCTTTAGCTCCGCTAGCCTTTAGCTCCGCCAGCCGCTAGCGTCACATTGCACATAACTATACATAACTGCCTAAAACAACACACTCATAACACTTATACTGGGACACTATGGTGTCATTTGAAGGACTTAGAACCCACCTGTATATGAAAAACACATGAGGCAGAAATGTTAGCTTGTTTGTAGCTCAACTGCAGGATTTAATGTGCAGGGTTCTAGATCCTCCCGAGTGGTATCGCCCTCTAGTGATCAGTCCGCCACACAGTTGCAATGTAATACAGTTTAATGACTTCAAAATGTCTAAACATATCTTTTGTGTTTTATTGTTCCACTACATTTCATAATGATAATTGCTACAATGATGGGGAGTTGTCTTTTCTCTTACGGTGCCACAGAACAACACAAAAACTTGTATTTGTATTCTTTTTAAAGTAAAGTAACTTGTTACTTTTATAATTTAGTAACTAATAAAGTAACTAGTTACTTGTTTGAGAACAGCAACTATAACTATTACTAGTTACTTTTTAAAAGTAACTTGCCCAACACTGATTATAATAGAGCCAAAAAACAAGCAGTTACTCAAAATGTAACTGTCATCAATATACAATCATTGTCATAGTTCATAGTCCAATGTTTGTGTTTGGTGTGTTTGCATGAGTTCAAGAGGAAAAGGGGGGGGGGGCATGTGTGTGTGTGTGTGATACTGGGTGTCAGAGGTTACTAGCACATGACACCTTGTGTTCAATCAACTGCTTCCAGAAGCAGACAGAGCTTGTCAATTGGTCGCTGTAAGGTGCTACTCTTGGTTTTCACCAAGACACTTCGGACAAGCCCTTTCGACCCTGACAGTGTCTTTATCACCCGGCCCAGTTGCCAGGAATTTCTTGGTGCTGTATTATCCACGATGACGACGAGATCATTGGGGCTAAGGTTCCGTTTGGGGTTGTGCCATTTGACTCGCTGTTGCATGATTGGGAGATATTCTCTTATCCATCTCTTTCAGAAGAGATCTGCGAGGTATTGTGCCTGTCTCCATCTCCTCCGTGAGTACAAGTCCTCCTTGTGAAAGAGTCCAGGTGGCATAATCGGTTTTGTCTTTAGCAGAAGGAGGTGATTTGGCGTGAGGGGTTCGAGATCGTTCGGGTCACTTGAAACTGTAGTCAATGGTCTGTCATTCATGATGCTCTCAACTTCGCACAAAGCTGTCTGTAGAGTCTCATCATCCAATCTCTGTTCTTTTAGAACAGAACACAGAATCTTTTTTACAGGTCTGATGAGCCTCTCCCAAACTCCACCATGGTGGGCTCCATATGGCGGATTAAAAGTCCATTTTACTCCGTCCCCGAGTAATGCATTTTGAATCTTGTGTTGATTCAGGTCTTTAAGAGCAGCTCTCAGCTCTTTCTGTGCTCCCACAAAGCTTGTGCCGTTGTCTGTCCTGATGCTTGTCACTTGCCCTCTGCGACATATGAATCTGCGCAAAGCATTGATGCAGGAGTCAGTGTCCAATGAGCTCGAAACTTCCAGATGTATGGCACGACTCACAAGGCAGGTGAAGATCACTCCCCAACGTTTTACATTTGCTCTGCCTCGTTTAACCTCCAGGGGTCCAAAGAAGTCGATACCAACATGAGTAAAGGGTGGTAGATCTGGAGACACCCGATCCTCTGGGAGGTCAGCCATTTCTGCTCTCCAACTGTGGTTAGCATTCTTCGGCAGAAAACACAGGCTCTGATTATCTTTCTGGCTGCCAAGTTAGCACGAGGCAACCAGAATCTTTGATTTAGTCTTGAGAGCATGTGGCTTCTCCCCGAGTGTCCAATCTGCTGATGGATGTGGCCGAGGATCAGTTTGGATACAGTAGAGTCTCTGGGCAGGATAATGGGGTTCTTCAGATCCATTGGCATTGCTGATTTGCTTATTCGTCCTCCCACTTTTAGCATGCCTTCAACTAAGATTGGGTCCAGCTTCCTGATAGAGCTGCTTGCTCTTACTTGCCTTCCTTTCTCCAAAAGTGCAAGTTCCTGAGAGAAGTGACGTCTTTGCTCAGAGTGAATTATTGACCTTTCAGCTTCTCTAATGTCCTCCACAGACAGATGTTGTGATCCAAATGTCAACTTTAGCTTGTTCATTTTGTCCTTTTAAGGATTTCAAAAGAGTCCAATCTGGGGCAAGGTCAGCTTTTGCAGATTTCCTTCTTTGATTTAGCAGAAGAAGAATTCCTCTTAATTTAAGTATCCAAGCAACCCCTCTCTGCAGTCTGCTCCATGATGAGTAATACTCAAACAGTTTGCTGGTTGGGTTGGTTTCGTGGACACTCAAACTGTTAACTGCTACGTCCTTTCTAACCTCTGGGTCCTCTGATGGAATAAGGCCCAGGTTCTTAGGTGTTTTTGGCCAATATTCCTTTTCCTTTTCCAGATACTTAGGTCCTGTTATCCACCTTGATGTCTTTAGAAAGTCTTCTACATGCAGCCCACGGGATGCGTCGTCGGCAGGGTTTTCCATGGAGCTCACATGCCTCCACTGCTTCTCCTGAGACAGGTCCTTGATCACTGAAACTCTGTTTGCCACAAATGTGTGATATCGTTTAGTTTGGTTGCTGACATATCCGAGGACAGAGGTGCTATCTGTCCAGAAGGTTGAGTTGTTGAGGTCCACTTTAAGCTCCCTTTTCAACATCCTGTCCACCTTTACTGCAAGTGTTGCTGCAGTAAGCTCCAATCTGGGAATAGTGATCTGTTTGACTGGAGTCACTCTGGATTTTCCCAAAATAAATGAAACATGGACCCTTCCCATACTGTTTGTAAAGCGTAGATAGCTGGTGGTGCCGTAATCTTTTTCGCTTGCGTCACAGAAGTGATGAAGCTCTGCAGTCCTGATTGGTCCAAAATGCTCAGGTTTCATACACCTGTCCACTTGAAATCTGCTAAGCTGTTCCAACTCAGTGATCCCTTTCTGCCATTGTTTTGAGTATTCTTCTGGGATGATTTCATCCCATCCACACTTTATCCTGCATAGCTCTTGGAGGATCTGCCTGGCTTTAAGGATAAATGGGGAGAGGAATCCTAAGGGGTCGTAGATGGAACTGACTGTAGAGAGGATCCCTCTCCTGGTAAGAGCTCTGTTTTTGATATTGACTTTGAATATGAAGGAGTCTTTCTCTGTATCCCATTGGATTCCAAGTGATCTTTCAATGGGCAGGTTTTCCCTGTCAAAGTCCAGATCCTTGAATAGCTTTGCTCTGTGATGCTCAGGTATACTTGCAAGCACTTCACGGTTGTTACAGACCCATTTGGTCAATGAGAAACCTAATTTTGGCGCATTCGTCTCTGAGGTCTCTGATAAGCTTAATAGCTTGTTTAACTGTGGCCACTGATTTGAGGTAATCATCAACGTGAAAGTTGGAATTGATTGTTTCAGTTACCTCTTTGCTGTACTTGAAGCTGTTGTCTTCTGCCACTTGTCTGCGAGCATAGTTAGCAATGCTAGGTGAGGACACAGCACCAAAGAGGTGGACCTTCATTCTATATGCCTCCAATGAATTTTCAGTGTCTCCATCTGGCCACCACAGAAACCTAAGGAAGTCTTTGTGCTCTCTCTGGACTTGCACTTGATAGAACATTGCCTCGATGTCCCCCATGAAAGCAATTTGTTCTTGGCGGAATCTAAGCAGAACTCCAATGAGAGTGTTCACCAGGTCTGGAACTTGGAGAAGTTCCTTGTTAAGAGATGTGCCTTTGCATGATGCAGTGCAGTCGAACAAAACTCTAAGTTTGCGCTTTTGTTGATGGTAAACACCGTGGTGAGGTATGTACCATATCTGTCCATCATTCCTGTTAAGCTGTTCTGGTGGCACTCTCTCTGCATAACCCTTTTTTAACACATCCTCCATGAATGTTTTGTATTCCATGGCATATTCTGCATCCCTCTTAAACCTCTTTAGGAGATTTAGAGTACATTGTTTTACCATTTCGTAGTTGTCAGGCATAACCATGTCCTTTTTTCGAAAAGGCAAGGGTAGGTGTCCATCCTTGAGTTCTACTGAGCTTGATGCTATCTCCATGAACCTTTTGTCTTCACCTGACATTTCCTTCTTCTCTTCATAATCTTTTTCCGAGAAGTCCTGATTGTATTGTGTGATGAGGAGATCATTCAGGTTGGCTACTGATATTCTGTTGACCATTGTGACCACAGGTCCGGATTCCACAGCAGTCCAAGCGTTGAGTGGTCCATTCACCACCCATCCAAACACTGTCCTGACTGCATATGGTCCATTTCCTTGACTTCTTATTATGTCCCAAGGTTCCATTGCCTTAGGAACATCAACTCCTATTAGAAGCTCTATGTCAGCATCAATTTCTTTCAGCTGTATGTCACTTAGATAAGGCCATCTTTCCAGATCCTTTTGGGTAGGTACATTTTCTTTTGAGACAGGAATCTTACTCTGTGTGTACACCTGAGGTAGGTCAAGGTAAGTACTGCCATCTAAATGTCCTATCTCCAATCCTTTGAGTTCGTAACTCGTTACAAGTCTTTCCTGACCCATTGTTCGTAGAACGACGGTCGTTTTTCGTGATTTGGGATTCAGTTGTCTCATTAGATTCTCTGTGCAGAATGACGCTGAACTGCCGGGATCAAGAAAAGCATAGGTTGAGATAAACGTATCTCCTTTGTGAACCTTGACTCGAACGGGCACTATGGCTAGGGCACAATCCCTACCGGCCCCAGTGGCTTCACCAGCCGAGACAAGTGCACTGTTGACCCAAGCTCCTTTTGTTTCAGTAGGGGGAGGCTTTTGTAGGAGTGGACTGTCAATGTGAAGTATTGTTGGGTGACTCTTTTGACACTTTTGACATGTCAGCCAACAATAACCATTTATCTTCAAAAAGTCAACCTTTTCCTTGTGTGGATGATGTTTGAACTGATGGCAATCAGTCAGCACGTGCTTGCCTTTACAAAAGTAGCAAAAAGAGGCAGGACTGCCCCCTTGTGGCTGTTTGAAGGTGCAACGCTGCTCTGTGTTTGATGGTGCGGCGCTGCTCTCCTGATCACATGCTGCTGCGATGATGGTGGCGAAGCTGCTGCCTCTACTTTTAGGTGTTCTGTGGCTCATGGGTTGGCTCCTAGTGGCCATCTTTGGGCTAGAGATGTGGCGATCCTGTATATCCCCAAATAATGGGTCCAGGAGTATTTTAGCTTGTTTTTCCATAAGCTCCACAAGGTCACAAAATCTAGCTCTCTTCTTTGTTCTCTGTAATATATCATAAGCCACTGTCTGCCATTTTTCTCGCAGTTTGTAAGGGAGTTTAGATATTATTGATCTTAGATTGGAAAGGAATATCTTGTTCATCCATGTACTGTACATCTTGCATAGCATTGCAGCATCCTTTTAAATACATTGCATATGCCTGAAGCGCTTTGCCATCATCCGGTCTAATTGATGTCCAGTTCATTGCCTTTTCCAAATAGGCGCTGGTTACTTTGATCTCGTCCCCAAAGTGTTCCTTTAACAGCTGTTTGGCTTCTGTGTAACCTCTTTGGGTATCCAAAGGCAGGCAGCTGCGAACGAGATCTTTGGGCTGGCCGGAAGTGTACTGGTCGAGAAAGTAGAGCCTGTCATGACTGCTAGCTGTTTTATCCTCAATAAGGTGTTCGAAAGCTCGCATAAAGGACTGATATTCAAGTGGATCACCATCGAACACTTTTATCTACATTGTTGGTAACAAGGTACGTTTCTGCTGCATAATGATGAGGTCAGCAATATCTCTCTGTCTCTGTATAACAGTGTCGAGGTTATCATGGGTTTCATTGTGTTGGGTGGAGCTATGCATTGTGGGCATTTTGAAAGGTCTAAACTGTGTTGTAGGTCGCTGAGGGCTGCGAAGATTAATGACAGTCCTCTGAAGTGGTGTTTTAGACACTGCACCCAATGGCTCCATGGAAATGAGGCATGGCTAAAATGCAGGATCTGTTTGGTATTTTGAAAAAAACAACTATATTTATATACTTTATATGGGTATGGCCCTACAATATATTGTTCAAATATAGCATGATATGTCCCCTTTAAATAAACACCGGAAGGTACAAGGAAACAGATCATATTTACGATTTGAAATTAACAATAATTTCATCAAAAGATATTCACCATGGCAATATAAATCATTTTTCATCATTAATTCATTTATCAAATTATGAATCTAAATAATAACTTTGACTTCATTGTGGCTCTAACACATGTATTAAACTGACTGGAGACCACTGGACATCAGTAAGAACCATCACTACCTTGCTGTAACGGCACACCTGCACTCGTTCTTTAGGTGGGGTGAAAACAGAGGAAAAGTCATTTTACTGAAGCATGCTCCAGTTTCTTGAAGTTCATTTCATTTCAAAACTTTATTTATACAGATAAATCCCATTTTCAAGGGAGACCTGCTCAAGTAGTTCCACATGAAACATAACAACATAAACAGAACAACAAAAGGACATCATTCAGCATCATTTACATAATTATCCACATAAACAGGTACCAATAGCTTCCGATTGACTAGCATCCAACCGAGCTTTAAAAACATTTAGTGGCACCAGATTGTTCAGTTTCCATTTAATTTGCAGACTGTTCCAAGACAGAGGAGCTGCGCATCTAAAAACTGTCTTCCCTAAGACAGTCCTAGCAGTTGGCACATTTAATAAAACCACAGCATTCAATCTCAGGCAGTAGCCACTTACAATTCACCGTGAGATCAGGGAGCAGATGTAGGATGGAAGTTTCCCTAACATGGCTTTGTATATAAAAATGTACCAGTGACTGAGCCTCCGTACAGTTAGCGAAGGCAAACCAGCCCTTGCATACAGGGTACAGTGATGGGTTAATGCTTTACAGTGTGTCACAAATCTTAGTGCGCTGTGATACGCAGCATCTACCTTGTTCAGGCAATTGACAGGTGCATTCATATACATCAAATCAGCATAGTCCAGCACAGGTAAAAAGGTCACAGAGCCTTTTCCTGGCCTCAAGCAAGAAACAGGACTTGTTCCTGTAGAAGAAACCTAGCCTAACCCTCAGCTTTTTAAGCAGGTTATTGACATGAAGTTTAAAAGTGAGACAATCATCAAGCCAGATACCAAGGTATTTGTAACAGGTAACCACTTC
The DNA here is from genome assembly GCA_028583405.1 of Pogonophryne albipinna. Classification (NCBI taxonomy): domain Eukaryota; kingdom Metazoa; phylum Chordata; class Actinopteri; order Perciformes; family Artedidraconidae; genus Pogonophryne; species Pogonophryne albipinna. The sequence continues at coordinate 145,317 of JAPTMU010000157.1, forward strand.
AAGTTTTATTCCTTGCGTAGTTACAATATCTAAAACAGGCTCTGGTGTCTTTTTAGCTTTAGAAAAGAGCATTACCTTGGTTTTCTCAACATTTAAAAGAAGCTTTAGTTCAGAGAACTGAGTCTGAATAATGTTAAAAACAGCCTGTAATTTAACACCAGCCTCCTTAATGGAGGCACCTGCACAGTACATCACGGTATCATCCGCATACAAATGTAAAGTAACTTCATCCACATTTTCACCTAAACTGTTGATGTAGATGGAGAATAACAGTGGACCTAAAACAGAACCTTGGGGAACACCATTTGCAATGTTCAACCACTCAGAAGACAGCCCATCAAAATGAACATATTGGGACCTTTCAGAGAGGTAGTTTACAAACCACCCTACTGCATGGCTGGACATGCCTATACTGGCTAGCCTCTGCTTTAAAATGTGATGATCGACGGTGTCAAACGCTTTGGAAAGGTCAATAAATAGAGCTGCACAACTCTGCTTATTATCTAAAAAACTCGCCACATCATTCACCACTTTCATTGTGGCAGTGATGGTGCTATGTTGCTTTCTGAAGCCTGACTGATGTTTAGACAGGATGTCATTTGTACATAAAAACACCTTTACCTGTTCACTCACTAAGCGTTCAAGAACCTTAGCCAGAACTGACAACTTAGAGATTGGCCTATAGTTATTTAATAAGGTGGCCTCCCCTCCTTTTATCAAAGGCAGGACATACGCTGACTTCCACAATTTTGGAATTGCATTTGTGCTGAGGGAGAGGTTAAAAAGAGTAGTGAGAGGAAGAGCAATACAATCTGCAGCTATCTTTAAAAAGAAAGGCTCTACGTTGTCCGGGCCAGTCGGTTTCTTAGGATCTAACTTGGTTAAAGCTTCACGAACAACATCAACAGTAAAAGGGGTAAAACTAAAAGGGTTTTCCAACACACGTTTTTCAGAGTCACATACTGTAGTGTTCACAGAAGCAGAGTTAGTGACAGAATCAAACAGAGAGCCACAGGACACAAAATGCTCATTAAAACAATTTAGCATAGTAGCCCTGTCCGATATAGAGCCAGATGCTGTGGTAATGCACGGAGGTAGCTCATTACGGATATCGCCGGTGGATAACGATTTAATGGCTTTCCAACATTTTCCAGGATTATTCAGATTCTTTGTGGTTACTGACAGATAGTACTTTGATTTATCACTTTTGACATTTGAAGTGAAGCTATTTCTTAGCTGCCTAAAATGCAGCCATTCTACCTCTGAGCCTGATTTCCTAGCCTTTGCCCAGGCCTTGTTTCTCTCATGAAGGAGACTGGACAGTTCAGCAGAAAACCAAGGATTGTCTCGTCCCTTTACTCTAAATTTACGCAGGGGTGCATGTCTATCAATGATCTCCATAAAACCAAGATAAAAATAAGACCATGCGGTTTCTACATCAGCACACAGATCGATTTTTCCCCAATCAAACCCAAACAGATCATGAACAAAACCCTGCTTCACAAAATGTTTTATGTCTCTCTTAATGATAATACGAGGTTTAACCTTTTGGACCTTAGTGTCCCTAATTGTGGCTACAACACAGTGGTCACTCAGATCATTTGCAAATACTCCCACAGATGAATATTTATGGGGAACATTAGTTAAAATGAGATCAATTAGGGAGGATTTATTTGGGGACTTAATGTTAGGGCGAGTAGGACTGTCAACAATCTGAGTAACATTTAAAGAGATACAAAGGTTTTTAAAATCCTCTGACACTGCAGTTAACCAGTCCCAGTTAAAATCTCCAAGTAGCACTATTTCCTTGTAGTCTAGTTGTGATAAAAGATTTGCTAGCGAAGACAAGGAGTCCTTGACAGCTGAGGGGGGTCTGTAACAACTCACTACCATGACCTGTTGACCCTTTGCCACTTCTATATTTAAGGCTACAAATTCAAATTGCTTACTGATCGATTTGGAAACTAATGTGGTTACACTGAACTTATTCTTAACATAAATGGCAACGCCACCACCTTTATTAGGCCGGTCGGAACGATACACATTATAACCATTTAAGGCAATGTCAGAGGCCAAAATAGATTTGTTTAGCCATGTTTCTGATAAAACAATGACGTCAGCGTCAGTCGAGCTCGCCCAGATGCGGACAAAATCTAGTTTACCTAACAGACTACGCACATTCAAGTGGATGAAACCCAACCCAGACCTAGCTTTAAAATCAGCAGGAGTAGCGATCTGACTACTACTACTGGGCGGACCAGGGTTAGGTTGTACATTTCCTGACAGTAATAACAACAACAAAAACAGGCATCTTTTCCTCTTAAACGACACACATACACCGTCATCTTCTCTAGAATCACCAGCAAAGTCTGTGAAAGGGTGATTAGAGCTTAAGAAGCAGTCCTGAAGAACCATCATAGCAGGCAAACAAAAAAGACAAACATATTTTGTCGAGCAGATTGTCCGCGACAAGGCAACCGGCAATTGTTTGTGCAGCACATCTGAACCTCCGCAGGGGATGCCCACCGCGGGTAGCAAAACATACCCGAATCCAGTAGACCTCTCAGGATTACTAGAGATCTTCCCACAGTCCAAAACAGCAAACAGGCACAGCAGAAACATGACATGTGCCCTTCTCCGATGTTCCCCGGGCAAGAACCCTCCTCCTCAGCCACACCGCAGCCAGGAAAGGTGGAAAGCAAGCCCCAGCTGTGGCGAATCCTCCTCCGCACAGCAGCACACGCCCGACGGGAGCAGGCCCCAGCCCGAAGCGTGGAGCCACTCCGTCTCTCCGCGACGTCCTCGGGGCAAAATCCTTCTCCGCACAGCCGCACTCCACAGGTGGGAGCAGGCCTCTGCAGACCACAGACACCAGACAGGTGGAAGCAGGCAGCAGCCGGTGGAGCCGCTCCGTCTCCTCGCGACGTCTTCGTCGGGGGGAAACCACCCAAGCACAGCCGCACTCAACAGGTGGGAGTGGGCCTCCGCAGACAACAGGACAGGACCAACAGCGACAATCAGTGAGATAGCAGAAGTTACACAGGAGTGGGAGATAGCAGACAGGGTGACCACAACAGATAGTGCTGCAGTATGAATGCTACCATACAAGTGTATGTCCTGTGTACCACACATTATACAGAGGGGAATCACTTCATGCCAATAATTCAGAAATCATCAAGGATGTAATTATAAAGTAAAAAGCCCTCTGATTTCTCTTCCCAGTTTGTGCATTCCTTTATTACAACACCTTTCATCTACCTCAAAATACACGTAAATGCTAGCATTTTAACCTGTTAAGCCCCATCCTCCCGCCGGTGGGGGAAAAAACGCATCATCTGCAGGAAACAGCGTCTGAGGGCTTCTTAATATTTAAAAACCTATTAATGTGTCATACCCACTTAATGGGAAGAAACTCAGCTATTAGACAATATTAACCATTTTTAGCAAAACAAAACATAAGGGTAACAAAGGCTCTGAATTAGCCCTGAGCGAAAAAATGCTAACATACTTAGTACAGAAATCACGTTAAAATACCCTTATTACTTATCGTATCTGCACAAACAAGATATCGATTAGCAAGCTGAGATTGCACAGATTCGACAGGTATTCGTATCATTACTGACCGATCCGAACTCGCGACATGAGAAGCTAACAAAGACATCACACCACGTAGCATTAAGTAGCCAACACGGCAATATGTCTTACCTTTGTTGTTTTCTGATCAAAAGTTATTTTCAATGGCATTAAAACGATAAAAACGCTGCTGAAGGTTAATCTATAGGTTAATCCAATGTGTCTGTGTCACTTTGAAATGATTTATGATAATCCATCAGAAATAAACCTGCTTTTCAGTTTTCAGATTTCAGAGCGTAAAACAGGTTATATCTCTCACAGGCTCCGCCCTCTACTGGACTCTATGGGTACTCCCCCATATCCTATCATGTACTAGGGATGTGAGTCTCTGATGCCGATGCGATGCGCATCTCGATACGTTGCCAACGATACGATACATTAACGATACATTTGAAACACCAGGCGATGAGATACGATTCACCCCTGTTGTGATACAGTTCGATACGATTTGATTCAACATTATGCGATACGGGGCGATACGATGCGATTCAACACGATGCAAAATAATGATACTTCAATATGGTACGACAGAGGATTTTTGTTTTATTCCTTATATGCAGCAAATCATACATTAACAAAAAAGTGCTTTACATATTTGGTTCTCTCTACTAGTGCATCCCATCATGCTGTTTATTTTTTTAGCTTTTCTACCTTAAAGCACTCTCCAGAGTACAGTACAATTGTATAACATCTCACAGTTAAGCAATTTAAGGATGCATTGCCCATGATTAACAATGTGCAAATAACAACTACCATAGAGCAATGCCCATACAGCTGCCAGCCTGATGTGCTGAACACTCATTCATAGACTAACTCACCAGTGAGCAGAAAGCAGTGGTTTCTATATATATATATATATATATATATATATAAAGAATACAAATAACCTTTCACAAACAGGTATTTCATAACTGCTTACAGTAAGGAAGACATTTAAACTATTATTGGCCGTCACAGTCTGCTGTAAACTAAACACCACTCTCTCTGACAGAACACCTCACTGAGTGATTGAACTCATATGTCTAACTTTCAGATTTCTCTTTTCAGCCGCAGACCCCATGTCGCCTCTTTATGTGCGTCGCTAAGTTCCTCTTACTACTTGTGTACTTAAAGTGGCTCGACATGATTTACAATTTGCGAGCGATTTTTCAAGTTGACCATCTTTCTTGAACAATCCGAAGTGTTGCCAAACGTTTGATTTGTAGGTATTTTTCGGTGCGCTGCGTTTCTCTTTCTCCTCGACTTCCATGTGTGTTGATAACTGAGACTCTCGGCCTCCGTAGTGATCAAAGATCGTCTCTGCTGAGTGCTGACAGGATGAGGGGATATTATATGAATGAATCGTTTTTTTACCGATGCAAAATCGATGCATCGCGAGTTCAACCCAAACTGTAGCCGATGTGCACTCTCTCAACCGGTGCACTCGCATCTTGAACGTTTATGCCGGTGCACCGATGCAAATCGGTGAATCTTAACATCCCTATCATGCACGCATTCCTTCACTGAGACTTCCATAGACGTAGCCGCCCCCTGGGCGGGCCTACCTGAATGCGCGCGCACTTGACGCATAAGAGGCGGCCTCACCCGCTCACTGCTATCCCTTTCTCTTTAGCTAAGCAGCATACGAGAAGTAACTGAGTGAAGAGAGACGGATAATAATTAAACGACAAAGAATATTTCTTTAAAAACACACAGTATGGACTCACCTGCGGAGCGCCCGTGTCCTACGTGTCCGGGTTCTATCGGGAGTGACGATCCCCATACTCGGTGTATCGAGTGTCTGGGATCTGACCACGCGGAGGCTAACCTGCCTCCATCAGCAGTCTGCAGCGCCTGCCGGTTATTGACTCGATCCAGCCGCCTGCACAGAGTGGCGGTGTTCGAGGGGTGCTACGTCTCGTCGGTGGAGGACCCAGAGCTCGACGTGATGGAGATGGAGGACCTCGAGCAGGGAGTGCTCTGCGTCTTCGCCATTCCCAGCACCGGACGGGTCCGAGCGTCGGAGAGAGGGACGATGATGAGGACTCCTCGTCGTCCGAGATCTCCGGTGACCGCCAGGACGACACGACAGGACGACACGACAGGACGACACGACAGGACGAAAATACTTTTTACTTTTATTGTCATTACACAGTAGGCCTACTTACTATGTAACGAAATGGTTTCTCTGCGTTTGACCCATCCTAGTGTTAGGAGGTACTTCTCGGCGGTGATGGCTATGGCGGCGGAGCGTGCAGGCTTGTCGCTCCCCTCACCGTTGCCATCGAGGCCGGTGAGCCGCCTGCGTCAGGGCTTTTACGGCCCGGCTCATCCAGCACAGCCGGCCTTCGTTTCACCCCCTCTGCCAGACATCCGGCGGTGTGTGGAGGCCGCGTGGCGGCAGTTACTGAGAATGAAGGCTCCGGTGGCGACTTGGGCTGGAATCCTGAGAGTGGAGGGCCACTCGGACCGATTGTTCCGGTGTGGCCCCACTGGAGGAAAGCCTAGCGGCCCATCTGCTTCCGCAGACAGCCGGGTGGGCTTGTATACCTGTCGCGTGACCGCGAGAGGCTTGTATATCTGGATAAGATATTCAAGTATTTTGCTGCGCTTCCACTCCGCCGCAGCGAAGGGGTACCGGGTGGGGAGCTCCGTCCTCCAGGAGTGTACTGACGGTGGGAGGAAGCGTCCCGGCGGAGAGAGGTGATTTCTCCGGCCAGGACGCTAGGGCGAATCCCGCCTCCTCCCTGTTTGACCGACTGGTTACAAAATCTTCTTTTCAAAATAAAAAAAGATAAAATGTATTCCAGTTTTGAGTGTCTCTTCTTTCCACACACCCACACAGCCACGTAATGTTGATCGTACAGTTTCCCCACTCGCTGCCCAAGTTGTAACTCCAGTTAAGGAGGCAGCTAGTGCGCATGAGAGTGATAAACCGCGCTATGCGGGTACAGGGACATTATGACCGGCGTAGCAGGGTTAGGAAACATTTTACGCCGAGTGTAAAAACTCTGCTTGATGCATTTCACTGTTTGGGTGAGAGCATCATGGCGGAACGCGCGCTCCCACAAGATCGCGCCCCCTTCGCAGGTTTTTTTTTGCAGCGGGACGGGTCACCAGAGAGTACCACAGCTTTATCGCTGGGGCCTCACAGCTGGTCGCACATCCCCTATCACAGTGTTATGGGGAATGGAGGCGCAACTACGTGTTAACGGAGTGGACAAACAGGACGCTAAGACTGAGTTATTTACTCCAGTTTTGCAGCATCCCTCCTCCGTTCGAGGGCATAAGAGAGGCAAAGCTATCATCCCGAGGGAGATAGGTTTTCTCTCAGCAGAGGCTCCAAAACATATTTGCGTTTTTTGCCTGGAGAGCTGTAGGTGGGCGCTGGTCTCTAACAGAGACATGGAACAGCAACCTCCTAGAGCTACGGGCAGTAGTGTTGATCCTCCAGCATGTCAGACCCTTAATTCAGGGGAGACATGTAATGGTCAGGAGCGACAACAGCACCACAGTGCATATAACAACAGGCAGGGCGGAGTCCGCTCCGCCGCTTTGTTGACCACAGCGGAGGGAAATGTCCCGGCGGAGAAGAGGTTTCTCCAGGACGCGAGGGCGAATCCCGCCTCCTCCCTGTGTGACCCTTTGGTTGCAATGGCATCTTTCTCATTGCTTTGAGAAAAAAGATGATTAATTTACCCCTTTTAGAAGGGAAGTTATTCATTTTCTAGCCTGAGACCTGAAAAACAGGCTTGGCGCTTAACAGGTCAACACATTTGACTACTGACTAATTATTATTGTTATTATTACACTTAATTACGGTGGCCCTAAAGTGCAAGTCAAAACAACATTTCACAAAACACTACAGCATTTCACAAAACACTTCAACATTTCATAAAACACGAAATTTCAAAAAATGAACAGACCGTGAGCATCAGGGAACCCCAATGAACTGATATATGTTTTTTTTTGGGTTTTGTGTGTAAAATGTGAAGATGAGAGCAGTTTGTCTAAAGTGTACTTCTCTCTCTTCTGAAGAAAGATCCAGATTTTTTTAACATGGGAATCAATTGGGAGCTAGGTGGGCTTTTTGTCTCTTCATGCCCTTAAGAGGCATTTTGTTTAATATTTTGAACAAAAAAATATATTTTGTTTTAATTATTTTCCAAACTAGGAGAGGTTTTCCTACATTTTTCATGAAAAATTATGTCTGAGGAGTGTAGGGTTTGGGAATTATGGCAAGTTTAAAAATATTTTTGGGGGAGAATTTCAAGCACTGCTCCACTCTGTTTTGAGATCAAAGCACTCTAGACTTAACGAGCTGCTCCATCCACTCTAATGTTAAAATCTGAAAAAGGCCTCTCTGCTAAGCTCCAAACTAAGTTAAATATCTCAAAAAGTGTAAAAGATATCAAAAATAGCTGAAGGTCTTGTGATCATTTTAAAGTTGGAATGAAGTGTCTAGCTGAAAGTATGTGGAAGGAGAAGCATTTGGCGTAAGTTGTAGGAAAAGAGGATTTGAAGAGTCCATGTTAAAAAAAGAGTTTAAAAAGCTGAATATTTCAAAAAGTATAAAATATTTTTTAAAAGTTGAAGGTTTCCCATCCCAGTTTAATATTTGAATGGTTTCTGTAGCTGAAAGTAAGCTGAAGTTATGGAGAGCCAAAGTATTGGCTGAAATAATAATAAGGGGAAGAATAAAGATTCGAAGAACTGTAGTGGAATGCTGTAAACAGCATTCGCACTGAATATATATATGATATGCTTTAGGAGCTGTAGCCTGTAGGTGTGTGTTGTACAGCGTGTAGGTGTGTGTGTGGTACAGTGTGTAGGTGTGTGTGGTATAGTGTGTAGGTGCGTGTGGTACAGTGTGTAGGTGTGTGTTGTACTGTACAACACACCCACACTGTACCACACGCACCTACTCAAGTACACTGTACAAGTACAGTGTGTGTGTGTGTGTATGTGTGTGTGTTTGTGTGTGTGTGTGTGTGTGTGTGTGTGTGTGTGTGTGTGTGTGTGTAGATGCGGCGGACAGACAGGTCTCAGTTGGTTTGGTGTCCTATGCTTACTTTTAATACTTGTAAATACAACTTTTGGCCCGTAATTTAAATTCCCCATTTCAGCGACCAGAGAGGGGGGGGGGATATATCCAGTCTCTAATAGTGTTACGTTATTATGAGAGTGCTCTCATACTTATTTGATTCTGAAGTGTATAAATATGTACAGTGGGGCAAAAAAGTATTTAGTCAGCCACCAATTGTGCAAGTTCTCCTACTTAAAAAGATGAGAGAGGCCTGTAATTTTCATCCTAGGTATACCTCAACTATGAGATACAAAATGAGAAGAAAAAAACTCCAGAAAATCACATTGTCTGATTTTTAAAGAATTTATTTGCAAATTATGGTGTAAAATAAGTATTTGGTCAATAACAAAAGTTAATCTCAATACTTTGTTATATACCCTTTGTTGGCAATGACAGAGGTCAAACGTTTGCTGTAAGTCTTCACAAGGTTTTCACACACTGTTGCTGGTATTTTTGGCCCATTCCTCCATGCAGATCTCCTCTAGAGCAGTGATGTTTTGGGGCTGTCGCTGGGCAACACGGACTTTCAACTCCCTCCAAAGATTTTCTATGGGATTGAGATCTGGAGACTGGCTAGGCCACTCCAGGACCTTGAAATGCTTCTTACGAAGCCACTCCTTCGTTGCCCGGGCGGTGTGTTTGGGATCATTGTCATGCTGAAAGACCCAGCCACGTTTCATCTTCAATGCCCTTGCTGATGGAAGGAGGTTGTCACTCAAAATCTCACGATCCATGGCCCCATTCATTCTTTCCTTTACACGGATCAGTCGTCCTGGTCCCTTTGCAGAAAAACAGCCTCAAAGCATGATATTTCCACCCCCATGTTTCACAGTAGGTATGGTGTTCTTTGGATGCAACTCAGCATTCTTTCTCCTCCAAACACGTCTAGTTGAGTTTTTACCAAAAAGTTCTATTTTGGTTTCATCTGACCATATGACATTCTCCCAATCCTCTTCTGGATCATCTAAATGCTCTCTAGCAAACTTCAGACGGGCCTGGACATGTACTGGCTCAAGCAGGGGGACACGTCTGGCACTGCAGGATTTGAGTCCCTGGCGGCGTAGTGTGTTACTGATGGTAGCCTTTGTTACTTTGGTCCCAGCTCTCTGCAGGTCATTGACTAGGTCCCCCCGTGTGGTTCTGGGATTTTTGCTCACCGTTCTTGTGATCATTTTGACCCCACGGGGTGAGATCTTGCGTTGAGCCCCAGATCGAGGGAGATTATCAGTGGTCTTGTATGTCTTCCATTTTCTAATAATTGCTCCCACAGATGATTTCTTCACACCAAGCTGCTTACCTATTGCAGATTCAGTCTTCACAGCCTGGTGCAGGTCTACCATTTTGTTTCTGGTGTCCTTTGACAGCTCCTTGGTCTTGGCCATAGCGGAGTTTGGAGTGTGACTGTTTGAGGTTGTGGACAGGTGTCTTTTATACTGATAACAAGTTCAAACAGGGGCCATTAATACAGTTAACAAGTGGAGGACAGAGGAGGCTCTTAAAGAAGAAGTTACAGGTCTGTGAGAGCCAGAAATCTTGTTTGTTTGTAGGTGACCAAATACTTATTTTACCGAGGAATTTACCAATTAATTCATTAAAAATCCTACAATGTGATTTCCTGGATTCTTTCCCCTCATTCTGTCTCTCATAGTTGAAATGTACCTAGGATGAAAATTACAGGCCTCTCTCATCTTTTTAAGTGGGAGAACTTGCACAATTGGTGGCTGACTAAATACTTTTTTGCCCCACTGTATGTGTGTGCTTGTGTGTATATGTCCGCATCTGTAGCCTGTTATTGTCTCATTATACCGCACTGTCAATTAATTAAAGTAAATATAAAAGTCATCATGAACACATCTGTCCATCAGACAGAGGGCTGCTGTGCCTCCTGTCATCATTAATGGACGTCTCTTTAAAAGGACCGCTCAGAGGAGAGGAGTTCTCATTTCTCTAACCGCCTGCTGCTTCCCCTCCTCTCTCCTTGGTTCCCCTCCTGTGGGCGGGACTAAGACCCGAGGATAGGAGTCGAGGAGGGGAATTAGAGAAATTAGAAACCTCTCATGTCTCTCTCCTTTCCATAACCTGCACCCTCTCTTCCATCTTCTTTAGTCTCTCTGTCTTCTTCCTGTTCATTACTCTCTCTGTCCTCTACTCTTTCTCTTTGTTCAATCTCTCCCTCGTTGTTCACTTTTTGCTCCTCCTCACTTGTCGCTCCTGCCAGTGAATTAAAAGCAATTCAGCAGTTTAGTTAATTTCACTTGTTTGCATTATTGTTTTTAATTTAAATCTGTTTTGTTTGATTCTCAAAAGAGAACAAAGATGTAAGCAAATTGTGTTTGATACAATTGTATGTTATTATGCAATAGATGTATGTTGTTTTAAAAGTATGCCTATTGTCTATATTGTAAATGAAGACTATTGTTATAGATAAATATATCTATCTAAATAGACTAGATCTGAGTCAGTGTAAAAAGAAAACAATACATTGTTATATCTTCAATGTTTTATTCAAATTGAAATGAAAGAAAAGCATTACAACGTTTGTTAAAAGGTAATCTTATTGTAAGTCGCTTTGGATAAAAGCGTCAGCTAAATGCAATGTAATGTAATGTAATCCTTCTGACATTGGATGAATGTAATTAACGTAAGCTCTCTAGCTAGTTTATTCACGCAATTTAAACCAAAGTATAGCCTATAGCTGCAATATAAGTTAGTGTGCAAGTTGTCAGACGTCCACTGACTAACGTAGAGCGTTCACACAGGATCTGCTGCTCATATGATGTCCTGATGAACAGAAACACAAGCAGCCCACTGGACTCAGATCTCTAGATACCTCATCACTCCTCCTCTGGACTCAGATCTCTAGATACCTCATCACTCCTCCTCTGGACTCAGATCTCTAGATACCTCATCACTCCTCCTCTGGACTCAGATCTCTAGATACCTCATCACTCCACCTCTGGACTCAGATCTCTAGATACCTCATCACTCCTCCTCTGGACTCAGATCTCTAGATACCTCATCACTCCTCCTCTGGACTCAGATCTCTAGATACCTCATCACTCCACCTCTGGAGTTAGATCTCTAGATACCTCATCACTCCACCTCTGGACTCAGATCTCTAGATACCTCATCACTCCTCCTCTGGACTCAGATCTCTAGATACCTCATCACTCCACCTCTGGAGTTAGATCTCTAGATACCTCATCACTCCTCCTCTGGACTCAGATCTCTAGATACCTCATCACTCCTCCTCTGGAGTTAGATCTATAGATACCTCATCACTCCACCTCTGGAGTTAGATCTCTAGATACCTCATCACTCCTCCTCTGGACTCAGATCTCTAGATACCTCATCACTCCTCCTCTGGACTCAGATCTCTAGATACCTCATCACTCCTCCTCTGGACTCAGATCTCTAGATACCTCATCACTCCTCCTCTAGACTCAGATCTCTAGATACCTCATCACTCCTCCTCTGGACTCAGATCTCTAGATACCTCATCACTCCTCCTCTGGACTCAGATCTCTAGATACCTCATCACTCCTCCTCTGGACTCAGATCTCTAGATACCTCATCACTCCATCTCTGGAGTTAGATCTCTAGATACCTCATCACTCCTCCTCTGGACTCAGATCTCTAGATACCTCATCACTCCACCTCTGGAGTTAGATCTCTAGATACCTCATCACTCCTCCTCTGGACTCAGATCTCTAGATACCTCATCACTCCACCTCTGGAGTTAGATCTCTAGATACCTCATCACTCCTCCTCTGGACTCAGATCTCTAGATACCTCATCACTCCACCTCTGGAGTTAGATCTCTAGATACCTCATCACTCCTCCTCTGGACTCAGATCTCTAGATACCTCATCACTCCTCCTCTGGACTCAGATCTCTAGATACCTCATCACTCCTCCTCTGGACTCAGATCTCTAGATACCTCATCACTCCTCCTCTGGACTCAGATCTCTAGATACCTCATCACTCCTCCGCTGCTCCGATACAAGTCTGGGCTGCGGTGGTTTGTCGTCTTCTTCTGTTTGTTTAATCGAGCCTACGTAGTTATGCAGCGCCCCCATCATCAGTAAATGGAAGTACTACAAAGAACCCCGTTTAGTGCAATTATTTCACAATTTTTGTTATACACACAGCTCGAAAAAAATTACCGAGGTCCGGACCTCGGTGACCTCAATGGTGGATACGGCCCTGCTTTCCGTAAAAGTTGAAATGTTGAAGTGTTTTGTGAAATGCTCTGGTGTTTTGTGAAATGCTGTATCGTTTTGTGAAATGCTGTAGTGTTTTGTGACATTTTGAAGTGTTTTGTGAAATGATGTAGCGTTTTGTGAAATGATGTAGCGTTTTCTGAAATGTTGAAGTGTTTTGTGAAATGCTGTAGTGCTTTGTGAAATGTTGTTTTGACTTGCACTTCAGGGCCATCGTAATTAATTGACTGAGACAACTAGTTTTAATTGAATTTTCATTTGATCCTTCAACAGTATAAAAGTTCTGTCTGAAAATTGTTATTGTGTCGCAAGAACATAAAACAGCAATCTATACTTTTTTATACATTTCTGTGTGTGCTGCTCTCTCTTCCAATGGACTATTCCTTCTATTTATTTGACTTAACACATCTGCTCAAACATTCATGTTGACAGAGAATCTGAGAGCTCTGTTATCACAGAGGGGCTCCAACATGACAATAATAATAGTAAGGTGAAATCCTTTCACTTAACTCGGAGAACAGTGCAGTCTCCACGGAGCGTTGGCTCCATGCTGCTGAACCCCCCCTGAACCAGCAGGTGCTCACATGTTATTCATGCCCCCTCCCGCTTGCCTCACCTGCTTCAGCCGACCAAGGAAGGAAGCACAAGTGGTGCATAGTTCATAGAGGGCTGGAATCCACACAAGGCTAAAGGCTAACCTACCTAGCCTGTCCCCTCCATCACTGGCCATGTTCAATGTCTGCAAAACAAACTGGGCTGCCAACGTTTACAACTAAACACAAGAGAGAGAGTATTCTAACAGGAACATGGATCCATGACGAAACTCTGGAGACAGGGCTCACACCATTCCTGTCAAAGGGACAGACATGCAGGACAGTGTGGCTAAAGCTTTGATGGCTACATTGTTCACAGTTGGTACTTGGTGTTGATTGTATGACGTTGGCCATAATAATAAAAATAATAGTAATAATAGGGAGCAGCTTGGTAAGGATCTTTCCCCCCAGGTCTGGTGCTTGGTGAGGTGAGACAGCAGGGGTGAGCGGACAGGCAGCAGAGTTGTCGATGTGCTGGAGTCGGCCCCAGATCACACCGTGTTGCTGCTCATTCTGCATACCCCTCCTAAAGTGACTCATGTTATCCTCAAGGGCTCGGAGCGATGTTAGTTATGAGACACATCACAGCCAGCCTATGGAGAGAGATGGAAACACAAAGCCAGCGACACCCCCCCATGTTTTGTTCTTTAAAACCAGCAGCATAGCAATGCCCAACCTAGTCTCACGGCATTTCGTGTTATAGTCACGACATTTAACCTCTTAAGCCCCAAGCCTGTTTTTCAGGTTTCAGGCTCGAAAATGACATGCCCAAAACAAAGGACTATAACTTAACTTCTAAAAGGGTTATATGAATAAGCAAGGTCACATCTGTGAGTTGGATGTAGAAGTGTCAGAATCAATAAAGATGTTTCAGTGTCAGAGTAAATCCAGATGGAACATAGTCAAAAAGTGTACATTTTTGTCTCCGCCCAAATAAAACCCATTACTTATAGTAAAAACCACCCTTGAATGATGGGTTAGTAGCCTAAAAGCTTTAGGAATCCAAAGTATAACATATAATAAGTACCCTGTATCAAGATTGAGGCAAAACAAGTGAGAATTGACCTTTTTAGAGAGATTTAGCAAAAAAAGGTCCAAGCGGACTAAGCTTTGGGCACATTTGGGTACATTTGGTTCCATCAGTGCCATTTAACCTTTTTCAGGTACCAGACTGTAAAAATCATTGTATAACATTTAATTATCACTATAGGTATTAAAAAAAAAAAAAAAAATTGTAAAAAAATAATAATAATTAAGTGGGTGTGTGTGTGTGTGTGTGTGTGTGTGTGTGTGTGTGTGTGGTGTGTGTGTGTGTGGGTGAAGTGTGTGTGAAGTTCCCTCTTTGCATGAGATGCATGTTACTTGCACAATAAACATTAGGAAACTTAGGAAACATTTGACTCCAACTGGAGCAGATTTATTTAAAAAAATTAGCAACATACTATACAAGAAGCATTTTTTGGGTAAAAAAACAAAACTTTATACGAACCCTGAATGTTACAGTATTACTCCAGTAAGTCATGCCATGCCCTGTAACAGTTCTTTTTGGTAGTGAAGCACAGAGGGACCTGACACTTCCTGCAGTACACAGGTGTCTTCTTCTGTTGCCAGCATCAGAGCACCTCCTGCAGTACCTCCTGACCTTGGTGGCATCTTCCCCATAATACTCGGGCATCCAGAAGCCATATCCTCATCGCCTTCCTCACTGTGAAAACAAATGTGGAAAAAACAAATAGATTAATTCTCTGGCTTGTACTTTCAAAAATGTAACTCAAATCAGAAATCATTTCTCTACAACAACAGCAGAACATCAATTTTGAGTGTGTGAAATAACATTATATCACTCAAAATGTATACTGTGTAAATTATGTGAGACGGGGTTCATATAATCTGTTCAATATTTAATATTAATATTCCGTCTGTCATATATTTATATATATATATATGTGTGTATGTGTATATATATATATATATATATGCGTGTGTGTATATATATATATATATAGTTGTAAGTCACTTTGGATAAAAGCGTCAGCTAAATGAAATGTAATGTAATACCGTGTTAAATTCAACACGTATATGTCTTGTTTATTTCAACAACAAGAACAAGAAACGGCATCCATCTTCTGTGTTTGTTGTTGAGTGTGTGAAAGAACATTATATCACAAGATGGATGCCGTCGTGTTATTGTCACGTGTGCGAAATTACTATAGATGAATACACTCTTACACCAAATGAATAACAAAAAGATAAACAGATGAATACTCTTACACCAAATAAATAAGTAATAGATACAAACAGAGAGATTACATACCTTTCCAGTGACGGAGGTTCATAATCAGAGTCATTACTGTCCCCTTTATGCGTGACGAGATGACAATCTTCCGACGGACAGTCCTGAAATACGATGTCCAATGCCTCCTCGACGGACAAAAAGGTCTTCTTTCTGGCTGCCATTGTTACAATGAAGACAAAGAAAACAAATCCTGCTGATCGATCTGCCGTTCTCTGCTCTCCTGTCGCCGCGGGACATGCTATGCTATGCTATGCTATGCTATGCTATGCTATAGTATGCTGGGGTGTGCGTAAACCAGCTATACTGCCTGTATTTATACTTACGCAAGATCCTATCTCTGGAACCCATTGGTCGATTTGGGTGATTGACACCTTTTTTGAATCGTTAGAGCCAATCGAATCGAGGGGCAGTTTCAAAATACGTAAATACGTTATGCCTGCGGAGGTGGAGCTATGCGTAAACTGCATCTCCCGCAGCTGAAGCCACGGACTGTTAATCGTTGGACCTACTCTTCTGCCGTGAATGAAAGGATTGATTATCAGTAATCATTTTAAAGTGACAAGAGACATTGGATTAACCTTGAGCAGCGTTTTTATTCCTTTGAACACAACTTTTGATCACAAAACAGCCAAGGTAAGACCTAATTATTGTCATGGATTTGAAAACTGATATTGTTTACTTGCTATGTTCTGGCTGCTAGCTCGGTTAATGTTGTGCCTGTAGTGATGGGGTGTATACCCATGGAATCTGTGGAATCTCAGCTTTCAGAAAATGTGTTGTTTGTGCAGAAAGTATGAATTATAAATGATCGTTTTTGTGAGTTATGAGCAGAAATAGCAATTGCCCGTTTTTGACATGGGCTCATTTAGAGGCTTCTTGTGAGACTTATTTTTCGAAAAAAAACAATTTTTTCGTATCGTCAGTTAGCCAAGTTTCCTCCGGTCAGATGAGTATGGAATATTAATAGTTTCATGAATGACACTTCAGATATAGCACTGTTGCTACATATATAGCATTTTCGGACCTGAGCTCGGGTCCGTGGGGCTTAAGAGGTTAATCTATTGATTCGTGTTCACCAACACGATTTTCCCCTTTTTTTCGTGTCACACAGAACGATTTTAAAAGCAATGTATTTCTATTGGTAGTATGTTTCGTGCCTGCACCACGTCTTTTTGTCCGGTCGGGTCTTGGAAGACCGGAAGCTGTGGGGTTCATAAAAACAAGTTCTTACTCAATATCAAGCCACGATTATTGTTTTTATTTTAAATCGTATAATGTCGAACTTTTGTCGGTGAACACAAATCAATAGATTAAATGTCGTGACTATAACACGAAATGCTGTGAGACTGGGTTGCAATACCATAGACAGGATGTGACAGCAGCTCAGTGCAACATGCACCTCTCAGCGTCACCTATAATAAATAACCATGCCCTTTCGCATCCAGCCTGAACAACTCAGAATGGTGTGTGGCTCATCTGCTTTATGGCAGAAAACAATACATGGAAACAGACAAACCAGCCGAGGAGAGGCAGGAAGGAAGGAGAGGTCAGACTCTTCCTTCCACTGGCTCACAATGGGCTGATGCGAGGAGAGGGAGGGAGACATCAACATCTCCCTTCAGTGTTTTCACACACACACACGTGTGTGTGCTCGTGTGGGGGGGCAGCTCTCACAGCATGGACAGTGCAGTGCAAGCCTGCTCACTGGGAGCGGCTGTTTGACTTTAATATCGTGTGTCTCCTCGCTGAGCTCTCGCAGGACCCGTCCATGGGAAGCTAACTGAGAATACTCCTATATCACTCAACTAAAAAATGCAATAAATCAATAATTGTGATATCTAATTTCTCAATTCCATTTCGAAATCGAAAACTAAAAAACAACACTGACCCATTTTGTTCCTTTAGTTGTCAGACACAACAACAGGGTTTTTATAATCACGGGAGGAGATGTGCATCACTTCTGACAGATTATGTCGATGCTCTCCCTGATGACTAGATTATGAGATGTGACTGAAAGATATAAAATATAAGGAAACAGGCAAACATCTGTTTTAATGTTGAGGTTTAGCTTTGTGTGTTGTGTGTGAAAATGCATTACTGATTGTAAAGTAGAAGTTTAACGGTATTATCTGAAGTCAGGGTCCACATCTTAATGTGTGGACGGAGTTTTCTTACTCATCATAGAGGTCCTTACTCTCTGTTCTGTTAAAGTGGACCTATCATGCTATATTTGAATAATATATTGTAGGGCCATACCAATATAAAACATCTCTGTGAAGTTTTTTTTTCAAAATACCAAACAGATCATGCATTTTAGCCATGCGTCATTTCGCTCTATTTGCTCTTTTCCAGCCCTGTTTTTGCAAGGGCTGAATCTGTGAGAAGTCTTCTTCGCTGCTTTTGTGGCAGACTACAGCGCCACCTACAGGCCTGGCATATGTACTACAGCGTCTCCAGCGCTTTCCAACGGCAATGGCCGTGGCTGTCTCCTCCTGCTAGGTGGAGAGTTGCCCATATCGGCGGAGCACCCCTTTTCTGACGCCCCGTTTTTAGAGATTTGGGTATGGAGGAAAAGAGAGAGGGTTGTGTTTTCTGACACTTGGTGAGTTCCCTGACACACCGGGGACACATATTCATGAATAAAAGATGTACAAAAGTGCATTTTGCATGATAGGTCCCCTTTAAAGAATGTATTCACGTTTATTAACCAGTGGCGGCTGCTGCATTTTTCTCCAGCGGGGATCTACCAAAATGTAAGCAATTTATAGACAAACTCCAAACATATGTCATATTATAACGCAGGGCTAGCTCAAAGGCACACAGCACTTGATACAGTCTATTATTTGTCAACCTCCTCATTATGCTTACTGATCCCTTTATTGTCAAACTAACATAGCTACCCAGATAGCAAACATTTTTTTTAACATTTTGTAACATCTTTTGTCCACAAGCACACAACACATTCTCTCTTAAAGGGCCCATGTCATGCTTTTCTGGTTATTACCCGTCCCCTTGTGTGTTATGTTGCTTTTTCTGCATGTAAACGGTTTGCAGAGTCACAAACCCTCAAAGTACACCCTGTAGCGAGTAAAACTCTAACACGGAAAATACCTGTCTGTGCTGCCCCAGAACGCCTCGTTGGACATTTCTCTTTTTCCATTTTTTTCTTCCTGTGTAAAGTGACGTAACGGATTTCCACACACACACACACACACACACACACACACACACACACACACACACACACACACACACACACACACACACACACACACACACACACACACACACACACACACACACACACACACACACACACACACACACACACACACACACACACACACACACACACACACACAGTGAGAGTGTCTGTGTGTGCTCAGGCTGAGTTCCTCTGTGTCTCGCAGACCCCATGCCATCATCATTTTCTGTTTAAAGCAGCTTTGCTAGACGTTGATAACATGCATTCTTCACATGCTGAAGATATAGATTTGAAAAAATGCACCTTTTTGCAACATAACACAAGTTAAGGACATTTATTGACATAATACCTAATACACATCTAGCAAAGCTGCTTTAAACAGAACATGATGATGGCCTTTGAACACAGATTCTGAGGATCGTTTCTGCTTCTGCTTTTATCCATCAGGTCAAAATAGGATTCACACACCTGACATCATTGTGATATATCAGGCCTCAGCCTCTTCAGCACATCACAATCAAAGAATTTAAGAATAAACAAATACAACAATTACAATCCAGTGCCTCTTGTCAACTGGCAACTCACAATTCCACACATTTCAATTTCACAGGCAAATGGGACTTCATGCTTAAAATGACTGCATGTGCAAGCATGTACATACATTGAAGTTTTACCTGATCACTAACAATGAACTTGAACAGTATAAATACTGGATATGCCCCTCTTTTGAACTGGCAACTTACACATCCACACATTCTTTGATTCTCTATTTCAGAAGAGAACTTATATGCTTAAAATGAAATGAATGCTGTGAGGTTTTACATGAGCACTAACCACAATGCACTAGAACAGGCGAAACATAGGTTAAAGTCATGTCTGGCTTCCTCATTAACATTCACGGCAAAAGCTTTGTTTTCCGAGACCTTATGCGCTGCGAGCATCGAGAGCCAAGCTCGTAAAAGATAGTCTGAATGGCTTCAAAGGTATACCTCGTCTCCTTTGGATAATCATTGTTCATTGCATAAAGTAGGCCAAAGAGATATGCAAAGGCAGTAGAGAGGTCTGGTAGGTCATGCAGTACAATGGTTCCTTCCCACACAACAGCCACGTCTCGCACATTTGGCGATATGGCGGCATCATCATCTTCAATGACGGTGAGGATGGCCAGACACACCTCTGAGCAATCGTTCTTCATGGTCAGTGTCCTGAGGAAAAGTCAAATATGCATGAATGAATTCTATGGAAAACTAAACGACAAAATACATATCCACTGATTCTAACTTTAGCACCAAGCTACTGAGTCTTACCGTTCAGCTTGTGGAAGTCATAATTGCAACTCAACAGCACGGCGGCTATCACCCACCAACCTTGTTGTGCCGAGTTCTATAAAGAAGTATTTTCTGACAAAGAACACCGGACAACAATGGCCAGCTGTATCGGGTTGGCTGTTGCTCAAACAGCGCTGATATTGATTTTTAATTTTGGGTGAACTCATCGCGCTCGGTTTCATGAGGTGAAAACATCTCTGGGCTCAAAATTAAATCTTACACAAAGTGTATTATGCATAAAATGATTAGCATAAGCTATGAGGTCATAAAATGTTTAAGCTACATTAAGCAATATTACTTGTATTGTGTAAGTTTATTTCCTACAGTTAGTATTACTTACCAAACACTCCAGAAGAAACTTGGTTGTGTCATCTCGGCAGGCCTCTCAGTGCTGCTGTCTTTCGGTGAGACACAATGTCGGATGTCTAAGGAGTACCCAGTGGAAACACACAAACATATCAATTAGTTTAGTGCCGTAGTGAATTTATACAAAATCAGACGTTCTGTATAGTAATGAGGAGGATAAAGAACAGGTCAGATCCCAGTAGCATGCTTCAGTAAAAGGCTGGCAAAACAAAACAAAAACTGCAATCCTGCGGACAATTTCTACTTTTGCAAATTAAAAATACTGTTATAGTTCTCAAATTGCACCAACTAAGAACACCAAGCAATGACTTGTAACATCAATTTTTACTGAAGCCTTTCCATCAAAGCGTTTTTGCTCCTCCAAATGTTAGGCGAAGGAGCATTTCATATTTTCAAACGAGGAAAAAGGGCTTTGGTGGACCCGGCTCCGGCCATTTTCCCCTCAACTTTTGCATGCTCTTAGATTGAGGCACTTCACTCGCTTTTTCCAAGAGGTCTTCCATCTTCTGTCCAAAAGCTCCCTTCCTAGCCCGCTACAGTTTCAGCAGGCAGGCACATGTTTGTCAAAGAATGCACCGAAGGTCCCCAGGAGGTCTTTGCTGGTGATCCGATTAAATTCTTCAGATATCTGAAAAACACAATAACAAAACAATGTAATTTGATTGTAACCACAATGTCATGTTTTTTTCTGTGCAGCAAATTCCTGGGCAGCTGTCTTGTTCAAAGTCTGCACCATCTTAAGGGGATAGTTTGGATGTTTTGAATTGAAAAAAAAACTGGTATTACAATTTTGGGGACTGATTGGAAAGTGGGGCGTAGTGTGTTGGAGGGGCCTGTAGTCAGGACCGCCGCTTGCGGACAGGCAAGGCAGGCAACCGCTTGGGGCCCCAGACCAGTAGGGGGCCCCCGAGGGGCGACACATCTTTAAAACGACATCAGTGTCGTTTTTTTTATTTATGTTTTTTATGCAAAATTCAGAACAACAAATTATACAAAAAATACAATTAAACAGACAACATACATTGCTATAAGCCTTCATCAAATTCAGTTCATCTACAATAGTGGGGGCCCCATTATTGTAGATCAGGGGTGGGCAAACTTTTTGGCTCGGGGGCCACTATGAGCTTTAAATTTGACAGACGGGCCGGGCCAGTAGCAGATCGGTAAAGAAATATTTAGCTGTCCACTCCTCATTATAAACTCGGCACTCAATGTTGACTTTTATTTTCTTTGGTCCACTCATTGTTACATATGCAGGTTCAAAGGTGAATTAGGTTCAAAGGTGAATTAGGTTCAAAGGTGAATTATTGCGTCATTGCGTCATCGTGTAACCGTTTACGTGCCTTCTTATGACCCACACAGCGTTTTACATCACTGATTTTCTCCGCAACACCGCTCACAACAACATCAATAGAGGACTGCGTCGGGTAGTTTTTAATCATACGAAGCCAGATTATATTAAAGAACTACACTTCTCCAATCTTGTACCTTTCTCCAGAGTGCCGTGGTGTATTGTTTATTAATGTGGTTCAGCTGCATTACTGCCCGCTGCAGTGCTGCTCGTCTACCGGAGTTTACTCTCCCGTTAGCTCGCGGCAGCGGCCGCTGTAAAGTTTTCATTGTCTGACTGTCACACAACAAGCAGCTGATAAATATCCCCCATCCCCATAAGTGAATGTGTTTTAGTCTGAAAGCTGTTTGGCATCACAACGCTGTTATGAAAGTTTCTCTGGCATTCTACAGGTGATGTTAGCTAATCAGACTATCTTGACTACTTGTTGCTTTCATATTGTTGCATAAGACGTTTTCTACACGCATATTTTACCGGCGTAGTTTTCGTTATGATTTTACTTGTGATGGCCACATGTAGCCCATCCGATAGTTGCAATAATTACGTAACTTCCACTAGAATCAAATTATTTATTTTGTTTACTTTGACGTTTAACATGACATGAGTTAATGCCGTTGACCTATTATATTAGCTTAGTTTAGCTAGCTGGCTGAAAGAACATAGAAGCTAGAAATTACAGTTGCCATGGACGTGTTAGCTTAGCTTAGCTAGCCGGCTGAAATAGCGTAAAAGCTAGTAATTACAGTATTAACACGTCTTCATTCATCTTTTAGGCATTGTTACTGAAATAAACATGGTCTCTGCCATTCCTACATTAACGTTTCACCCGTTGTTTAATGGGACACCAGTAATGGAGTAATTTGGAGGGGGAAATCAGCTAACTTTTTCTGTAGGCTAGTTAACTGATGAAGCTGTGTCCGACTGAGCTAACTGTCAAGCTATGAATGTTAAATTAGGAAATGTAGATGCAAGACATTTGGACAAGTGTACTCTAAATAACTTATTGTTAAGTTAGTGTGCTATGTGTTGAGTGTATTTTATTGTATTTTCCTTTTCTGTAGTGTACTCCTAGTGGTTTTATGATGATACTGAAAACTGTATAATTCAACCTTAGTAGCCATAGTGCAGGCTCCAGCACAATCCTCTGTATTGGAACCATGTTCACTTACATTGTCCCTTTCAAATGAAATGGAAATAGTAAACAATAGTGGAAGCTATCCCCAAGAACAACATTCGAAAGCTCAATATGAGGAATTTGAATTATATAAAGTGAAAGCATTTTGAATTGTTAACATGTTACTGTTATAAGTTTCACTTTATTATCTATCCTCAGGATCCTTTCTTAAGTTTCTGGCACCAGCAGCAGCAACGGAAAAGGATAAGGTGCCCCCTCCAAATGCTGATGATGGTAAGTTAAGTATTCCACTTTTAATTGATTATACTGTGCATTGCACTCCAAAGATTCCTTGTAACATGATATTCCCTGTTTCTTTTTTGGTCATAGCAGTTCAGTCAACATCTACCTCCAGTGGGGCGTCAATATCTACCTTGAGTGGGGCGTCAACATCTTCCTCCATTCTAAGGCCCTTGCTAAGCCCAGACTGTCATGGCTAATGTTGAGTTAGATATTACATCTGTAGCCATAACACTGTTAACATGGCTGCTCTTCCTCTTAAAATGAGACAAACACACACAACAGAGTCTGCACACAATGCTAAAAACTAGTGCAGAAGGGTCAAGAAGAAAAAACAGGTTAAGGCAGTTGTCAAAGTCTTGAAAGATAGAGCTGAGATAAATGTTAGATAAAAATGTAATAGGAACGTGAATTTGATGAACAATCAAAAAGAAGTAAAGAATGAACAAAAGAACACTATGTTTTTACGGTTATAAACAACCTATATCAGAACCTATATAATATCACATGCCAAAACAGCAATCGAAGAAAGAAATATGTTTTTTTTTTAAGTTTTACATTTTATTAATATATATATATATTTTTTTTTTATTTGCATTGAACTGGTCCTTAACTTGGACAAACACATCAAGAAACCATAGCATACAAATGAATATGTGAGGTTATACATGTATTTGAATAAGCATATGTTTAACAAATCAATATGAGATTAGGCCCCGTTCATGCAGACTCTAAGATATACTGAACAGTTGAGGTAGGCAATATGTTAAGGCTCTTTGAACAATTTAGTATGATACATTCCAATGTTTTTGTCTTTGAGTAGCATCCCGGCTTGGATTTTTGAGAGTATTTTACAGTTGGGCCCCGTTCATGCAGACTCCAACTGATAATCGCAATAAACACTGCAAACACTGCAAACAACAAACCAATAATTTAATATATATTATATAGATGTATAAATATATTTACAGATATTTACAAATATGCACACACAAGTATAGACAAACACAGATAATAAAAAGTTGGGCCCCGTTCATGCAGACTCCAACTAATAATCAGGTTCACACAATACCCACACTGCAGTGCCACAAATACGTTGAAAATACCCAGAATATTTAACAGCAGACATTGAAAGTTACTCAGGCCCCTTTCATGCAGGCTCCAAGCAACATATACAATGTTTTCCAAAGAGAGTAAGGCTTGCCACTAGCCATGTTCCTTGTTCTAGGTCCGTAAATTACAAAAAAGGTATTAATTGGCCATGACACGTAAAACACAAACCAATAACGTAATATATACGATATAGATATATACATATATTTACAAATATGCATACACAATTTTTGACAAACACAGATAATAAACGTACACCTGCAAAACACAGAAATGGCCAACAACCTTTTTTTTGTCTCCGTAAAAATGGATTAATTTGGTCAGTTTTCTACGGACTACTTTGCCTTCTTTAATCTTATCCGTCTGCCGCCTTGCTATATGATTTAATCTGACTTTGCAGTACAAGGCAGAAGCCATCTTTACCAGAACATGGACATGGTTAGCTTCAACACACATGTCAAACATGTGGTTGTGCAGCTGTGGGAAGAGATTTTTCTCAGAACACTCAGAAAGCACCTGGTGGACAATTGCCGCTGTTGTTCCTCTTCCCTGTGGAGCCTTTCCCTCATTGGCATTTAGAAGCCGCAGAAAACATATTTCGGTAACTTGACACACTGAAGTGATACCTGGTGATGGTTTCTGTAGGCCACCTCTGTTCTTCAAAGTAACAAATGGATGCACAGAGTCATCTAATGTCAGTGCATGTGAGCAAGGCATGCAGATGACCTTCTGTTCTATCTTTTTGACAATGAAGCCTGCGATGTATGAGATCGCTGCTTCTTTGTACTCAGATAGATGGTTTGGTGCCCCTCGGAACTGCCTGACATTGGGGTTGTTGTTGTTGTAACCTCCACACGCTCTGATTGCAGAGAAAAACAGCTCCAAATGATCCTGACTTAGCTTGTAGGTCAGAAGGTATCGACAGGGGGCAGCTGGCTGCTCTACCAGGTCTTCGTAGATGCCAATAACACTTCTCCCACAAGCAATGAAACCACAGATGGGTGTTTTCTTCTGTGTGGCATGTAAAGGAACAAGTTTGTTGTCCTTTCCTTTCATTTTAAGCCCACGGAGAAGGGCCTCAGCTTCTTCTAGAATACCTATGGCACTGTGTTTAGTTGCTGGCTTGATGGGTGCTTTGTGTCCTCTTCCGAGTGGGTTTCGGCTGTTAAGGACGTCAAAGGCTGCATCAATTGTGCGCAGGAACTGAACTGTGGCTGCACTTCCAGTAAACTGAGGATACTTAAAAGAGCCTGTGACACGAGTTTCCCCCATCATCCAAACCCATCAATTTGAGTAAATATTGTCCCCTTGAAAACCGTTACTGAACTGATTTTGGATATTTGTAATTTGATAACCATTAATCTGCCCTTCAATGTTGACCATTTTCTGGATCTTCTCGGGGATTCTTCAAGTCCCGCCAAATGATGTGTGACGTCATTGCGGGCACAGCGCTCCAGCTGCACCGTTCAGGATCCCAGCATCTGCATGTAAACGCACGATGGCACACACAGCAGCAAGCTCAGACAGTGATGACAGTTTAATTTTGAACATGTCTGAGAGCTCATATGAGGCTGAAGGATCGGTTTATGTTGTATCTGTTAGAAGTTTAGGAATTAGGTGCGTCAATATGGGCGATGTTATCTATGTTCGTTATTCTCGCATCCAAGAGAGAAGCTTTAAAAGGAGACTAAATGGAGTCTCCGAGAAGGTTCAAATGGTACTTTAATTAATAAAAAGGCACGGTAATGTTACAAGCAGGAGATTGTTCAGTCAGGAGAGAAAGGCTGCAGCCTTCCTCTCCCAGTGGTGGCCGTGCAAAAGAGAGCACACAAGCCTTCGTCCTTCCCGCTTGCTGGATGTTCGCTCCTCCTCTCTGTGAGCTGTAGTGACGTAGGGGACTTCCCCCCTCGTTCTTCTGTGTCCGATATCGCGTTAAACAGAGGATTTCGACATTTTACATTCATTGCTTACTTCCACATGCCTTTTCTCCTCCTTATCTCTTTCATAACTTTATATGTAATACATGTTAACGGCGTCAATAGCCACTTTAATGATACTAATGGACAGTAGTCCCGGATGTCGTCATGAAGGATTTTCAGAATAAAAGCTTGGTATTGAGAACTTCCGGTTTTTTCCAGAATAAAATAGCATTTAAACTGACGGTATGTTTAAGATACATTATGCTATTAAACATTGATTTTAATTTCTAACAGTCCCTCCTTACACACCTAAAAGGTGTGTATAATACTGAAATCAATGAGTTCTTCATCTGAACTCTGCATAGTACATAACTCATATCAAAAACATACAATCAAAATGGAATGGTTCAATAGCCTCAACTTTACAAAAATACAAAAAATACTTTGACTGTGCTTAATCATAAAAGCTTTCCCTTGTGCATAACTTCTAGTGTTAACATTCAATATAATTCTTCAAAATAGCAGCAATGGCTTGGTATCAGAAAATGTCTTCCTCCCTCCTTTCACAGAAACCGTTCTCATACCACGCTCAGTGTTAAGGCACTTGTTTTTACAAAGTGAAAAGAAACAACCCATTTTAAAATAGCAATGATTTATAAAACATGAGATCTACCATATTAGAATAGTATAAAATAATAAAGAATAAAATAAACTATATCATAGGAATAGGAATAGTGTAAAGTAAATTGAAATGGATTCACTCCATTTTAGCATTTTAGTTTGCTCACTTCTTCACATGATTTCATAATTTAAAGTATCACATCAGCTGGACATTCATTGAACAATCTCATCATTTTCATCATTATCTGTATATGGGGGTGGGTCGTCTTGTTCTGCTAGCATTTGTAACTGTCTCCTCATGAGAAATTGACCCCCCCTCCTTTCATACCATTTAAGGTATGAAAGTAATATGTTCTCTAGAAGAGGCCGTCGTGATCAATCGGTACGTTAGGACATGAAGATGCAACATCTAGGCCTCTCCTGGGCCCCCCTATGTTATCCTTGTACACTGGAGCCTAAACTCCCCCTGGGACTGGTCTCTTAGCCCTACTGGCTTTGGGGTGTTTCGCCATGTTGATTAACTACATAAAAAATATCACTGGCTGTGCTAGTGCACAGGTCCCAGTCCAATCCTGTGGCAAGACTGAGTACAAGGTTTTAGTTCCACGATACCACCAAACATCTACTCTGGGATACGGCATTCTAGACTGTCATTTCTAGGAGAAGATTTTGGTCAGTTACAACAGTTGTAGAATTTCATCACTTAAAAGTTCCTACTTGGTGGCTTTGGGTGGTCTTTTCTAATGCAGTGATAAAGTACCTGAAATGGTGTGAAAACCGGTGGAATATCAATCACTCATTATAGTAATTTATCTTCAATTTTGGTCTCCTTGAAGAACCATGCTAACTCCTTTTACAGTGTGTGGAAACTTGGGTGCCCGAGCATGTGATAATTAGTTCAATTTAGGAATGTTCACTTATGGCAGATATGTTTCTCCTTTAAATAACATCTCTAAATGTCAGGTCATCACTGATTAAATGGATGAGCATTAGGAGGTGGTGGCACTTGTCTTTTAAAACTCCTACTCTGGTGCTGTGCGCTCCCTCTGAAGCTGCAAGTAAGATTTAAAACATCTGCAGGGTGGGTTGAGCGACCCCTTCTCCCTGAACGATATTTGTTGTCAAAACTATGCACCATTAAAATGAATGATCCAAGGCCCCGCATGTATTACTCCCAATTATACTAGTTTTTCAAATTTTTTAATTTGCAATCGCTCTTTGCCTAGTTTCTTTTTAAAACTCTACATCTTGGACGACAAACAAATGTTGTTTCCACCTTAACAGTTCTCCTATGGTAATAACCATGCTAGATTGGAATACTTTCTTTGGCCTGGTTCTAGCTCTACCTTTAACATTTTCCATTCAAATAAAGATTTGTCTGCCTTTATAGTGGTTATTAAAACTATCCCTTTAAACTGTAGATCTATATTGTAACAAATTAAATCTTCCCCAAATTCACACATGAATAAGAATCTCTTAAAGAATAATTTGTTTATATGATGAAAAGATTGAATAATATGTTCTACCCTCAGTGTGTTCTTAGGATTGTTTTCTAATAAGTGTGTTTATGTGTAAACTCACTCACTCCCGTGTTCCTTCTATCCCCCTCTGGTTGTCAAGCCACGACCCCCTCACGTTCTGCTGGACCACGCCAACTCCTCCGTCCTGTCTTCTCCTCAGTCCACCTTCTCCTCAGTCCATCCGCCCTTGGATCCTTCCGCTGTAACTCTTTCCAGTGGCCCAACTGCTTTGTGTTTCATCTCCTCCTTTTCAGTCTCTACGCTGTTGCATGGAGGGCGTATTCCGCTCTCATGTCCCACACTCTGCTCTTGTGCCAAATCTCGTGGCTCAGTTTGGAACTTCATGTCCTGTCTGAGGGACAGATGAGAGTTTGCCTCTTTGTCAGCATGCTGGTTTGGTTCTGGATGCCTCAAGTGGAGATGGTTCTGGATGCCTCAGGTCGTTGTTGGTTCAGCTCGGGTTCTCTGTCTGTTCGATGGAGGAGGAGGAGTCTCCTGTGGTGAGGTCATTTGTCTGCTTCAGGGTGTCCGCGGGGTCTTAAAAAGTATTAAAAGTTGATAAATCAATTTAGCGAAAATTAAGGCTATTAAAAAGTATTAAACGGCATTTTCCAAGGTATTAAGAAGGTCCACAGCAACGACAACATGAAACACCCTTTAATTTACTGAAACAACATGTCGGGAAACCCCCTCAAGGTGGCCCCATGCATAGCGTGCCATAAAATGCTGCTTCTTATTTTAAGTTTCGTTGCCTTGCTCCGCTCTGTGGGGGGGGGGTTATCTGCTGGTGGACTACCTGAGAGATGTACAGCAGGAGAACACGCCGTCCACCGCGGAGAATAAACAGAAGGGCAACCAAGACAACCATGCTCCGGGGTCTTCTTCGCTGCTTTTGGTGTATTTTGTGGCGGCAGCAGCGCCACTTACTGGCCTGGCATATGTACTACAGCATTTCCAGCGGTCTAGTGTGAACGGACGCGTTAATGAATCGAATGCGTGTGAACGGAAGACTTTTTTGCGTATGCGTTTTACTGTATGCGTCCTCGTGGGGCAGGGGTCTAAGCCAAACTATATCCGGTCACAGAGATCCGCTATTTTAAAGTAAGGTCAACACATATCGACCCTAAATATAGTCTATTTTAAGAACGAGAAAAGTCTTAACATATATATCGTTTTTTGTAAACATATGACAAATGTGTGAGGGTGATGACGTCAGAGCATCGTCCGATGTGCCGGGCTTAGCCCCGGACAGCCCCAGCCCAATTTAACCCCTGGGTATTTGTGAGGGAGCTCCTATATGGCATTACCCCGCTGAAGCTCACCAAAGTTTAATATATTTCATAGTTCAAAGTTTTGTCAATTGTTTTGTTTATTGGTCAAATACTGGTTTCTAATGGTTTCTGAGGAGTTTTACTGGAATGAAAGAGCACAGAGTACAGAAGCAACAAAGCAGCATACTGCATTAAACCTCACCTTCACAGAGAGGTTGAAGTTCATGTGGAGAGGAGGCTTCAGTAGTCTGTCTGCACTCTGTTTAGTTGTGCTATCTTACAATCAATATAGTAAATGTGAGGTAAAGTGTGTCGCCAATGTAATCGGTTAGAACTCGAAGTTGCGATGAGGTCTTAAAATGTATGGAAAGGGTCTTAAAAAAGGTCTTAAAAGGTATTAAATTTGACTTCAGGATTCCTGCATATACCCTGTGCTTGGAAGATGGGGTCGTAGCGTTCTGACAGGCAGAGAGAGAGAGAGATCTCGGGACGCATTACCTATAGTTAATTCTAACACACTGAGGTAAAATAAATTCAATCCTTTCCACTCTATTTTCCTAATCTTACTATCTGTCTTAGATGTTAAATGTCATCTAAACCCAATTAATGTCTACTAATGGTTTTGCCATATCCCTAAACATTGCTTTCACCCACTGTAACATGGCTACTCCAAATAACTCTTTCAGGAAACCATCTTCTTCCATAAATTGAAATACCCACATGTTTCAAGCAACACATATTTCACACACTATAAAAGAACGTCCCCCTATTTTCTCCATCACTTTAAATCTCACTGTTATTTAGAATATAAGTAACTTTTGTGACAGGACATATCTGCAATGTCGCCACAATCTGCTGGGGAATTTTGTTCATAGAGTTTGTACGTACAAAGCTGTACTTGTGGGTTAGTAGCCTGTTTCTACTGTAATCATTTTCAATAATTGTGCTCAGATAGGTCACCGGTCGGTTGTTCATAAACTTAACAGGGGTGTTTCTGGCACAGACTAAAACATGGATCCAGTGTATTTGGAGATTCCCCTAATCTGTAAATCCCCATCACTTACATATCCCGATCACTTAAACCCATCTCATCATTTGATACAAGAACTGCATATATGGGGGGTGAATCATCTTGATTGTAACCGCCTCACCTTTGGGAACAAGTATTTCTAAATCCTCCTCTTGTTGCTCAGCTGATCTTTTGGCTCTGGGGATAAGTGAAAGTCTCTGAAACACAGCTGGAGTTTTGTTAGTGATGTGGGCATTATCTATGAGTGGACTAATGGATCCATGTCTTACTTGATATTGTACTCCCATCCAACCAGAAAGGTGCCAAGTGTAATGAGCACAATCAACAATGCTATTCTGACTCTTATCCCTAGGGGACCCCACAATTGCTTTGGCTTTGTTCTTGACATCATCTCTATTTTCTCCCTGGTTGTGTCGGTTACAGAATTTAAATAATGAGTACTATAATAACGTATACAAAAATTGGACTCTTTTTCAGATGTAAAACAAAAAATAGGTTTTCACTTTAGTGTACAATCTATAAAAATCTATAGACAATTCGTCTTTTGAGCTGTTTCTATCTTTATCTTATTTCTATTTATTGTTTTGTTCCAGCTCTGCCAAATCAGTCCTAACTCCCAATAATGTTCTGGAAGTTGCCAGTAAAGGGTGACAATGTGTGAGGTGGTGTCAATTTGCTCCTTTTTCTTTACCTTTAAACCGGAGCGCGTGTGAAGTTCATTACAACTTCTCACTGTTCCGTCCACCGGGATCAGCTCACTGTCTTTTGTGAACTTTCACCCTCACCCAATCACCTGGCCGAACAGGAGTCTCTTCTGGTGTCTCGTCTGGCATCTCTGTAGCTTTCCTAGCCTGTGTAGACAAATCTTGGATAATATTACTCAGAGTTCTGACATATTCATTACTTTTATTTGTCTAATATCTAAAACTGGACCACTCCCTCCTTGGAGGAGGCCCAAGCTTCGGCATACCTTTTGTCGTTATGAGATCTATTGTTAACTACATGTTATTATTTATTAACTACAATGTCACTGAAATCAACATATCTGTATAATCATGACACTCCCTCCTTTGAGCATAACATGCTCAATTAATATTGCAATGATTACCCTATTCTGAACAGGACATGTAAAACCCATAACGTTGCATTAAATAAATACAAATCCTCCATGTACCCATAAGGTGTACAAAAAAATATCGTATGATGTATGGCTTTCTGATGGTATAAAAAAAATGTGCCATTAGTACAAAAAATACTTGTTTCAATAATGGCTTTTGTCATGGTATTATGCATCATTGTTGCTGCGAAAACAATACCCCTGGTTTCGCTAATGCGTCTCAATAATTCTAGGATTAGAGGATTGGTTGATACTGCTGAACTAACATATGATAAAATAATATTTCCCCAAACTAGAGGGAAAATACAAACTATTCTCACAGAGGGTGACTTGCATGAAGGGCTGGTGCCCCTCACTCAAAATGAGATATTGCCTTACGCACTACATTATAAATCAGTAAAGTTACTCAAGAATAAATAAATAAAAAACTGATTCTTGAAACTGTTGTAAAAACCCTCCAACTTCTTCATCCAAGCTCTCAATCAGTGTTGTTGTTTAATCTGCAGCTCATTGCCTTAAAACAGATACTTCAGACCGATTATAAAATTGTGTTTATGAGAAAAAAATGTAATCTGACTCCATAAATCACATAATTGTTTGACTAAAAAACTACACTTCCACTACCAATAAATGAAGTTCCCCTTTAACCACAGCCCCGGTCTTCTGACGGGGTCTATCTATGTACTGGCTGGAAAATGTTGGGCCAGTCTCTGTCGCTCTGTCTCTGTTCTCCCGCTAAGAGTCACTCTCTAGTTCTGCTGGGTTCTTGTTGACTTCTTCACTGGTTTGAGACAAGCGACCCTATCGGACACCTCCCTTTGTAGCCAGACTTCACCACAGCAGAATCGAGTTTCTGTTTTCAGGTCTCAACAGCTCCACGTCAGGTGTATCGCCGCCCCTTGAACTGCAGTCGGTGTAAACAGGAGGACTTGGTAAGGATTCTCCTTCTTGGGTGAGTACTAGGTTTCCGTCTTCATATTTTGGGTGGAAACCCATCGTCTTGACCTCACTAGCTGTGTGGACACAATCGTTTTCTGTATGGGGGAACAACATCACTCGTAATCTCTATCCTTCTCATAATTACAAAAATAGTCTGCTAAATGTTCTACTATGTTTTAATCTTCTACTACTCTGTGGATGCTTTATGTGTAAATGCAATATGCTACTCACTATCTTTTGAATAACATTCAACCTCTCCCTCCTGTGGTGACAGATATAGCTCAATGTAGCTGGTTTTCAAAATACCCTTGTGCTGAAGATGCATCACCTGGTGGTCTGGCCCTCTGAGCTTCCTCGTTGTTGTGGTTGATACCAGGCTGTCAGTGGCATTTGGGTCATGTTTGGCAATGCTGTTCGTCTTTGACATCCCTGCTTCTGTCGTAATCATGGAAACCTCCCCCGGGTTAACTACATGGAGGGCCGTTGTTTGGTGCATGTGGTGGGTGTTGCCTTAGTAGTTGCGGGCAATCTCTGGTCCAATGGCCCTTTTGGCTGCAATGGTAACATCCCTCAAACCGTAAACGTCTTCTGCCTGTGCCTCCTTGGAAACCTCCTGGTTGTTGGTTCTGCTTCTGATTCTCTGGCACTATCTGAGATTTAACTGTTTGAGGTGTCTGCCCTGCATTCTCTGGTTCTTCCTGAGCTTGAATTGTTGGAGGTGTCTGCCCTGCCTTCTCTGGAAGTTTCCCCTCCCTTCTCCTTGTCTTGTTCCTACAAGCTACGGTGTCTTTTGTTTTTTCTGCTATGTCTTCCCTCACTGGCAGGTCTGCTACTCGGACCACATTTATGCTGTGTGGCTGGCATATTCCAGATGGAGTATCAGACTTGTAACTCTTATAAATCTTTCTTCAGCTTCTCTCCATATAGTTAGCTGTTGTAGGCATTGTTCGTGCTCATAGTCGAGTACTGCTCTTCTATGGGCTTTTGTTGGTCCAGGTTGATCATCTGCTGGAATCAGTCCTCTTGTTTGCCACTGTTCCAACAGTTTCTCTATTTGGTTCCATGTCTTCTGTCTTTTAATTGGAAAGGTTAAAGCATCTGATCTGATTTTTACCCTTTCCTTGATATCTGCAGTTGATTCTGACTCTGCGTCTGGTCTCAACTTAGTTTATTTCGGTGACATGCTCTCTTCCTATTCGAATGAATATTATTAAGTTATCAAAGATTGAAACACTAATCCTCCGACTAGCACCTTCGTTCCTGATAAATAATATCCTATGTCATCCGAACTTAACTTTAAATCTGGGTTGTTTTTTTTAGTTAAAAGTTTTTTTTCGTTTTTTTTTTTAAGTTATAGATTATTATTTTTATTATGATTTAAGTTTTTTGTAAAATATTAATAAAGTAAATTAAAAGATAAAAATTATGCACATTTTAAAATCTGAAATGTTAAAATAAAAATGGTACAGTGTATGGTTTTCACTTTGAAATATGAAAATTAGAAATCTGGTGAAAATCTAAATCTACTGTGTACTATACCGAAGTGTATGAAATTATGCAAATGTCATAACTTGTGTTAACTTCAATAAATTGGTGCTTGAATATTCTACAGTCTAGTTTGAAAGACTATGATGTAAAGTTTCTCATCTTTTAATTAGAAACCACTTTGCAATTCTATCTTGGCGATTGGCGCATGTGTTCATTTATAACACTTAAAATCAAGCTTCAGAATGTTATAGTATCTTTGTAAGTGCGCTTTGAGTGCGCTGTTGTAATTTCCAGCTCAATCCACTAGGGATAGCTGTTGCAAAACTGACCTCTTTTTAACAAGAAGAAGCTTATTTTCCTTAAAAATGGGAAGAAAATTAGACTATGGTTAAACAACACAGCACATAACCGCCAAAACACATTTGCAAACAAGAATATTAAAAAAACTGCCAATACACACTTGCAAACAAGAATATTCAAAAAACCGCCAATACACACTTGCAAACAAGAAAAAACTTCCAAAATCAGATCCCTACAAATACCAAACTCCCCACGGTAAGATAACCTGTCTATTTTATAGTTCCAACTCTGCCAAGAAATATGATTTGTCCTTCTCAAGATGGAGTGCCTAGCCTCATGTGAGTGGGACTGAGTGTGTAAAAACAGAGTACTTTCAATTAGCATTTTACGAAATGGCGACTGCCGTGTGGCTTATTTTCAACATGAGGGCAAGACAAGATGGCAACTGATTTTCCAACCTTTAACCTGAAGAACAAAGGGCTTTGAAAACACACCTCGTGGCTCTCACAGGGGAGTTGAAATAATGGCGGGGTGATCTTTAGTCTAGAAAAATCAACACAAAACAACACTGTAGTTTAAAATAACATTTCTATCTAGTTTACTATGAAAAATGGGCTTTATCTTATTGATATCATCACTTACAGTTAGGAACCCTTACGCATAAGCTATAAACCTATCTACGTATTATTTGACTTTATAGTCCACTATTGGTCAAACGTTGCCATTTAGACACATTAGGTGGGAGTAATATGGAAACCTATCAGCGACTATTAAATGACCGTCGTCAATTTAACGTAATGCTGCTTTAACCCCAAATACCGTATTCCACCCTCAATATCTTGGTTGAAAATAGAACAGTTATGACCACTGATAAAGGCTTACACCTTAATCAAGCCTTTTCCTCGAAAAGGACTTTTTTAAAACAGTTCTCAACTGTTTTCGACTAGCACTGTCTTCAGTTACTCAACCCTAAGTTGATACGCTATGCCTTGTTGGTTTTCAATTACTCGGTGCTTAACCAATTCGCTATGTCCCATAGATCTTAACAAAAATCGTTAAATGGACTTATATATCTTTACGTCATAGGCTAACTAACTACTAACGTAACAAGAGACACCTACATGAAAACACAACAAGACACCTACCCGAAGTACAATGACCACACACCTTTATATTTAAAATACAACACACACACAAATTAATAGCATGCAGGGTTAAATGTAAGAAAAAGAAGAAATTTGAACTCACCCTGCTTGTGACAAAGCAACGCCACGAGGTATATAATTATTATTGTTATAAATTTGGTTGTTTTAACATTAAATGCACAGCTATTTTCAGGATCCGCTTGGCGCCGTCAAACACACAGACCTAACGTTGTCCTGCATAAACTATTGAAGAATTCGATATAACAGGCTTCTTCTTACCGAGTTGATACGAGCTCGTTGTGTGTCTGAACGGATGCCGCGTCTCCGGAAAACAGCTGGTTGTTAGTCTCCCCCGGTTCAACGAGAATCACGTCAGCTGGTCCCAATTGTTATCTATGTTCGTTATTCTCGCGTCCAAGAGAGAAGCTTTAAAAGGAGACTAAATGGAGTCTCTGAGAAGGTTCAAATGGTACTTTAATTAATAAAAAGGCACGGTAATGTTACAAGCAGGAGATTGTTCAGTCAGGAGAGAAAGGCTGCAGCTTCCTCTCCCAGTTGTGGCCGTGCAGAAGAGAGCTCACAAGCCTTCATCCTTCCCGCTTGCTCGCTGTTCGCTCCTCCTCTCTGTGAGCTGTAGTGACGTAGGGGACTTCCCCCCTCGTTCTTCTTTGTCCGATATCGCGTTAAACAGAGGATTTCGACATTTTACATTCATTGCTTACTTCCACATGCCTTTTCTCCTCCTTATCTCTTTCATAACTTTATATGTAATACATGTTAACGGCGTCAATAGCCACTTTAATGATACTAATGGACAGTAGTCCCGGATGTCGTCATGAAGGATTTTCAGAATAAAAGCTTGGGATTGAGAACTTCCGTTTTTTTTCCAGAATAAAATAGCATTTAAACTGACGGTATGTTTAAGATACATTATGCTATTAAACATTGATTTTAATTTCTAACAGCGATCATACGGTCATGTAGCCAGTGGTGGACTGGGACTAAAAATCAGCCCGGGACTCTCGACCGGCCCACTTCGGTACCGCTAGTAAATTGTCAACGGGGGGAGTGGGGGATGTGCTAGTGACTTATCCGACCGGCCCACTTCGGTACCAGCCCATCGGGATTCGTCCCGATGGCCAGTCCGCCACTGCACCCAGCCCAGCCCATGTAAACTGTCAACGGGGGGAGCCTCGCTGCGGGGAAACGGTGGACCTAGTGTCCCGATCGGAGTGGGAATAATAATTATAATAATAATAATCCGTGCATTTTATCCATTAATGTCCCCAACATTGTGGTAAAAAAAACACACGTTTAATCCATGTTGGTGTACTACAACTACAAAAAGCATCGGTTTGTGTTCTCATCAGGAAATGCAGACCGGCTCAAACAAACGATTTTTAATCATCATCCTCACGATCATTTAATGTATCATATGTTCGCCGAATTGACATGAAAGCACTGATAAATGTAGTTTCATCCACTTGAGTTTACAACTACAAAAATAATCGATTTGTTTTTATATCACATCCGACGGGAGGAAATTCAGCAGCTCCGATTTTATGACTAATTTAATCATCATCTTCACCACGATCATTTATGTTTATGTTCGCCGAATTGACATGAAAGCACTGACAAATATGAATATACTGTAGTCAACTTCATTACAACGTTATTAACGTGCCTACACTCAGTAATTCACCATTTCTACGCATGACAACACACTTTGTCCGTGTTTAGCTCTCTCGCCGCACAGTGAAGCGTTCCCGCATTGACGTCACTTCCGGCTTCCCCCAAAACTTCAAAATGAGTCGAAGGAATTTCCCCGCGATGTTCGAAATTATTGATATTTATCGGAACGGTATCGCACCTTCTTTTTTAAACTGACGGTTCGAGATGACTAGTAGCCCAATATTTTATTGCACAACAGTTGTTGGGAGGCTGTCACAGGCTCTTTAAGCTCCTTTTCGGAATATTCAAGGGCATCTGCCACACTGCTGCTAAATAGTTGGGCTGCAAGATTGACCTTCATTTTCTGATTTCTCCACTGGATGTGTGCCATTTTTAGCTTGTTGCCAAGACGCAAGCCCTCCTTCTCCTGCAGCTTGTGGAGCTCCTCAATATACTTCCACATTATCTGCTGGCCATCTTCTCTTACCAGAACCCCAACTGTTGAGAAGACATTTCGAAGAAGCTTGAGCATATGACATGGATCCAGGATCACATAGATCTTTTGTGTGTGATCCTCGGATGGAGAAAAAATGATCTCATGTCAAAAATGTCCAATTTGGCACCAAGCTCCCTGATCATGGCAACGTTTTGGGAGGGTCCATCGCATGTCAAAGAGATAACCCTTACTCCAATTGCATGAAGCCTAACAATGCTCTCTCGGAGGAGGTTTGCTCTCTCGGTCCCAGTCATGCTGTTTATGAGGAAGTAAGCAATGGGGATCTTCCAAGACTCGTTGATTGCAACAACCATAAGGACCAATGCTTGGGTTGCAATCACATTTTCAATTTCTCCAGAGCCAATGTCAACATACCCATGAATTTGGTCACCCCCAAACTCAGTTTGCTTATGGATGTACATTTCATCCATCATTAATGAGCAAACTGTGTCTTTCCCTGCTTCTTTCCTTTCAGCAACATGACTTTTTAAAGCTGTGAATGCAGCAACAGTAAATCCAGGATCTGCCGAGATGCTACTGTACCATTTTCTAATGGTCTGAGGATGAGGCAAAGACAAGTAAAACTTCTCTCTGACATAGTCATAGGCCTTTGGAGAGTAGAAGTGCAATGTGGTGGCAAATTGCTTCATGTTTTCAGAAAACACTGACTTCTTCTTTTTTTGTATTCTCTCAAAGACCTCTCGGGGAACCTCATCAAGACCATCAAGAATAGAGGCACAGTCAGTTGAAATAAGGAGTTTTTCTGAAGTACTTTTACAACACCTGCCAAGGAAGAAACTCGTGCCTTCAGTCTCCTTGTCTGCTGGCCTTTCAACCTCAGTTTTTTGCGAGCGATACATAGCTTTTGTGTTGTTATGGAGTTAGAGTGAACACAGGCTGAGTCTGTTTGTTGTCTGCTGCTACCCAAATCAACATCGTCACAGACATTCACTGTCAGCATTTCATTATGTTCGACATCTAGCGCAACACCGGCCTGTTCAGGTGTGTTTACATGTGCAACCTCCTCATTGATAATTACACTAGAGGTGCCACCTACCTTCTTATTGATACTCACCAAGTGTTTTACCCTGGACTGTTCTTCTTTCCCCTTGGAGAAAGAAAAGATGGTAGGCACAGCTGTGTCCTTCAGGTGTGTCCTTCCCTAATAAAATAACGAAAATAACAACAAATAAATCACATTTTTAGATAATCAGTAATATCTTAAAAAACTACAAGTCCCTGTCTATCAGTGCACCGTTATGGTGTAAATATAAATATAACCTATCTACCAATTGGATCAAATATAAAAGTTAGCTGAATTAGTATTGATACTGCAAGGAGACGTATTGTGTGAAAATGAATTGAAGATGTTGTTTAATTGTTGATATATTTATGATCCACATCACATATTCAGTTTCTGTGGCAGTTCTTCAGTTGGTCCAGAAGTCTTATAATGAGGGAGAGAACTAGGGCAGATGTGTAATATTTAATGCAGCCGAACCGTGTATTACAATGCCGTTATGTGATGACCTCCAAAGAGAAAAGCAAGCACACTCGGATTAAAGTATTATTTTATTTTTTTTAAATGTTTTTCGGATTTCATATCGCATTAACACCATATCCCAACGTGCATTGCGGCTAAACAATCCAATCACCGAGCTTAAACCATAGCTGAGGATCTTGAATAATCAGTTCAGTGGGTGTGTATCTGTTTCCGGTTATTTTATTTTGAAAATCAGTTCCTGACGGACGCCAAAAAAAGCCCGAGATTATAGAATTAAACAAAGAAATAAAAACAAGGATAATTGTGTGTTATTGTTGAGTAAATAACAGTGTGTTATTTAGAAAAGAATAACAAATTAGAAGGAAAAAAAGATTTAAAAAATACAGATTTCATTATTCTGAGGCTCTGAGCCCCATTTATTTTCCTCACGGACGGCAAAAAAAGTCAGACATTATACGATTAAAAACAATAATCGTGGCTTGATATTGAGTAAAAACATGTTTTTATGAACCACACAGCTTCCGGTCTTCCAAGACCCGACCGGACAAACAGACGTTTTGTGGGCACGAAACACACTACCAATAGAAATACATTGCTTTTAAAATCGTTCTGTGTGACACGAAAAAAAGGGGAAAATCGTGTTGGTGAACACGAATCAATAGATTAAATGTCGTGACTATAACCAGGGGCGGCGGGTAATGTAGGCTAGGGAAGGCTAAGCCTTCCCAAATATTGTTGTCACTGCATCCTGGTAAAATTAAAATATAATGTATAATGTTTGTGTCTTTGACA
Organism: Pogonophryne albipinna; assembly: GCA_028583405.1. Lineage (NCBI taxonomy): Eukaryota > Metazoa > Chordata > Actinopteri > Perciformes > Artedidraconidae > Pogonophryne > Pogonophryne albipinna. The sequence goes on from JAPTMU010000157.1 coordinate 185,717, forward strand.
TTAGCGCTGCTATGCAGCCACCAGTAAACTGTACTACGAAGCCAGTTCAACATACCCTGGATATGTTGGAGTTATCTTAACTAATCCTAACAAACGAGATCTCGCTAAGCGGTCCTATGATGCTGTTTATCAACTCGGTAAATCAAGCCAGGGTTTCTCTGTCCGTCTGAGAGCGCGTTCAAGGGGCGGGGCTAGCAACATTTGAGCAATCACAAACATGGACAAGCGTACTGACAGCGCAGCGTCATATTTCATTAATGAAAATGAAACTATAATATTAGACAAATATGAAGAAGTTAAACTTTAAACATCAATGACTTAAACACTTTATCCAGGATAAAAGCAACATAGTTGCACCTGCAAGGTGAATACAGAACAGCTGGTTAAGAAATAAATAAACTACCGAGTGTTTGAATGTGTAGGCCTACATTAACAGGTTTATGATATCACTGCCTCATCTAAGACACGAGGGATCTGACTTTAATTAAATTTGAGTTGAGTGTTTCGTCAACTTAATGTGTTGCTTAAAATAATACTTCTGCATACAGTATGTGACACTGTAAGTGTTGCACGGCCAGATACGGCTCGAGAAGCTGACTCAGATAAGGAAATATATGATATATTATGATATTATATGATCGATGATCTGATTGATGATGTGATATGAATGATAAGTGCGACACGTCGGCGTCTTCTCTGCATACGGCAGTTGTTCTGTATTTCCTTTATCCTGTAATATGACTTGATAGATTTAAACTCCACACACTGAGCTCTGATTGGTCAGCAGGCGGTGCTTTCACTGAGTCGATCTCTTTTCTATAGACGCCGGAGGCGGGCAGCGTCAGGTAAAAAAAGTTATTTAGCCTTCACAAACCTGAGCCTCACGCGCCGCCTATGACTATAACACAAAATGCAGTGAGACTGGGTTGTATATTGGCTACCTAGCTTACTTCGTCTTCTTCATCAGCCAACATCCTTGGTATCTGTTGTTCACTGAGTTGATTCCCCCCCTTCCATCTTGATCTTTCTTGGCATCTCTTTATGACCATTTATTTATGAGTTACTAACATTTATAACTGCCAAAAGGGAGCCTTGTAAAGTGTAAAACACATTCCCATTTATTAATGAGTTACTACCATTTATGATTAGTATAAAAGACACCTGTCCACAACCCCAAACAGTCACACTCCAAACTCCACTATGGCCAAGACCAAAGAGCTGTCAAAGGACACCAGAAACACAATTGTAGACCTGCACCAGGCTGGGAAGACTGAATCTGCAATTGGTAAGCAGCTTGGTGTGAAGAAATCATCTGTGGGAGCAATTATTAGAAAATGGAAGACATACAAGACCACTGATAATCTCCCTCGATCTGGGGCTCCACGCAAGATCTCACCCCGTGGGGTCAAAATGATCACAAGAACGGTGAGCAAAAATCCCAGAACCACACGGGCGGACCTAGTCAATGACCTGCAGAGAGCTGGGACCAAAGTAACAAAGGCTACCATCAGTAACACACTACGCCGCCAGGGACTCAAATCCTGCAGTGCCAGACGTGTCCCCCTGCTTAAGCCAGTACATGTCCAGGCCCGTCTGAAGTTTGCTAGAGAGCATTTAGATGATCCAGAAGAGGATTGGGAGAATGTCATATGGTCAGATGAAACCAAAATAGAACTTTTTGGTAAAAACTCAACTAGACGTGTTTGGAGGAGAAAGAATGCTGAGTTGCATCCAAAGAACACCATACCTACTGTGAAACATGGGGGTGGAAACATCATGCTTTGGGGCTGTTTTTCTGCAAAGGGACCAGGACGACTGATCCGTGTAAAGGAAAGAATGAATGGGGCCATGTATCGTGAGATTTTGAGTGACAACCTCCTTCCATCAGCAAGGGCATTGAAGATGAAACGTGGCTGGGTCTTTCAGCATGACAATGATCCCAAACACACCGCCCGGGCAACGAAGGAGTGACTTCGTAAGAAGCATTTCAAGGTCCTGGAGTGGCCTAGCAAGTCTCCAGATCTCAACCCCATAGAAAATCTTTGGAGGGAGTTGAAAGTCCGTGTTGCCCAGCGACAGCCCCAAAACATCACTGCTCTAGAGGAGATCTGCATGGAGGAATGGGCCAAAATACCAGCAAGAGTGTGTGAAAACCTTGTGAAGACTTACAGAAAACGTTTGACCTCTGTCATTGCCAACAAAGGGTATATAACAAAGTATTGAGATTAACTTTTGTTATTGACCAAATACTTATTTTCCACCATAATTTGCAAATACATTCTTTAAAAATCAGACAATGTGATTTTCTGGATTTTTTTTTCTCATTTTGTCTCTCATAGTTGAGGTATACCTAGGATGAAAATTACAGGCCTCTCATCTTTTTAAGTGGGAGAACTTGCACAATTGGTGGCTGACTAAATACTTTTTTGCCCCACTGTATGTATATATATTATATATGTTTTTTATTTCGTTTTAATAGGACGATGCAGAATGTTGAAAATGTATATGTTGGGATTAAAGGTAAAATAAACGCTGTGTGGTCAGTAGATATAGTTTCATGTTTTATTTTTGCCATTTGTTTTGAGTGGAAACGTGTAAAAATGTCAGTGCAACACTCCTACTGTAACTTCAAACATGGATCACTGAACAGCTTGAAAAGTTATCGTGTGCCTCTTTAATGTTTGTAGCTGTCTCTCTTATTATAACAGGGATCAGATAGCCTTGCCTTGGGGCTGCTCTCACCTTTGTGGTGTGACTGGGTCCAGAGGAATGTGCTGATGGCCCCTGGCTGCAGGACTCCTCCAGAATAACAGACACATTCCCTCTGGCTGCTGTCCAGCGAGCATGGAATGCAATTAGCACGTATTAGAGAGAGCCTGGAGGAGGCCTGTCAGGCCCTGTGGCTGCCCAGCTGCCGGCTCAGACCAGCAGGCACAAACAATCCAGCATGGCACTGTACCACCAACACTGCTGCAGCACTCTACCACCCCTCTGAAAACTCAAAACGTAACTTTGATTTGCTAGACACATTAACTGTGACCCATCAGTAGAATCACTCCTGACACCTATCATAAGAGAGAAGCCATTTCCAATGTAAGTTCAAGTTAAATCATCCCTCCATCCATTTTCAACCTCACCAATATTTTCAATTTAAACATACTTAAAGGTCACCTATTATGCAAAATGCAATTTTGTATGTCTTTTTTTCAGATACTCAGCTAAATGCTGCCGTGATTAAATGCCATATCATGTTCAAAACCACATCAAGGGTTATTTCTGAAACAGTATGGAGCTCAACTGCTTTTTCTGTTGCGGGTTTACCACAAGGTGAATTTCTTTTTAACCTGTAAAGCCACGAGCCTGTTTTTCAGGTCTCAGGCTCGAAAATGACATTCCCAGAACAAATGACCATATCTTCCCTTCTAAAAGGGTTACATAAACAATCTTTTTTCTCAAAGCAAGGTTACACCTGTGAGTTGGATGTAGACGTGTCAGAATCAATATAGATGTTTTTATTTTAATGTAAATTCAGATTGAACACAGTAAAAAAATGTAATTTTTAGTGTCCGTCCAATTTTTTTTTTTTACTAAAACCACCCTTCAATGATGGGATGGTAGACTCAAAGCTTTAGGAATCCAAACTACGACATATAATAAGTACCCTGTATCAAGATTGATGCAAAACAAGTGAAATTTGACCTTTTTAGAGAGATTTAGCAACAAAAAACCCCACTTCTGGGGTCATTTGGGTGGATTTGACCTATCTCTGGCCCCGCTTGCTTGATTTTGCTGATTGACATCTCTTTCTAACCGTCAGAGCCAATGGAATCGAGGGGAACTCCCACATACTCCATATTTGGTAATGTGTGTGTGTGAGACTGACGCATAGCCAAAACCGGAAGCTGCGAGAACTCTGGTGGCTACCATTAGCAGCAAATTTTTACTCTCCGATTTTTACATAAAAATGGAATTATTGATTATAAATAAAAAAAAATATTACACAGAAACATTATCAACCTATGGATTAACCGATTCAGCCGCGTTTTTTCTCGTTTTAATGCCATTGAACAAGTCTTTTGATCAGATTGACAGCTAAGGTGAGACGATCTCCCGTAAAAGCTACGTAAAGGTACGTTTTGTGAAGTCTGTGTTTGCTTCCCCTGTCGCGAGTTCGGATCGCTCAGTGATGATACTATACCTAAATAATCTGGAACCTCAGCTTTAATCGGATATCTTGTATGTGCAGCTACGATAAGTGATAGGGGTATCTTTTATCTTGAGTTCTGTGCCAAAGTGCGTTAGCATTGTTGCTCAGGGGTAATTTAGATGCTTCTTATGAGACTTGTGTTTTGTTTTGGTAAAAATTGTTTGTATTGTCAGTTAGCTGATATAACACATTAATAGATTCTTAAATATTAAGATCCTCTGTGTCGTGAAGAAAAAAAAAAAGTACCCGCCGAGGGGGACCTTGGAGTTTAACAGGTTAATATCCTGCTTTTTTACACAAACTCTCTCCAGTACAGGTTAGCTCTGAGTGTTAGCCATGCTTGCTAATGTAAACAAAGACCATATTACTTCCAAAACACGTTACGCATTGTTTCTGATAGCGACGTTTCTGATAGGGCCGTGGGTGTTAAGCCAGTCGACATTTCCGATATTACGTCATATCGGCAGCAAATCTGGATCAGCTCTGTTGTACCCCCGTATTTATTTATTTTATTTATTTATAGAAGGACCATGCATACAAAAACATTAATCTCAGCAAAGAGAAGAGATGCAATATGCCAGATTATAGCTAATAGCTCATTTCCATCTGTGGTCCTCAGACAGGTTCATAACAATCAATAAACAAATAATAACATTGCATGATCTCTATCAGTCAAACAATTTTAAAACCTGATTTAAGTACAGCTCAATAAATTAATACATAGTACACTTGAAATACACTTACATGATCTCGGTCACTCAAATAATTACAAAGCCTGATTTAAATTCAGGTTACGAACATAACACTTAGTACACTTCAAATACACTTAATGAAAATATCTAAGATATAGTATGACAATACAGTTAAAAAAAAATAAAAAAACTCAGATTACAGTGTAATTAATGTTGGCATGACTGGTTGCTTAATATCATTTTTTTTGCACCATAGGAAAACGAGTTAAAATCAGTACAGGTTTTAAGTTAAACTGGAAGAGTATTCCAGTGCTTGATGGCCGTAAACGAAAATGCTGATCGTCCAAAGGCAGTGCGCCTCAGAGGGATGGTTAGATCTGCATTTGATGAAGATCTGGAGTGTCTGCAACTCTGCTCACGGCGAAACTGAAAAAAGCCCCTCAACGGTGGTGTTGTAGAATTGTGAATGATTCTGAATACCAATCGAACTCGGGAAAGTAGAACAAGACTATCAAAACTGAACAGTTTGTATTTGGACAGTATATTGCAATGATGGTGTTTTAATGACTTTCTATCCATAACTTTTAAGGCTTGTTTATAAAGAACCTCAAGTGGTCTCATAGCAGTCTTAGTTGCTTGGGACCAGCAGGTTATACAGTAGTGAAAATGTGATAGTATCATGGCATGCAAAAAGGTTTTCGATGCTTCTATGGTTAATGAGTTCCTAATATGTTTAAATTTGAAAATGTTATATTTCAGCTTTCTAGTCATGCTTCTAATATGGCTTTCAAAAGTCAAATTGGCATCCAAGATCACTCCCAAGTATTTGACCTCATTGACGTTTTCAATTATTTTACCATTCACACGAAGCTGTGGATGCGTGGTTGTTTTTTTCTTATTCGTGAAATACATTGTCACTGTTTTGTTAGTGTTTAAAGTAAGACACAAGTCATTTAACCATTGAGCAACTTTGTGCAGCATCGACGAGAGCTTGGAGGCAACCTGTTCAGCATCTTTCCCATGAGTGTAAACCACCGTGTCGTCAGCATACATCTGGATGTCCACATCCTCACAAACAGATGGGAGATCATTAATATATATGCTGAACCACAGCGATCCAAGAATTGAGCCTTGTGGCACTCCGATTGAGCATGGCTTAGTTTCTGACAGCTTATCATTTATACGGACACATTGAGAGCGACCAGCTAAATAAGACCTGACCCATTGTATTGTGCTAACTGACAGATTGAAATTGAGTTTTGATAAAAGTTTGGTATGGTTTACTGTGTCAAATGCTTTTCGCAGGTCAAGAAACACTGCTCCAACTATCCCTCCTTTGTCTAACTTAGCCTTGATTCCTTCCACTAAATAGCAGCATGCCGTCTCAGTAGAATAATTGGTCCTAAAACCAAACTGCATAGGATGGAGTAGGTTGTTGTAGCTTAGGTGTGACATCAGCTGCTCCGCGACTACTTTTTCAACTACTTTGGACACAACAGGTAGAATACTGATGGGTCTATAGTTGCCTACTTCTTTCTTGTCGCCACATTTAAAAATTGGTGTTACAATAGCAGTTTTAAGAGCTGATGGAAATGTATTATCTTTTATTGATTGATTTGTAATATAGGTGATGGAGCTAGCTAAGTCCTTTTTATGTTTTTTTATAAATACTGTGTCTAGTCCCCAGTGATCTTTAGCCTTAGAATTTGATAAGGTGGAAATTATTTTATTCACTTTAGTCTCATTTGTACAGTTGAGTTTGAGCACTTTTGTATCGTCAGCTAATGCAAGAAGCGGTTCTGTTACATTGAAACTGTGGGCCAATTCTGAAACAGACTCAATAAAGAAAGTATTAAAATGGTTGGCCACGGCTAGGCGATCCTGTTGTAGGGTTCCGTTTATCATAAGCTCAGTATTATAATTTTTTGAGAGATCTTTTCCAATAAGTTTGTCAATGGTTTTCCATAGTTTTTGAGAATTCCTCTGCCTGTCGAATAGTATCTAAAAAGTAATTTGCCCTTGCCTTTCTTAATTGAACTGTAACTTTATTTCTAAGACTTTTGTATATTAAGCGATCTGTTTCTAGTCCTGATTTTAAAGATTTCTTTAGAGCTACATCCCTTTTTTTCATTAATTCCCATAGAGCAGTGTTAAACCATGGTAACAGTTGTTTGCCAATACGCTTTTGAGGCATTGTTTTTGTATATTTAGCTACGGTTTGTTTTAAGTATGTTTCAAATGATCACAGGCCCCCTCACAATTTTCACCATATGTCAAATCAAACCAGTCAGTTTGCGTTATTTCATTCTCCAGAATTCCCATGTCCCGCTTTGGGATGTATGAGATATATTTGTTACCCTTTGTGATTTCCTGGCAACTAGAGTAAGGTTATGATCGGACATGCCAGTAACAAGATTGTATGTTTTTGAGACGCGATCCTCTTTGTTCGTTAAAATTAAATCCAACAATGTTTGTGAAGATTTAGTCATTCTTGTTGCATTTTTAATTAATTGACTCATTTGAAATCTATCACTAATATCCTTTAATTTCTTCCTGCCTTTTTTGTCTAACCAGTTAATATTAAAATCACCCATTAAGATTGTTTCTTTACCATTACACTGTTTGAGAATACTAGTTAAATTATCATAAAAAACACTCTTTGCTGTAGGTGGTCGATATACAACAATTACATTAAAACACATTTCCTGAGATAGTGAGATAGTTATTCCCACACATTCAGTGGTATCACAGGATAATTCGATTTGTTTACTTTGCAGGCTTTTCTTAACATAAATCATAACACCCCCTCCCTTACCTTGATTACGATATGGTCTATAAATGTTATATCCTGGGATATTAACAATATCCGACAGAATTGAAGGGTGTAGCCAGGTTTCAGAAAGGCATAAATAATCAAGATTTGAGTTTGTTAATAATTGCTCCAGTTGTTCCATTTTTGACGTCATGCTTCTGATATTTAAGTGTCCACCGAAAATGCCCTTAGGTTTGACATTTGAGTCCCATAACACCTTTGCATGATTTACAGTTTGAAACATTTTGGTGTCATGTTGTTTTGTCTTCACATCGCTGCAAATAGTGCGCTGAAAGTTAGAGTGTTGTTTGCCACTGGGTGCGTGAGATGATCGTTCAGAAGTGGTGACAGTTACCTTGTTGAATTGTATCATAAAGCTCCCCTTGGACTCGAGGAACAGGCACCGGTGTGTCGTTGATAAGAAGCCTGGGTCCGCAGGTCAGATGCGGGGTCTCTCCGGACAACGCACAGCTCTGCGTGGCTCGGGTCCAGCTGATTGAAGGGTCGACAATCACAGCCGCAGCTCCACAACCGCAAGACGTCACCCCGGTCATCAGATGCAGGGTCTCTCTCCGGACAACGCACAGCTCCGCGCGGCTCGGGTCCAGCCGATCGAAGGGTCACCAATCACAGCCGCAGCTCCACAACCGCATGACGCCACCCCGGTCATCGCCACGGAAACCGAGCGAGGAACAAAGTGCTTCGCGCCCGCCACTTGTTCAGTGTATGAACGAAAGTGGAGCAACGTCGGTATGCGTCTGCTGAACATGACCAGGGCCCGGGTTTAGATGTATATCCCCGCTCAGAATCAGCATGACGCAGCAAAATCCAGCGAACCCTCCGTTTCCAGACATCAAGGTCCTGTTTCTATTGTGACCCGACTTGGGAAACTGAGCCACAGCCTGCCCGCTTTTGAGAATTGTGGAGTCCATCCATCCATCCATCTTCTTCCGCTTATCCGTGGTCGGGTCGCAGGGGTAGTAGTTCCAGCAGAGAGCCCCAAACTTCCTTTTCCCTGGCGACATCAACCAGCTCTGACTGGGGGATCCCAAGGCGCTCCCAGGCCAGCGAAGAGATATAATCCCTCCACCTGGTCCTAGGTCTACCCCTTGGTCTCTTCCCAGCTGGACGTGCCTGGAACACCTCCCTAGGGAGGCGCCCAGGTGGCATCCTAACTAGGTGCGAATTGTGGAGTATATAATATATTGGCTCCATGAGTCGAGGAAGCCAGGCGGCTTCCCTGCACTCTCAGCACAGCATACCGAGCGCACAGAGGCCGCAAACCAGGCGCTACACATAGGTAAGAGAGCAATCATCAGTATGTTTGTTATTAGAAGTCCAATATACATCGGATCAGAGATGTGGGTAAGGAGGAAAAGAGAGAGGGTTTTGTTTTCTGACACTTTGTGTGTTCCTTTACACGCCGGGGACACATATTTTTGTATAAAAGACATTAAAAAGTGCATTTTGCATGATAGGCAGTGTTGTAGTCAAGTCACCAATTCTCGAGTCCAAGTCACTCTCGAGTCACCAGTCTTCGAGTCCGAGTCCAAGTCCGAGTCACCTAGGGAGAGTCGAGTCCGAGTCCAAGTCCGAGTCACCCAAGGAGTGTCCGAGTCGAGTCCGAGTCATCATTACCTGTGTTCGAGTCCGAGTCCAAGTCCGAGTCACCCAAGAAGAGTCCAAGTCAAGTCCGAGTCACAAGTCTTCATGTATTAATCTTCGTGGATATATGTGTTGAAATGTAGCTGCTCCTCTACATTGCTTTTATCCTGTCATGTTATACTAATCTGTCTATTGAACTGCTGTGAAGCGAGTTTGGCTACAATTCTTGTAATAGGTGCTATACAAATATAAAGCGTATTACCATCCATCCATCCATCTTCTTCCGCTTATCCGTGGTCGGGTCGCGGGGGTAGCAGTTCCAGCAGAGAGCCCCAAACTTCCTTTTCCCTGGCGACATCAACCAGCTCTGACTGGGGGATCCCAAGGCGCTCCCAGGCCAGCGAAGAGATATAATCCCTCCACCTGGTCCTAGGTCTACCCCTTGGTCTCTTCCCAGCTGGACGTGCCTGGAACACCTCCCTAGGGAGGCGCCCAGGTGGCATCCTAACTAGGTGCCCGAACCACCTCAACTGGCTCCTTTCGACGCGAAGGAGGAGCGGCTCAACTCCGAGTCCCTCCCTGATGACCGAACTTCTCACCTTATCCCTAAGGGAGACACCAGCCACCCTGCAGAGAAAACCCATCTCGGCCGCTTGTATCCGCGATCTCGTTCTTTCGGTCATGACCCATCCTTCATGACCATAGGTGAGGGTAGGAAGGACTCATTCCCTACTTGGAGTGGACAGTCCATCGGTTTCCTGCTGAGAACCATGGCCTCAGATTTGGAGGTGCTGATCCTCATCCCAGCCGCTTCACACTCGGTTGCGAACCGATCCAGTGAGTGCTGAAGGTCGCAGACCGATGAAGCCATCAGAACCACATCATCTGCAAAAAGCAGTGGTGCAATCCTTAGTCCACCGAACTGCAGACCCCCTCCCCCATGACTACGCCTCGAAATCCGATCCATGTATATTACAAACAGGATTGTTGACAAAGCGCAGCCCTGGCGGAGGCCAACCCTCACCGGAAATGGGTCCGACTTACTGCCGAGGACCCGGACACAGCTCTCGCTTTGGGAGTACAGAGATTGGATGGCCCTGAGTAGAGACCCCCTCACCCCATACTCCCGCAGCACCTCCCACAGTAACTCCCTGGGAACCCGGTCATACGCCTTCTCCAAGTCCACAAAACACATGTAGACCGGATAAGCGTACTCCCAGGCCCCCTCCAGGATCCTTGCGAGAGTAAAAAGCTGATCCGTCGTTCCACGACCAGGACGGAATCCGCATTGTTCCTCCTCAATCTGAGGTTCGACAATCGGCCTGACCCTCCTTTCGAGTACCTTAGAGTAAACTTTCCCGGGGAGGCTGAGTAGTGTGATGCCTCTGTAATTGGCACACACCCTCTGATCCCCCTTTTTAAAAATGGGAACCACCACCCCGGTCTGCCACTCCTTCGGTACTGTTTCCGACTTCCACGCAATGTTGATGAGACGTGTCAATCATGACAGTCCCTCAACACCCAGAGCCTTCAGCATTTCTGGGCGGATCTCATCCACCCCCGGGGCTTTGCCACTGTGGAGTTGTTTAACAACCTCAGTGACCTCCCCCCGGGAGATTGGCGCCGATCCCCCGTCATACTCCAGCTCTGCCTCTAACATAGAGGGCGGAGTTGTCGGGTTCAGGAGTTCCTCAAAGTGTTCCTTCCAACGCCCCAACACTTCATCAGTTGAGGTCAACAGCGTCCCATCCTTACTGTACACAGCTTGGATGGTTCCCTGCTTCCCCCTCCTGAGGTGTCGGAGAGTTTTCCAGAACAACTTTGGTGCCGCCCGAAAGTCCTTCTCCATGTCCTCTCCGAACTTCTCCCACACCCGCTGCTTTGCCTCGGCCACGGATGAGGCTGCTGCCCTTCGGGCCTGTCGGTACCTTGCAACTGCCTCGGGAGTCCCCCGGGATAACAAATCCCTGAAGGCCTCCTTCTTCAGTCGGACGGCTTCCCTGACCACCGGTGTCCACCAGGAGGTTCGAGGGTTACCGCCCCTTGAGGCACCTAGGACCTTGAGACCACAGCTCCCCGCCGCGGCTTCGGCAATAGAGGCTTTGAACACCGACCACTCTGGTTCAATGTCCCCAACCTCCACAGGAATGCCTGAAAAGCTCCGCAGGAGGTGTGAGTTGAAGGCCTCCTGAACTTGGGCCTCCTCCAGACGTTCCCAGTTCACCCGAACTACACGTTTGGGCTTACCAGGTCTATCCAGAGGCTTCCCCCGCCACTCGACCCAACTCACCACCAGATGGTGATCAGTTGACAACTCCGCCCCTCTCTTTACCCGAGTGTCCAAAACATACGGCCTCAGGTCCGATGATACGATAACGAAATCGATCATGGACCTTCTGCCTAGGGTGCTCTGGTACCACGTACACTTATGAGCATCCTTATGTTCGAACATGGTGTTTGTTATGGCCAATCCATGACTAGCACAGAAGTCCAGTAACAAACCACCACTCCGGTTCAGATCAGGGGGGCCGTTCCTCCCAATCACGCCCCTCCAAGTGTCTCCATCATTGCCCACATGTGCGTTGAAGTCTCCCAGCAAGACTAAAGAGTCCCCTTCAGGAGCCCCATACAGGACTCTTTCCAGGGTCTCCAAGAAGGCCGTATACTCTGAACTGCTGTTGGGTGCATAAGCACACACAACAGTCAGAGTTTTCCCCCCCATAACCCGCAGGCGTAGGGAGGCGACCCTCTCGTCCACTGGGGTAAACTCCAACAACGAAGCACCCAACCGGGGACTTGTGAGTATCCCCACACCCGCCCGGCGCCTCACACCTTGAGCAACTCCGGAGAAGAATAGAGTCCAACCCCTATCCAGAAGTAAGGTTCCAGAGCCGACGCTGTGCGTAGAGGTGAGCCCAACCAGATCCAACTGGTAACGCTCCACCTCCCGCACAAGCTCCGGCTCCTTCCCCCCCAGAGAGGTGACGTTCCACGTCCCCAAAGCCAGCTTCTGTCGCCCGGGTCTGGTCCGTCGAGACCCTCCGCTTTCACTGCCACCCTTCTGGCAGCGCACCCGACCCCATCGCTGTTTCCCGTAGGTGGTGGCCCCGCGGGACGGAGAAGCGGAGGTGTTGCCCACGTTGCCTTTTCGGGCTGGGCCCGGCCGGGCTCCGTGGCAAGCCCGGCCACCAGACGCTCGCCGACGAGTCCTCCTTCTGGGCCTGGCTCCAGAAAGGGACCCCGGGCTTCCTCCGGGCCGGGTATCCTCACTTCTTATTGTTTTTTTCATGAGGTCTTTTGAACCAATCTTAGTCTGGCCCCTTGCCTGAGACCAATTTGCCATGGGAGACCCTACCAGGAACACAAGGTTCCAGACAACACAGCCCCCAGGTTCATCAGGGCACACAAACCTCTCTACCACGGTAAGGTGCTGGTTCTTCAGAGAGAGTATTACTAATATTGATATTATTATTATTATTATTGTAAATGACCTTTAATATGTCTAACTATATTTAAAATGAGTTACCTTTTAAAAAAGTGATTATATTTGTATGCCAACATTTTCTTATGATAACGTTTTCGTTTGGCACTTTTATTTTGATAGTAATAAGATCGGGACTCTTATTTTGAAGGAACTTTTACCGGAAGTCAATGGACAACGGAGCAGTGTAAACACACATAGATAGATGACGAACACATTAACATATACTAAATAGTTCAATTGGGTTTTTAGCACCTGGCTGATAAGGGCACAAGCTCTTATGTTGGTAATGATTGTACAAAAGCAAGGGTGATCAATAAACAGATACCATCGATTAGAGAGTCTGACCATCATTCAGCCGGGACACTACAATTATTATAGTGAATGTTTAAATTCTATCAAGATTAAGCCCCAGAAAGCACATGGCTACTTAGCATGCAAAATGACATCATTCTGCATGTTAAGTAGCCATGTGCTTTCGTGTTATGGCTGAATCTTTATTTATTGATTAGCTCACGTTACTCTGATGATAGTGTTCAAGAACTCTATCCTTAGAGTAATGTGTTACAGAGCCTTCTCTTCAATCTTTTTTCTACATAACGAGCATTTTGCGCTGCTCTTTTCCTATGTGGAAGCAGAATGTGTGAAAGCATACAGCAGATGCGGGGTGTGTCTCTAGACATATTTAGACTGGAATAGCGGGGCCCAGTACGTGAACTCGCCTCGCAGGTGCACACGCCAGGATAGAGGACATCAGACTCCAGAGAAAACTTGCTCGAGTCCGAGTCCGAGCGTCAATGTACAAGTCGAATCCGAGTCACATACATGCCAACCTTTCCAAATCCAAAAGAGGTAGGTTTGCGCGCGGCAAATGTGCAGGCCCAAATTAGGTAATCAGAAGAAATGGAACCCCAGTAATTACATGTATAAACCATGTATTTAACATATATTGTATCATTTTATGCATTTTTCAGAAAAAGTGGTAGTTTGGTAAACAGCAGAGGTGGGAGTAAGTCCTACATGTGCAAGTCATGAGCAAGTCTCAAGTCTTGACCTACAAGTATCAAGCAAGTCCCAAGTCACTGTGGTGAGAGTCAAGCAAGTCAAGTCAAGTCATACGAAATTCTGATGAATAAACCCAGTTTCCGCATTTAAATCAGTTAAAAGACAGTGGTCATGAAAATGGATGTAACCCACACTATGATCTTCATTACATACACAGTTAATCATTGAAATCGAATTTAGACCAATGACAATCATATTAGATTCATATTAACCCTAGAACTGCAGACAATATAGCTAGGACTCAAAAAGCCCATTCAAAAAGGCAGAATTCCAGGTAAGAAAATCATATATGGCATTTGCAATTACACATATTTAATTTAAATGTCTGTTAACACTAGAACCGCCAACAGCGTCAGCACCTACATAGATATCATTTTCAAATCATTTAATTTGTTCCTCTTCATAATTTCCTTATAAACTAAGTAGGACGATTTAAAATTCACTTAATTGGGTTAATTTAGAAATTCCTTCAGTTTATCATCATAGCAGATCAAAAAGATTCATTTTACAATAAATCAAGGAATGATGCACTTCTACAAACAAAAACAACATAATTAAAACATTTAAACAAACTACTAAAAGTAGATGAACTACATTATTCAAAAGTTTACAGTAACTTCTGATAATAACCCAGGGGAAATAAACGAGGCATCTCTCTCCCTCTCTCTCTCTCTCCCCCTCCTGACAGCCCGTCAGTATCAGGGTTAGTCAAAATGAATCCCTTGGCGGTTCTAGTGTTCATTTACCGTTTTGTCTTCTCTTTGCTTAATCGATTTGAAACCAAGTCTAACGTAGCTTAAACTTAATGTTAGCTTTCTAGCTAACACACCTTTCTCTGTGGGGTTTGTTGTAGTGACGAATGAAGTTGGATGTTGTGGTGGTCGTGTCACTGATCTTTATGCTGCAGACCCTGCATACCGCTGTTCTCTTCTTATTACCGTCATCGACAAAATAATCCTTGAATCCAAAATTCACTATTTGTGGAGTAACGCTAGCCGCTGCCATGTTAACTGACACTCCTGCCTTCTAGTGAGTTTCCATGTTTGCGCGCATGGCGCTATAATCACCCAATCACGTTTTTCGAAAAAACTAAACGTAATATCTCACTACAAAAACAAACGCAAATATTTTTATTTTAAACAGTCAAGTCCTTTCAAGTCATCTACCTCAAGTTTAAGTCAAGTCTCAAGTCATGAATACCAAGTCCAAGTCAAGCAAGTCTCAAGTCAAAAAATATGTGGCATCAACGACATGTCTGGTCTGTAAAATGCCCGAAAAGTAAAAGAATGGGAGATAAATATCCCAAAGTGTGTTTCTGGTCCTCTTTCAGTTGAGACAGTGTAGATGAAGGATGTGTCAGGATGTAGAACTCTTGTGTGAACATTGGATAAAGCCAGGTTCATATTCTTGTTTCATGTTGTTGACATATTAGTCTTTGTGTTGCGCCATAAATCAGAAAATACTGCATTAAAAAAGTCATTTCCTGCATTTTTCTACTGATAAAGTGTGATATAAATAATGTACAGGCTTTCAGATTGCTGTAGTTCACTAAACAGAGACATTAACGACATGTTTGGTGTTGAAAATGTCAGACACGCTGCAAACGGTGTCCGCCAAAAGTCGAGTCCAGTGTCTATGTAGTGTCATTTTTATTTGTTAGAGTTTGGGAAGATTGAAAATCTGTAGGGAAAGCCAGCTAAGTCGGTAGGCGGTAGAAACATGTCAAAAGTGGTAGACTACCGCCCAAATCGGTAGGGTTGGCAAGTATGGAGTCATCGTGGGGGGAAAAATTCACGAGTCCGAGTCCAAGTCATTGTGCGTGAGAATTCACGAGTCCAAGTCCGAGTTGCGTCAATCAGTGCGCGAGTCCGACTCGATTCCGAGTCCAGGACTCGAGTACTCCATCTCTGATGATAGGAGACCTTTAAGTTTAATAAAAGTCATTACAAACTAATACTCTGGTCTAGCGTCCTGCAATTGGGTCCTAACTACCCCTGTTAAATGTTGTAATACATAAATGCATGCAAACTAGTATGAGAAATCATAGGGTTTTTCAAGTTCCAAAAAAACTCTTTGTGAATCATTGGCATTAAGTCCAACCATTTTCAAACCTGAAATTGTTATTAGTTTGCGTTAATTTTATCTTTAACGCATTAAGGTTTTCAAGTGAATCAGATGCTGAAATTCATCAACATTGACAGCACTATTAATAATCTAATATCAGAATTGCGAAATAAAATTCAGAAGTTCAGTGTCAACGTCAATTATACGTTGTAAGTCGCTTTGAATAAAAGCGTCTAACAAGTAACATGTAATGTAATTAGTAAAGGATGTAGGGAAACATTTTCAAACCTTTCACAGAAATTATTTTAATGAAAGTGTGGAACACATGAATCTACCAGAGAACAGTAGTGGTGCTGGAACTTGGACTGAAGAATTGCCTTGAGGTCAGGTGTAGAGAAGGAAACACGTTACTTGTCATGCTGCTCCTCATGGGGGAGGTATCAGCCAAACACATGTAGAACAACGCTAGGAACCTACATATTGTGCTCTTGGAAAGGCCCTGAAAAATACCAGAGTTGCATAGTATGGTATAGTAATATATTGCGTGTAGTGGTTGTAGTGGCAAAACTGAAGCTCACGGTTGTGGAAGTGAGCAACTCTGATCTTCCTCAAGCTCAGTCAATGTTTTTCCTGAACTTGAATTTGTTTGCATGTGGACTTACAACACATTAGAAAAACACTTACTATTCCCACATCCCTGGTAACATTGCCATACAGGATTAAATGAAAGAAAGTCAGCCTGATATCAGACATGTGACTATTGGTGCTGTTTACCATCTGAATGCACAGTGAGTGCTCAAATAATTGTATCCGGTGTCGCATCAAAAGAGGCACTGACATTCAACATGAGCAAAATTACATATAAAAATGTTCCGCTTCCAACAGTAAAACATTTTCCTTTGCAAAATGCATGTTCTTGCTATTTAATGTCCTCGGCCCAGTTCAGCCCAGATACCCTCCAATTCACTCCCTTTTACTTTGTAACTGTCATTTGTGTGTGTTACTGGATGGTTTCATTTATCATACATTTATTCTCATGCCACAGTAAATAAATTGTTTGTGCGCAATAAACATCATGCTGGGTCTGCCATGTCTCTCCTGAAAAGAGCATTTGTTAGAATATGATCTGTGAATTAAAGGACATTTCCGCTTGACATTTATAATTCGGGAAAAGTACATAGATTGATGGAACTGACTGAGGGTTCTGATCAAATAATGTGGGGGACTGGAGGACTTTGATTTCAATCAGAGAAAACATTAAGGTCTGTTACGCATATTGCTACTTAAGTTTGTCCGGGGGCTTCACTTTGAGGCATTTACTATGAACCACAGGAAGGCACAATCTGTCTTTGTGTTGGTTTTATCCAGCAAAGCTTTCCGAACACTTTTATTTCATACAATTAAGATATGTATTCTGTTGCTGATGTTGATGAGTTTCCCTTTACCTTATCAAAGTACATAATGTAGTCGACAGCTGCAAGTGTCTCCATCTAGCCTTTTGAAGTGAAGCTATAACAAAGCTACGAAGAAAGCTATCTGAACAAAAAAGGTTTTTAAATTTGGAGCAGCACTTGAGGCAACTGTGGATGTGAGGTATGTGATTGTCTTTCAATCAGAATGTTGTCGGTTCGGTCCCAGCCCGTGCACTCAACAATGTATCCTTGGGCAAAATACCTAACCCTGAGTTGGTCCCGATAGCCAATGGTGTGTGTGTTAATATCAAAGATTGTTAATTTGACAGCTCTTTATGAATGAGGTGTGAATGATGACTTGTAGTATGTAAAGCACTTTGAGGGGTCGTAAAGACTGCATAAATCGCTATATAAGTACAGTCCATTTACCATTTGAAAACACATCACACAAAGTAAGTGGCGTCAAAGGATGTTGTCACTGTATTGTTAAAATGCTTTTATTGTATGTAAATACTAATAAAAAGTTGATCATGTTTTCACAAAGTAGAAATCTGAGTCATTTCTTCCAACCTGATCTCACCAGAATGCGTGACTCCACCACGACTCCTTAACACCGCAGTGCGTGGTGGAGTCACAAACTTTGCTACATTTATGTGTCTGCACCACGAAAACAACCCCAATGTGAAGTGAATGAGGCTCCTTTGTCGTGGTGCACACACGCATTTCTACAACGTCCAGCAGTGAGCTTTTATTCTATAAAACGTTTTTAAAATCTACTTTATAGCTGGTAGTAACTCACGGGAGGCTTCTTTTATTTTATTTGTATTCATAATCATTTGTATTTTTCGTCAGAATGTATTATGGTGCATTAGTTACGAATTTTTGTTCTCAAAAAACAGTGCATTGTGTGTAATACAACTGTGATTTTTATTAAATTAGTTAGTTTTTAAGGAAGGCCAGAGCTTCAGCTGTGTCCAATAGATTGTTCCCTTTACTTAACGTTTTTTAAAAGAACATTATATTCCTATTTGATCATGTCCCCTTTATTGTATTACGGAGAGCAATGTGAGCTTCCATTCCCATTGGATAACGGAGAATTGTACACCCGGAAGTAAGTATTCTCTTTACTGTCGATTGATTTTACAGTGATATCTGCACTACTCATCAACTCAAACACACCAGATTATCCTTGTTGATTACACAACATTGATTGGTTTAAATTGTGTACAATGCTTTTGTAATTTTCCCCTTCGATTCGGAGAAACAAATATTTGTTCAGTTTAGGATTTTTTTATTTATTCTGGCTCTGTATGATTAAAAGCAACACGATTATCGACCAGACCCCAATTGCTGTTGTTGTTGTGAGTGGTGTTGGGGAGAAAATCAGCGACGTAAACGGTGATGTCATGACGCAGCACCAGTCGGGCTCTGGGCGGTGCAAATCACTTCGGAACCAAATCAAATCAAATCAAGTTTTATTTATATAGCACATTTATAAACAATTTTTGGTCGAGCCAAAGTGCTGTACATATAATAAAAATAGCCTACTGTAGAGACACTTTACAGCAAATACAACAGCACAGATTGTTCAGAATATCAGTATGAGAAAAACGACACCCTCTGTCCTTAGACCCTCACATCGTACAAGGAAACACTTCCAGAGAAAACCCACAGTTTAAGGGGAAAAAATGGGAGAAACCTCAGGGGGAGAAACAGAGGAGGGATCCCTCTCCCAGGACGGACAGACGTGCAATAGATGCCGTGTGTAAATTGAAGAGATAATACATTTTACAGCATATAGACCGAATGTTAGGAAATGCATGTGTCTGTAATAAGAAGATGAATCTACGAGGATGTCAGCTACAATCCTGTGGGAGCCATCAGGGAAGCAGCATGACGAGACCCAATGCAGGACCGCAGAGACAGGTTCAGCCACGACCCGAAGTCCACGACTTAATCCAGAACTCAGGATAGAGGATCCAAGACACAGGACTACAGCAAGAGGATCAGCCTCGACTCCGGATCCCGGCGTAGATATAGATACAAAACAAGAAAAAAGATTTGGCTGGGTTAATCGGAACAAGAGAATACACAGACACAGACAGAGAGGGAAAAGGTCATTGGATAAAAGTTATTCTTGATAACCCTCTCGAAAGATCTCATGAACTTCCCCACTCAATCTATCAAGACCCGAGCAGTTCTATTAGATATAGGATAAGAAACAGATAGAGGGAGCACAACAACCTCTCTCTTCGTCAGATGCACTCCCCCGCTTATCTAAGCGACTCTGTACCCCGTTACCCTCTACAAGGTCATAGACCAGCAGAGGGAAAATGGGGGGTGGGTAAGGGTTTTTAAGAAAAACCACAAGGGTCTAAAGGGAAAAAAATATGAAATATAAGGTACTATATTTTAAGCAATAGTAATATATATTTAAGTAACCTATATTCCTATATTCGAATAATGTATAAACTATTTTAAAAATACTTTATGAAATCCTATGTTATGTTATAAATATTAAAATAAAGAACTAAATGAATAAATAAATAACTAAATAAATGAATAAATAGATAATTAAACAAAAGCCAGAGAGAAAAAGTGAGTTTTAAGTGTTGATTTAAAAAACCCAGGGTCTGGGCCGACCTCACATGGAGGGGCAAAGTATTCCAGAGCCTAGGGCCAGCCGCTGGGAAAGCTCGATGCCCTCGGGTTTTAAGCCTGGTCTTAGGCACTATCAACAGCAGCTGATCAGCCGACCTTAAGGCTCTGCCTGGGGTGTAGCGATGGAGGAGTTCGGCTATATAGGCAGGAGCCAGCCCATTTAGGGCTTTAAAAACAAATAAAAGGAGTTTAAATCTATTCTGAACCGAACTGGAAGCCAGTGCAATGAAGCCAGAATTGGGGTGATATGGTTGAGCTTTTTATGGCCAGTGGATGGGGGCCAGAATCGAGCCTTGGGGAACCCCACAGGTAAGAGGGGCTTTGGCAGAGGAGAAAGCACCTAACTGCACTGAGAAGCTACCGTCCGTCAAATAAGACCTAAACCATGCAAGGGCAGAGCCTGTAATGCCTGCGGACTGTTCAAGCCGTGACAACAGGATACTATGATCCATAGTGTCAAAGGCAGAAGTTAAATCTAACAGCACCAAAACAGCTGGGCTGCCTGAATCGGCGGCTAAGAGCAGATCATTAAAAACTCTTAAAAGGGCTGTTTCAGTACTATGCATAGGTTTAAAGCCAGACTGACATTTTTCATGGATACCATGCGTGGTTAAAAATGACTGAAACTGGGCGTAGACTACTCGCTCCAGGGCTTTAGATAAAAAGGGTAGCTGGGAGATGGGCCTGAAATTTGCGAGAATGGAGGGATCGAGATTTTTCTTTTTAAGTAGTGGCTTAACCACGGCATGTTTGAAGGCAGCTGGGACACATCCTGAATTAAGAGAGGTATTTATAAGTAATAAAATACTTGCTCCAACTGATTCGAAAACATCTCTAAAAAGGCGAGAGGGAATGCTGTCTAAGGTGCAGTTTGTCGGCCGCAGGTGCTTGACTACATTCGAGAGAGAAGAGAGGGATACAGGCTCAAAATGGTCGAGGACAGCAGGGCACAGAAAGGGAGCAGGATCTGGGGTAGCACTAGTATAGGCTAGCCTAAGAGCAGATACTTTTTCAACAAAAAATTTAAGAAATGTATCGCAGAGAGTAGTTGATGGCACAATTGGAGAAGCATCACAAGGATTAATGATCGAGTTGAGGACATTAAAAAGAACTTGAGGTTTATGGTTGTTTTTGGAGATTAACAGAGAAATATACTCTGTTTTGGCTGCTTTGACTGCCGTCTGATAATCGGAAAGGCAAGCACGAAGAATTTCTAAGGAGACATGAAGTTTATCCATTTTCTCTCTGCACGCCTGCAAGCGCGTCTAAAAGCGTGAGTACAATCATTGAGCCACGGCTCTGAGAGAACTTTGGTGCGTCTAAGCGTAAAAAGAGCAACAGGATCCAGTATTAGTGTGCATGTCGAATCAAACAAAGAGATAAGCTCATCCGCACTAAAAGCACAGTTCACCTCTAATTTACAAATCGGATAAGTATTAAAAGCATCTGAAAACTGTGAGGCAGTCAAGGGGTTAATTGAACGCAGACAACGCGCAGGAGCACGTGATTCGACTCCTACAGAAGGGATCGAGGTTGTAAACAGAACCGGTAAATGGTCTGAGATACGCGTTCCTGCACAGATTTCATCCACAGAAATAGACAATCCAAACGATAATACTAAATCTAAGGTGTGTCCTTTATCGTGTGTTGGGCCAGCCACAGACTGAATGAGACCGAAAGAGTCGAGGAGGTTTAAATAGTCCCTAACCAGAGGTTTAGACTCGCAGCACACATGGACATTAAAGTCTCCGCAGATCAAAACACGATCATATTTCACCATGATCCCGGACAGAAAGTCAGAAAAGTCAGTTATAAAATCATTATTGTACTTTGGCGGACGATACACGACTGCGCAGAGTATAGGCGAGGCTGGATTCAATTAAAAAAGCTGCAACTCGAAGCTAGCATAGCTAGTTACTGGGTGAAGCAAACGGCATTGGAGATTAGCTCTAAACACTGAAGCTATACCCCCACCACGGCCGGTGGTACGGGGGGAGCTGAAGAAAGTACAGTCGGGAGGAAGAAGTTCAGAAAACGGTACATACTCGCCGGTGTGGACCCAGGTCTCCGTCAGGAACATTAAATCCAGATCATGAGAGGTGAAGAAGTCGTTTAACTGGAACTGGTTTGGTGGGAAAGGGGCATTAGTCCCCTGGAAGGACGGATGGAGGAGAAAGGAGAGAGGTACAGAGAGAAGAGAGAACCTGGTGTGATACAAGATGCACTGGTGTTGTCCCCCTTCGTGTTTACATCATTTGGGTTGATCCTCGTAATAGCAGGGCACTTACACCCTAAATAATAGGGAAATATTGTTTCCACAACATCATTTGACATGCTTCCCAGAGAGACTTTAGGTAAATATCTCAGGGCTCTGTGAAACATTGCTTGAAACAAAAGGCTTATGTTGTTAAAGTTCAATAAATTGTCCACAGTAATTACAATTCATCCTGTGGAGGACATGAATGTGCAAATCAAATTTAGATGAAAATCCATTCCAAAGTTGTTGAGATAACTATTTCTATTCCAACTAAATATGTAATCAGTTTATTTACAGAAGTAACACCAGTTGGCTATAACTAGTGAACAAATATTTACAACCTGAATGATACTGACAGACTCCTTCTTGACTTATGTCTCTCTGCTCTTTGAAAATAATGTCTTCGGAAATGATTTACGCTCATAGTGACCCATTAAAGCACATGACAAGACAGGATTCCATTACACACACTCACAGTATATATGAGCTCAGTTCCCTGGCTTTCCAGTGCTGTCTGAAGGCAGAGGCAGTAGTAAATGTGACACACTGCTCAAAGTTGTTAAATAAATTAGTTAATCTCCAGGCAGGGGTCACTCAGTCACCTGTAAAGAAGTGAGATGACGCTGAAAACAAAGAGGCCGCCAACAGCTCGGATTAGTGTGTTGGAGGCTTTCATGGTATGGGAGAGAGAGATCCAGCAATTGATTTTAGAAATGTATGAAAACCAATCCTAACGTAGACGTGTCAGTTAGAGAAGTGGGTCGGACAGGTGTTTCACTTGGGAAGGGAGTTATGGGTGAGCCGGTGTTATTTAGCTTTGGTTATTTTGCTACTACTGTTTATCCCATTCTTGGATCAAGTCCGGACTGGAGACAGCCTTTATATCGCATTGTGTTGTGCTTCAGTTCTACATACTCCGGCCTCTGCAACACACCAGCATTTCAGAGACAGATGGTGTCTGTGTATTCAGCAGGATGTCTACGAGAGGGACTTAGAGTAAAGTTGTTATATATATTATATATATAATGGCACTGTGCTAGCGGTAAACAGTGAATAAAGAACATGTCAAGCTATGTGCTGTATCAGAAACAATGTGCAACATTTTTTGGAAGTAATATGGTCTGTGTTTACATTAGCAAGCATTGCTAACACCCAGAGCTAACGCTGTACTGGAGAGAATATGTGTAAAGAAGCAGGATATAAAAGGTACTGTACTTGAGGTAAACCCACGAGAGAGAAAGCGTTTGAGCTCCACACTGTTTCAGAAATAACCCTTTATGTGGTTTGGAACATCATATGGCGTTTAATCACTGCAGCGTTTAGCTGAGTTTCTGCTGGTAGACAGCCCTCTCTTCACAGAGCTCACTGCTTGCATGCAGACGCTTCAAAGGGGCGTGGCCAGCAGCAGCTCAGTTACATTTAAAGGGCCAGACCCAGAATCAGCACTTTAGTAACAGGGCTGAAATACAGGGGTATGAGGCATGCTACAATGGGTGATGTTTGGTATTTTGAGCAAAACAGCGGAGCACGGCGGCCCACATTAAAAATGACTTAGGCCTACCTTTGATGATCAAATCACTGAAACACTAAGTCCATCCTCCTGTCCTTTTGGATGAAGCACTTGATGGCGGGTCATGCAGCTGATGCTTTGCCACTCCAGTGTATCATTGTAACTCAATCTTGAAAATGACTCGGTTAATAATTTCGCAACGATGTCATCACTATCACTGAAGTGAGCCATCATGAACAAACTTATGCTAATTATAAATCTATCGATCATAAATCTATCGATTAGATTTATGATTCGAAAATAATAAAAGTAGGGTAGACATGTGGATATTACCCGGCTGAACAAAACGTGCATTTATCTAACAGGTTCGTTTTCCACAGACCTTATTTCAAGCTATCTTCCAAAATCCTATGGAGAAATCCCATTGCTTTCTGTTGAGGGAATCCGAGCGAAGCTTACTTCCGGGTTTTAGGACGCGTCACTGCACCACTTAAATAGACTTCACAGCGGGTGGAACTTGTCATAAAGTCCGCGAAAATAAAGCCCGCCCATTTAGAGGGAAGATGTGATTGGTCAATTGTACTGTCATTTGACATTACTCTCTCGTTGAGTTACTGTAGCGGCCCTCTGTGAATTTACAGCAGGACCAGCAATCAGCTCCTGACTTCACAGTAACTCGCAGAGACGACCAAAGGAGCTTCTTTCATTTAACCCTTTACATTCCAACAGAAACTGTGGGGGGGGGGGGGGGGGGGTTACCTTGGTTGGTGATTGGCTAATGGTTACACAAACCAAAAAATCTTTATGACATCATGAAGTCGCCAAAATCTGATCAGCTCATTTTCAGGCAGGTTTTTATATAAATGGATCAGGAGAAAAAGAGAGAGAATGTTTTTTCTTGAAAATTTCAGAATCTCTTTACACAGAGGGGACACATTATGTATAATAAACATTAAAAAGTGGATTGGTGACCTTTAATGTTTATATGGAGACATATAAAATAAGATAAAAAACTGATTTTAAATGTTTCATATGCAAGGTTGGTTCCAAGGAGGGACAAGAGAAACAATTCAATTTTTGAGAGCAATATATTATTTTAAATTATATTTTGAAACCACTTTTATATGTAACACAACAAGTGTATGTTTTAGCATTGGCATGGATTATTTGAAATGTCATGGGTGGGATAGAAAATGTCCTCCAATTCTGAAATGACTCATACACTATATGGGTTTTACTTAATATACTTTGATACATGCTTTTATGGTTATTTATTACTTAAACATTTGGTTCATTAAGAATAGCTACAGTACACATCGATAGGAGAGTTAGAAGCAAATCTTCTCTGAGGATTAACAATCATGCATCCACTTCAGGAACAACAACAACCTTTCCTGACAGTCATGTTGGCACATTTAATCACAGCACTATATTATAGATGATTCCTGCTATGTAGCAAAACTATAATAAAGGAGATAAAGATATGATCCATGGAATGGACAAAGTCACTTCAGTGTGTCAGCTTCAACACTCTTCCCCAAGGTAACTGAGGGCGCCTCGTCTCAGGCTTTCTCTCAGGTCTCAAGCCAAAGGAGGCTCTCCCAGACCAGCAACTCTTAGAATCAATTTTCATCTTTTTCCTCTTGCTTTCACTTCAGTCTGAAACTGCACCCTTGGCTTTTGTCAAGTCACCTCTTCAAACATTTCTAACACCCTCTTACTGCTTTTTTTGTTTTGATCAAGGTATTTTTATTGGTTTTAAGGACACATAAGATACAATGATCAGTACAATACAGTATTACATTCCAAATGACACAACCCACCACCCGCTCCAACAGAGCCCCACCCCTATTATGGTATTACCTTACTGATTAGCAGCGACGTGCACTCAGGGGAGGCAGGGGAGGCAGAGCCTCACCTGTCATACTCCAATGTAACGAAAAAAAAAAAAAAAAAAAAACTAAATAGTAATAATAATAAAATGTCTCCACTGATCTGTTTTGTAAATGTGATTTATGTATGATTCCAATCGCTTTTTATAGTCAAAATCAGCAAATTTGACGAGCTCCGCTACAAGCTCACTTCTCAAGCGATGAGAAGTGAGGCAGGGACGAGCTCTGCCTCTCGTAAGCCCACAGTAACTGGCTGGAGCGCGGGCACTAATTTAACGCGGGCACTTATTTTGTGAGCGCGCTCAAGCCAGTTACTGTGGGGTAAGGTGAGGCACAGATGAGATCTGCCTCACCTCAGAATGCGTCACCCCCAGTCTATGGTCACCCCACAGAAACTGTCTGGAAAGCGGGCCCTCAGCGCATGCCAGTAGTAATAATGATACCGCTTTCGTCTCATTAGTATGCATAAAAAGTGACAGATGGACACGCCCCCAATTATGCAAATGAGCTAAGTCCCGCCTCCCATTGTTTGAGACCCTTTGATGTGAGATAACAGGTAGGTGTGAAAAGCCCCCCTGTGTAGTGCCTTTGTTGTCTAATTCTTTGATGTATTGATTAAGGCAGTCTCTTTGAAGTTATGTTGTCTGTCCCCTCACACCCCTTTGTTGTCTAATTCTTTGATGTGTTGATTAAGGCAGTCTCTTTGAAGTTATGTTGTCTGCCCCCTGTACCCCTTTGGAGTTGTTATAACAGGTAGGTGTGAAATGCCCCCCTGTGGAGGGCTTTTTGTTTTTATCTATTTCTTTGATGTGTTGATTAAGGCAGTCTCTTTGAAGTTATGCTGTCTGGCCCCCTCAGGGTTGTATAATCTAATTAGCCTTTGATGTTTTGCCCTTTGATGTGGTGTGTTATAAGCCTTTGATGTTAATCTAGGTGTCTCTTTGAAGTTATGCGTGAGACTGTCCAACCACCTCCCAGTCCAGGCCTCTCCCCCCTTTCTCCACCCCCTTCCTTTGGCTATGGGGCTAGCAGATAGTGGGGGAGGGAATTAGATGAAAATAGAAATAAGCTCAAAACTAATTAAAAAAGACAGAAATGTCCACTTACCAAGTCACCTTGCAAAAAAAAAAATTGGCCAAGAGACGCCTGTGACAACTTACCGCCATCCGTCCGGAGCGCCAGTCAAGAAACGAATGCCACAGCTGTGCGGGGTTCAGACACCTACAGCCAGAGATCTGTGCACAAACTTATCTCGTGCCCTCTTTTTGTCGTGTGAGCGCGCAGATTTTCGGTTGTGTACTTTCAAATTCTAACTCACTCGAGATGGTTTCTCCAAAATGACCTACCTCTACCTTTAAGAACAATTAACACACACACACACACACACACACACACACACACACACACACACACACACACACACACACACACACACACACACGTTGGAGTTGGTCTTTGATGTGAGGGTTAGAGATAAGCCTGGGATGTTAATCTATATGTTGATTAAGACACTCTCTGTGAGGTGAGAAGCGAGGGGATGGAGTTCGTTTTTAAAAAAGAAATACACTCAAACTAAATAAAACAGCCATTAATTTTCACTCACTAAGACACCTAAAAACGTTATTGTCCTCTCTAAATTAGATGTAAGGTTTTTGTTTTTTTAAATGATTAGTGTTAATTAAGGGCTATTGTTATTTTGGTTTATAAGGGGATAGGAGTTCAACTTTTAAAAATTGCACAGGATCATTCTAAGAAGAGTGAGAGGGCTAATGAGCCAGCACCATACCTCCTCTATGCATTTTCTTGACCTGTATCTGATCTTGAAAAACTCTGGTAAGTACTTTTTATTTTATTTTATAATATCATGTAATTATTAAATGTTGTTTCTTTTTTGGTAGGGGTTAAACTAGTATATTATGTGGATAGTATATTATTAGATACTTAAAAATGTTATGTTTTTTTCTGTTTACAGTAGAGACCCTGTGTGCTGAAATCTACTCAAACAGAGTACTTCATGGTAGTGGTCAGATTTTAAACACAAAAGTGTATCTTTCAGTAACTTTCTCAGAGAATTTAAACATAAATCTGTCAAATGTTCAAAACAGCCTTCACTGAAATAACCTCAAAATCACAAAACTGCCATTAAGAGTCAGAATCCTAACGAAATCTACTCAAACAGAGTACTTCATGGTAGCGGTCAGCTTTTAAACACAAAAGTGTATCTCTCGGTAACTTTTTGAGAGAATTACGCATAAATCAGTCAAATGTTCAAAACAGCCTTCACTGAAATAGCCTCAAAATCACAAACTGCCATTAAGAGTCAGATTCTTAACGAAATCTACTGACACAAAGTACTTCATTATCTACTTTTTCAGCTTTTAAAAAAGAAAAGTGTATCATTCGGTAACTTTTTGAGAGAATTAAGCATAATTTTGTCAAATGGTCAAAACAGCCTCTGTTTCAAGCCTCAAAATCACAAACTGCCATTAAGAGTCAGATTCTTAACGAAATCTACTGACACAAAGTACTTCATTATCTACCTATTCAGCTTTTATACACAAAAGTGTATCTTGCAGTAACTTTCTCAGAGAATTTAAACATAAATCTGTCAAATGTTCAAAACAGCCTTCACTGACATAGCCTCAAAATGACAAACTGCCATTAAGAGTCAGAATCCTAACGAAATCTACTCAGAGTACTTCATGGTAGTGGTCAGCTTTTAAAAAGAAAAGTGTATCTTTCAGTAACTTTCTCAGAGAATTTAAGCATAAATCTGTCAAATGTTAAAAACAGCCTTCACTGACATAGCCTCAAAATGACAAACTGCCATTAACCTCTTAAGCCCTGAGCCTGTTTTTCAGGTTTCAGGCTCGAAAATGCCACTAACACAACAAAGACTATATCTTCACTTCTAAAAGGGGTAAATTAATCATCTTTTCTCTCAAAGCAAGGTTACATCTGTGAGTTGGATGTAGAAGTGTCAGAATCAATATAGATGTTTTTATTTTAAAGTAAATTCAGATGGAACATCGTAAAAACATGTAAATTCTAATGTCCGCCTAAAAAATACCCATTACTTATAGTAAAAACCACCCTTGAATGATGGGTTAGTAGACTAAAAGCTTTAGGAATCCAAACTATAACATATAATAAGTACCCTGTATCAAGATTGATGCAAAACAAGTTAAATTTGACCTTTTTAGAGAGGTTTAGAAAAATAAAGTCCAGGCGGACTCACCTCTGGGTAATTTGGGAACCATCGGTTCCATTTGAACTTTTTCACTGTAAAAATCATTTTATTACTTTGAATTTTCACTATAGGTATTCATTCCATCCAAATACAACTGTTGTGAAAAAAATTAAAAATAAAAATAAAATATAAGAACATACTCTGTTATCCTCTTAGGCAAGGCAAGTTTATTTATATAGCACTTATAGGCCCCACGGACCGAAATCGCGTCATTTGCAGGAAACAACGTCTAAGGAACCTTACTATTTAATAAACTATGAATATTTTATATCCATATAACGGGGAAAAACTCATTTAACTGATCTTTTTAGTTTATTTTTTCAAAAAAACCACAATGCTAACAGTGAGCATCTGAATTAGCCCCGAGCGAAAAATGCTAACCTATTACTGCACCGAAAATCACTCCTAGCTCCCTTATTACTTATCCTAGCTCCCTTATTACTTATCCTAGCTGCACATCCAACACATCGTTTTTGATCGTAAAGACACAGAATCTAACGGTGCCCACCTCAACACTGAAAGATACAAACTTGCGACGTTATCAACAAAAACGTACATCAAAACAAGTGGAGTTAGGTACTAGCATGCGCTAGGCTAATGGCTTACCTTCGTCTTTGCCTGGTCTAAACTGGTCTTCAATGGCATTAAAACGATAAAAACGATGATGTAGTTAATCCATAGGTTAATATCCAATGTGGCTGTGTCCCCTTTGAAATGTTCTGATAATCTATAAGCAATAAAACTGCAATTCCGTTATCTGCTGTCCGCTCTGTCCTCCGTGCGCTCTGTGTCCTGTTGTAATGCCTGTTGTTAGGTAGTAAACAATAAATGAAGCCGCCTGCGTAAAGTACTTAAACTGGCTGGCATTCTTTATACTTTACGCAGGACCATATCTCTGGAACCCATTGGTCGATTCGTGTGATTTACACCTTTTTCTTAACCATCAGAACCAATAGAATCGATGGGCAGTTCCCAAATCAACGTAAACATTACCATAGCGGACGTAATAGAGAAGCGAACAAAGCATATCTGAAAGTGCACGCCTGGACGGCGAAACTTTATACCCAGTATATTGCCATAAATATGATGAAGGATTATCAGTCAAAATTTCTACGTGACACAAAGACATTGGATTAACCTTGAGCAACGTTTTTATTCCGGTGAACACAACTTTTGATCACAAATCAAAAAAGGTAAGATGAAATTATTGTAATATTTTTGAAACCGGATGTTGTTTACTTTCTCTTTTCTGGCTGATAGCTCCGCAATTCGGGGTCCTACAGTGATAATATTACATGTGTGGAATCTGTGGAGTCTCGGCTATAAATCGTATATCTTGTTTGTGCAGTTACGATAAGTAATAAGGGCATTTCTACCGTGAGTGCTGTGCAAATTCCGTTAGCATTACTTTGCATTTTTTCGCTCCATGCTAATTCAAAGGCTTGGTATTACTCTTGTGTTTCTTTTAGCTAAAATTGGTTCACATTGTCAGTTAGCTGAGTTTCTTAGCGTTAAAAGGGTATGGAACATTAATAGTTTCATAAATGTTAAGAAGCCCTGAGACATAGTCTCATAAAAAAACGGTGGGAGGGGTCCCCTGGGGGGACCCTCGGGCTTAAGAGGTTAAGAGTCAGATTCTTAACGAAATCTACTCAGAGTACTTCATGGTAGTCGTCAGCTTTTAAACACAAAAGTGTGTCTTTCAGTAACTTTTTGAGAGAATTAAGCATAAATCTGTCCAATGTTCTAAAACAGCCTTGTTTCAAGCCTCAAAATCACAAACTGCCATTAAGAGTCAGAATCCTAACGAAATCTAATAAAACAGAGTACTTCATTATCTACTTTTCAGCTTTTAAAAAGAAAAGTGTATCTTTCAGTAACTTTCTCAGAGAATTTAAGCATAAATCTGTCAAATGTTCAAAACAGCCTTCACTGAAATAACCTCAAAATCACAAACTGCCATTAAGAGTCAGATGCTTGACGAAATCTAATAAAACAGAGTACTTCATTATCTACTTTTAAGCTTTTATACACAAAAGTGTATCTCTCAGTAACTTTCTCAGAGAATTTAAGCATAAATCTGTCAAATGTTCAAAACAGCCTTCACTGAAATAACCTCAAAATCACAAACTGCCATTAAGAGTCAGATGCTTGACGAAATCTAATAAAACAGAGTACTTCATTATCTACTTTTCAGCTTTTATACACAAAAGTGTATCTTTCGGTAACTTTTTGAGAGAATTAAGCATACATCTGTCAAATGTTCAAAACGGCCTTCACTGAAATAGCCTCAAAATGACAAACTGCCATTAAGAGTCAGAATCCTAACGAAATCTACTCAAACAGAGTACTTCATTATCTACTTTTCAGCTTTTAAACACAAAAGTGTATCTTTCAGTAACTTTTCTCAGAGAATTTAAGCATAAATCTGTCAAATGTTCAAAACAGCCTTGTTTCACTGAAATAGCCTCAAAATCACAAACTGCCATTAAGAGTCAGAATCCTAACGAAATCTACTCAGAGTACTTCATGGTAGTGGTCAGCTTTTAAAAAGAAAAGTGTATCTTTCAGTAACTTTCTCAGAGAATTTAAGCATAAATCTGTCAAATGTTCAAAACAGCTTTGTTTCACTGAAATGGCGTCAAAATCACAAACTGGCTGAAACTATACAGTGAATTGGAGAAATTACAGCACAGAGTTTTCTACTACGACACAGATAGTATAATCTATGTGACAAGACAGGGGCAGTCTCCAGTACTTTCATGGTAGTGGTCAGCGTTTTTAAATACAAAAGTGTATCTTTCGGTAACTTTCTGAGAGAATTAAGCATAAATCTGTCAAATGTTCAAAACAGCCTTCACTGAAATAGCCTCAAAATCACAAACTGCCATTAAGAGTCAGATTCTTAACGAAGTCTACTGACACAAAGTACTTAATTATCTACTTTTCGGCTTTTAAAAAAGAAAAGTGTATCTTTCGGTAACATTTTGAGAGAATTAAGCATAAATCTGTCAAATGTTCAAAACTGCCTTCACTGAAATAGCCTCAAAATGACAAACTGCCATTAAGAGTCAGAATCCTAACGAAATCTACTGACACAGAGTACTTCATTATCTACTTTTCAGCTTTTATACACAAAAGTGTATCTCTCAGTAACTTTCTCAGAGAATTTAAGCATAAATCTGTCAAATGTTCAAAACTGCCTTGTTTCACTGAAATAGCCTCAAAATCACAAACTGCCATTAAGAGTCAGAATCCTAACGAAATCTAATAAAACAGAGTGCTTCATTATCTACTTTTCAACTTTTAAACACAAAAGTGTATCTTTCAGTAACTTTCTGAGAGAATTTAAGCATAAATCTGTCAAATGTTCAAAACAGCCTTGTTTCACTGAAATAGCGTCAAAATCACAAACTGGCTGAAACTGTACAGTGAATTGTAGAAATTACAGCACAGAGTTTTCTACTATGACACAGATAGTATAATCTATGTGACAAGACAGGGGCAGTCTCCAGTACTTTCATGGTAGTGGACAGCTTTTAAAAAGAAAAGTGTATCTTTCGGTAACCTTTTGAGAGAATTAAGCATAAATCTGTCAAATGTTCAAAACAGCCTTGTTTCACTGAAATAGCCTCAAAATGAAAAACTGCCATTAAGAGTCAGATGCTTGACGAAATCTCATGGTAGTGGTCAGCTTTTAAACATAAAAGTGTATCTTTCAGTATCTTTTTGAGAGAATTAAGCATAAATCTGTCAAATGTTCAAAACTGCCTTGTTTCACTGAAATGGATAAATCTGAAAATAGTGTCTCTTAAGGCGGATATAGTCCCCTGATAACTCCCGTTACATTCCTCCAGTCAGAAATAGTGTAAGTTAACTTTTGGAAGAACCAGAGAAAAGGGTGAAAGACAGAAATGTCCACTTACCAAGTCACCTTGCAAAAAAAAAAATTGGCCAAAAAATTGTGACAACTTACCGCCATCCGTCCGGAGCGCCAGTCAAGAAACGAATGCCACAGCTGTGCGGGGTTCAGACACCTACAGCCAGAGATCTGTGCACAAACTTATCTCGTGCCCTCTTTTTGTCGTGTGAGCGCGTTCATGTGTGCTGGAGGAGGGGCTCTGTGAGGAAGTGGCAGATTTTCGGTTGTGTACTTTCAAATTCTAACTCACTCGAGATGGTTTCTCCAAAATGACCTACCCCTACCTTTAAGAACAATTAACACACACACACACACACACACACACACACACACACACACACACACACACACACACACACACACACACACACACACACACACACACACACACACACACACACACACACACACACACACACACACACACACACACACACACACACACACACACACACACACACACACACACACACGTTGGAGTTGGTCTTTGATGTGAGGGTTAGAGATAAGCCTGGGATGTTAATCTATATGTTGATTAAGACACTCTCTGTGAGGTGAGAAGCGAGGGGATGGAGTTCGTTTTTAAAAAAGAAATACACTCAAACTAAATAAAACAGCCATTAATTTTCACTCACTAAGACACCTAAAAACGTTATTGTCCTCTCTAAATTAGATGTAAGGTTTTTTTTTTTTTAAATGATTAGTGTTAATTAAGGGCTATTGTTATTTTGGTTTATAAGGGGATAGGAGTTCAACTTTTAAAAATTGCACAGGATCATTCTAAGAAGAGTGAGAGGGCTAATGAGCCAGCACCATACCTCCTCTATGCATTTTCTTGACCTGTATCTGATCTTGAAAAACTCTGGTAAGTACTTTTTATTTTATTTTATAATATCATGTAATTATTAAATGTTGTTTCTTTTTTGGTAGGGGTTAAACTAGTATATTATGTGGATAGTATATTATTAGATACTTAAAAATGTTATGTTTTTTTCTGTTTACAGTAGAGACCCTGTGTGCTGAAATCTACTCAAACAGAGTACTTCATGGTAGTGGTCAGCTTTTAAACACAAAAGTGTATCTTTCAGTAACTTTCTCAGAGAATTTAAACATAAATCTGTCAAATGTTCAAAACAGCCTTCACTGAAATAAACTCAAAATCACAAAACTGCCATTAAGAGTCAGAATCCTAACGAAATCTACTCAAACAGAGTACTTCATGGTAGCGGTCAGCTTTTAAACACAAAAGTGTATCTCTCGGAAACTTTTTGAGAGAATTACGCATAAATCAGTCAAATGTTCAAAACAGCCTTCACTGAAATAGCCTCAAAATCACAAACTGCCATTAAGAGTCAGATTCTTAACGAAATCTACTGACACAAAGTACTTCATTATCTACTTTTTCAGCTTTTAAAAAAGAAAAGTGTATCATTCGGTAACTTTTTGAGAGAATTAAGCATAATTTTGTCAAATGGTCAAAACAGCCTCTGTTTCAAGCCTCAAAATCACAAACTGCCATTAAGAGTCAGATTCTTAACGAAATCTACTGACACAAAGTACTTCATTATCTACCTTTTCAGCTTTTATACACAAAAGTGTATCTTGCAGTAACTTTCTCAGAGAATTTAAACATAAATCTGTCAAATGTTCAAAACAGCCTTCACTGACATAGCCTCAAAATGACAAACTGCCATTAAGAGTCAGAATCCTAACGAAATCTACTCAGAGTACTTCATGGTAGTGGTCAGCTTTTAAAAAGAAAAGTGTATCTTTCAGTAACTTTCTCAGAGAATTTAAGCATAAATCTGTCAAATGTTAAAAACAGCCTTCACTGACATAGCCTCAAAATGACAAACTGCCATTAAGAGTCAGATTCTTAACGAAATCTACTCAGAGTACTTCATGGTAGTCGTCAGCTTTTAAACACAAAAGTGTATCTTTCAGTAACTTTTTGAGAGAATTAAGCATAAATCTGTCCAATGTTCAAAAACAGCCTTGTTTCAAGCCTCAAAATCACAAACTGCCATTAAGAGTCAGAATCCTAACGAAATCTAATAAAACAGAGTACTTCATTATCTACTTTTCAGCTTTTAAAAAGAAAAGTGTATCTTTCAGTAACTTTCTCAGAGAATTTAAGCATAAATCTGTCAAATGTTCAAAACAGCCTTCACTGAAATAACCTCAAAATCACAAACTGCCATTAAGAGTCAGATGCTTGACGAAATCTAATAAAACAGAGTAATTCATTATCTACTTTTCAGCTTTTATACACAAAAGTGTATCTCTCAGTAACTTTCTCAGAGAATTTAAGCATAAATCTGTCAAATGTTCAAAACAGCCTTCACTGAAATAACCTCAAAATCACAAACTGCCATTAAGAGTCAGATGCTTGACGAAATCTAATAAAACAGAGTACTTCATTATCTACTTTTCAGCTTTTATACACAAAAGTGTATCTCTCAGTAACTTTCTCAGAGAATTTAAGCATAAATCTGTCAAATGTTCAAAACAGCCTTCACTGAAATAGCCTCAAAATCACAAACTGCCATTAAGAGTCAGAATCCTAACGAAATCTACTCAAACAGAGTACTTCATGGTAATGGACAGCTTTTATACACAAAAGTGTATCTTTCAGTAACTTTCTCAGAGAATTTAAGCATAAATCTGTCAAATGTTCAAAACGGCCTTCACTGAAATAGCCTCAAAATGACAAACTGCCATTAAGAGTCAGAATCCTAACGAAATCTACTCAAACAGAGTACTTCATTATCTACTTTTCAGCTTTTATACACAAAAGTGTATCTTTCGGTAACTTTTTGAGAGAATTAAGCATACATCTGTCAAATGTTCAAAACGGCCTTCACTGAAATAGCCTCAAAATGACAAACTGCCATTAAGAGTCAGAATCCTAACGAAATCTACTCAAACAGAGTACTTCATTATCTACTTTTCAGCTTTTAAACACAAAAGTGTATCTTTCAGTAACTTTTCTCAGAGAATTTAAGCATAAATCTGTCAAATGTTCAAAACAGCCTTGTTTCACTGAAATAGCCTCAAAATCACAAACTGCCATTAAGAGTCAGAATCCTAACGAAATCTACTCAGATTAATGTGAGGTATCTATATTACTTTGTAAGGGTAAAACCCCCGCTCGGTTCAATATACCAGATCCAGTGAACAGAGAAGACAGGACTCGAGATTTAAGTTTACTTGCTGCAAGGAGAATCGGCGAGTGACATGCAATGTCACTCCTAACCAAATCCTACTGCCTTCTCTCCGTGCAGCCTTTTTATTCAGAAATACAATGTACATCACATGCATGAGGAAGTGGCTATGACCAACGCCTTAGTTGTCATATGGGAATCTTGTGACTCGCAGTCATATGGATGTGTGTGTGTGTGTATGGTCCAAGGAACAGACTATAGTCTGTTCCTCTTCTCTGACCACGAGTCTCCTGTACCACATCTGAGAACACATGATGTAAACATATTTATCAAAACACATTATGAAAATACATTATTTATCCTTCAATAAACTCTAACATTCCCTCCTGTTTAGGGAGGGAATGTTAGATAATGAAGTACTCTGTTTGAGTAGATTTCGTTAGGATTCTGACTCTTAATGGCAGTTTGTCACTTTGAGGCTATTTCAGTGAAGGCCGTTTTGAACATTTGACAGATTTATGCTTAAATTCTCTGAGAAAGTTACTGAAAGATACACTTTTGTGTATAAAAGCTGTCCATTACCATGAAGTACTCTGTTTGAGTAGATTTCGTTAGGATTCTGACTCTTAATGGCAGTTTGTCATTTTGAGGCTATATCAGTGAAGGCTGTTTTGAACATTTGACAGATTTATGTTTAAATTCTCTGAGAAAGTTACTGCAAGATACACTTTTGTGTATAAAAGCTGAAAAAGTAGATAATGAAGTACTTTGTGTCAGTAGATTTCGTTAAGAATCTGATTCTTAATGGCAGTTTGTCATTTTGAGGCTATTTCAGTGAAGGCTATTTTGAACATTTGACAGATTTATGTTTAAATTCTCTGAGAAAGTTACTGCAAGATACACTTTTGTGTATAAAAGCTGAAAAAGTAGATAATGAAGTACTTTGTGTCAGTAGATTTCGTTAAGAATCTGATTCTTAATGGCAGTTTGTCATTTTGAGGCTATTTCAGTGAAGGCTATTTTGAACATTTGATTGATTTATGCTTAAATTCTCTGAGAAAGTTATTGAAAGATACACTTTTCTTTTTAAAAGCTGAAAAGTAGATAATGAAGTACTCTGTTTTATTAGATTTCGTTAGGATTCTGACTCTTAATGGCAGTTTGTGATTTTGAGGCTTGAAACAAGGCTGTTTTTGAACATTTGACAGATTTATGCTTAATTCTCTCAAAAAGTTACTGAAAGATACACTTTTGTGTTTAAAAGCTGACGACTACCATGAAGTACTCTGAGTAGATTTCGTTAAGAATCTGACTCTTAATGGCAGTTTGTCATTTTGAGGCTATGTCAGTGAAGGCTGTTTTGAACATTTGACAGATTTATGCTTAAATTCTCTGAGAAAGTTACTGAAAGATACACTTTTCTTTTTAAAAGCTGACCACTACCATGAAGTACTCTAAGTAGATTTCGTTAGGATTCTGACTCTTAATGGCAGTTTGTCATTTTGAGGCTATGTCAGTGAAGGCTGTTTTGAACATTTGACAGATTTATGTTTAAATTATCTGAGAAAGTTACTGCAAGATACACTTTTGTGTATAAAAGCTGAAAAAGTAGATAATGAAGTACTTTGTGTCAGTAGATTTAGTTAAGAATCTGACTCTTAATGGCAGTTTGTGATTTTGAGGCCATTTCAGTGAAGACTGTTTTGAACATTTGACAGATTTATGCTTAAATTCTCTGAGAAAGTTATTGAAAGATACACTTTTCTTTTTAAAAGCTGAAAAGTAGATAATGAAGTACTCTGTTTTATTAGATTTCGTTAGGATTCTGACTCTTAATGGCAGTTTGTGATTTTGAGGCTTGAAACAAGGCTGTTTTTGAACATTTGACAGATTTATGCTTAATTCTCTCAAAAAGTTACTGAAAGATACACTTTTGTGTTTAAAAGCTGACGACTACCATGAAGTACTCTGAGTAGATTTCGTTAAGAATCTGACTCTTAATGGCAGTTTGTCATTTTGAGGCTATGTCAGTGAAGGCTGTTTTGAACATTTGACAGATTTATGCTTAAATTCTCTGAGAAAGTTACTGAAAGATACACTTTTCTTTTTAAAAGCTGACCACTACCATGAAGTACTCTAAGTAGATTTCGTTAGGATTCTGACTCTTAATGGCAGTTTGTCATTTTGAGGCTATGTCAGTGAAGGCTGTTTTGAACATTTGACAGATTTATGTTTAAATTATCTGAGAAAGTTACTGCAAGATACACTTTTGTGTATAAAAGCTGAAAAAGTAGATAATGAAGTACTTTGTGTCAGTAGATTTAGTTAAGAATCTGACTCTTAATGGCAGTTTGTGATTTTGAGGCCATTTCAGTGAAGACTGTTTTGAACATTTGACAGATTTATGTTTAAATTCTCTCAAAAAGTTACAGAAATATACACTTTTGTATTTAAAAAGCTGACCACTACCATGAAGTACTCTGAGTAGATTTCGTTAAGAATCTGACTCTTAATGGCAGTTTGTGATTTTGAGGCTATGTCAGTGAAGGCTGTTTTGAACATTTGACAGATTTATGTTTAAATTCTCTGAGAAAGTTACTGAAAGATACACTTTTGTGTATAGAAGCTGAAAAGTAGATAATGAAGTACTCTGTGTCAGTAGATTTAGTTAGAATTCTGCCTCTTAATGGCAGTTTGTGATTTTGAGGCTTGAAACAGAGGCTGTTTTGACCATTTGACAAAATTATGCTTAATTCTCTCAAAACGTTACCGAAAGATACACTTTTCTTTTTTAAAAGCTGAAAATGTAGATAATGAAGTACTTTGTGTCAGTAGATTTCGTTAAGAATCTGATTCTTAATGGCAGTTTGTCATTTTGAGGCTATTTCAGTGAAGGCTATTTTGAACATTTGATTGATTTATGCGTAATTCTCTCAAAAAGTTACCGAAAGATACACTTTTGTGTTTAAAAGCTGACCGCTACCATGAAGTACTCTGTTTGCGTAGATTTCGTTAGGATTCTGACTCTTAATGGCATTTTTGTGATTTTGAGGTTATTTCAGTGAAGGCTGTTTTGAACATTTGACAGATTTATGTTTAAATTCTCTGAGAAAGTTACTGAAAGATACACTTTTGTGTTTAAAAGCTGACCACTACCATGAAGTACTCTGTTTGAGTAGATTTCAGCATACAGGGTCTCTACTGTAAACAGAAAAAAAACATAACGTTTTTAAGTATCTAATAATATACTATCCACATAATATACTAGTTTAACCCCTACCAAAAAAGAAACAACATTTAATAATTACATGATATTATAAAATAAAATAAAAAGTACTTACCAGAGTTTTTCAAGATCAGATACAGGTCAAGAAAATGCATAGAGGAGGTATGGTGCTGGCTCATTAGCCCTCTCACTCTTCTTAGAATGATCCTGTGCAATTTTTAAAAGTTGAACTCCTATCCCCTTATAAACCAAAATAACAATAGCCCTTAATTAACACTAATCATTTAAAAAAAAAAAAACCTTACATCTAATTTAGAGAGGACAATAACGTTTTTAGGTGTCTTAGTGAGTGAAAATTAATGGCTGTTTTATTTAGTTTGAGTGTATTTCTTTTTTAAAAACTAACTCCATCCCCTCGCTTCTCACCTCACGGAGAGTGTCTTAATCAACATATAGATTAACATCCCAGGCTTATCTCTAACCCTCACATCAAAGGCCAATTCCAACGTGTGTGTGTGTGTGTGTGTGTGTGTGTGTGTGTGTGTGTGTGTGTGTGTGTGTGTTAATTGTTCTTAAAGATAGGGGTAGGTCATTTTGGAGAAACCATCTTGAGTGAGTTAGAATTTGAAAGTACACAACCGAAAATCTGCCACTTCCTCACAGAGCCCCTCCTCCAGCACACATGAACGCGCTCACACGACAAAAAGAGGGCACGAGATAAGTTTGTGCACAGATCTCTGGCTGTAGGTGTCTGAACCCCGCACAGCTGTGGCATTCGTTTCTTGACTGGCGCTCCGGAAGGATGGCGGTAAGTTGTCACAGGCGTCTCTTGGCCAATTTTCTTTTTTTGCAAGGTGACTTGGTAAGTGGAAATTACTGTCTTTTTTAATTAGTTTTGAGCTTATTTCTATTTTCATCTAATTCCCTCCCCCACTATCTGCTAGCCTCATAGCCAAAGGAAGGGGGTGGAGAAAGGGGGGAGAGGCCTGGGCTGGGAGGGGGCTGGACAGTCTCACGCATAACTTCAAAGAGACACCTAGATTAACATCAAAGGCTTATAACACACCACATCAAAGGGCAAAACATCAAAGGCTAATTAGATTATACAACCCTGAGGGGGCCAGACAGCATAACTTCAAAGAGACTGCCTTAATCAACACATCAAAGAAATAGATAAAAACAAAAAGCCCTTCACAGGGGGGCATTTCACACCTACCTGTTATAACAACTCACATCAAAGGCTTAGACTACAAAGGGGTACAGGGGGCAGACAACATAACTTCAAAGAGACTGCCTTAATCAACACATCAAAGAAATAGACAACAAAGGGGTGTGAGGGGACAGACAACATAACTTCAAAGAGACTGCCTTAATCAATACATCAAATAATTAGACAACAAAGGCACTACACAGGGGGGCTTTTCACACCTACCTGTTATCTCACATCAAAGGGTCTCGAACAATGGGAGGCGGGACTTAGCTCATTTGCATAATTGGGAGCGTGTCCATCTGTCACTTTTTATGCATACTAATGAGACGAAAGCGGTATCATTATTACTACTCATGCCTGCACCATCTCACTGTATGTCACCAATGTAATGTTTGTAGATCCCTTTATTACATTTATCCTCGCCATCCATAGCCATCATACAACGGCAATGAAAAAAGCACCAGGGGAGGCAGCCATAACCTCTGCCGCACTGAAGGGGGCGCAAGTGAGCCCACAGGTTCTTGTTGCTACTGTTATTCCACGCAGAGACGATAGACGCGAACAACAAGCTAGACTTTTGAAACTACAGGAAGATAAGGAGGACTTTTACAAAACAGTAATAGAGATTGTTGTCCAGAAGGATAGCATGGACTTCATCTTCAAGTCAAGGTAAGACCCCAATTGTAATGAAAATGGGATCTTACTAAGAAAGAACAATCCAATATTTAGATTTTGGGTATCCTTTTGTTGAACGGTCTGTTTAAAATGAATCGAAGCATCAGACTAAAAAAGCTTTTGAAAATAACCGAATATTTCGATTATGGTCAAAATATGATATTTGTAAATCTGACTCTGAAA
The DNA here is from genome assembly GCA_028583405.1 of Pogonophryne albipinna. Classification (NCBI taxonomy): domain Eukaryota; kingdom Metazoa; phylum Chordata; class Actinopteri; order Perciformes; family Artedidraconidae; genus Pogonophryne; species Pogonophryne albipinna. The sequence goes on from JAPTMU010000157.1 coordinate 227,005, forward strand.
GAGCCAGCCATGAACCTCACCGCACGTCACTGCCGATTAGTAATGACACTGTTAAAAAAAGATCCTAATTTTACAGGAAATAACTGTAAATGTTTATAGTAATAATCATGTTTTTTCAAATAACTTGCAAAAATTCTATGGAAGCCTGTTTGCGCCACAGGAAAAAATGTTTTCCTGTAAGTCAATATATATATATATTTTTTAACTGTTGTTAGACTATGTTCCCCCCTTCTAAACGTATGAAATGAATGAGAAAAATATGAACGACACATCCACACAGCTTTAAAGTTGTAGGAAGCTGAAGCATTGCATTCGTGCCAACGCCTAGTTGTAGTTTCTAAGGTATTAGAAAGTTGGTGTTCTGGAAGGGGTTTAGCATAGGATCAATTCTCAAGAACTGTAATTGTGTGTGTGTGTGTGTGTGTGTGTGTGTGTGTGTGTGTGTGTGTGTGTGTGTGTGTGTGTGTGTGTGTGTGTGTGTGTGTGTGTGTGTGTGTGTGTGTGTGTGTGTGTGTAAGTGTAACCCTGCTTCAAAGGTCCATCATACAAGATTTAGGGGATCTAGTGGCAGCTGCTGATAATAACATCCATCATGTCCTCTAGGTTGTACTGCCACGTCTACAGTAGCGCAGAATGGACAAAGAAAACCTACATCCCCATTGTTAGACATACTAAATCCTGCACACTGCTCCTTCAAACTGACAAAGTGAACATATGTCGCATTTTGTAATTTCTGTTATTTTCAGTTGAGAATGTTTCAAAGTCATCTTAAAAAAATAAACGTACTTTTTGTTTTTACTGTTTATAAGTATGATGCTTAAATATGAAATGCTGTATTCATTAGTTGTACTATAATTCTACAAATATTTGTATATTTTAAGTTTTCAGAGTAATTATTTCCTACAAAACATTTTGTGCTGTCATTTTATTGAATGTGTTTGAATGGAAAATGTTAGAAAAAAGCTGTAAAATAACAGGTTCTGTATTTATTTTAGTGTTTGATCATACAAATCTAATAAAGAAATAATGTAAAAAATGTTTTTCTCATCAGAACTTTATTTAAGGTATTTGAATGTAACATTTTAAGACAATGGCTAATTCAGAGGCTTGGTATTACCCTTGTGTTTCATTTAGCTAAAAATGGTTAATATTGTCTGATAGCTGAGTTTCTTCCCGTGAAGTGGGTATGACACATTCATAGTTTGTTAAATGATAAGAAACCCTCAGACGCTGTTTCTTGCAAGATGTTGCGTTTTGCCCCCGGTACCGGGGGCATGGGGCTTAACTGGTGTGTGCCACTGTTATCTTACACTGTTGGAACCATTTATGACCTTGCAGCTGCCTCCTGTTGAGACTGGAGGAGCCAAGACTTCATACATGTTTTTGTTACAAAGAGTAACAACCGACTATCGCAAAGAGAAAACCTGCATGCTCAGGTCCGACTGCTGTCTAATCCCATCTGGCGCTAAACCGATGTACGACTATTTTATGGGACTATATAAGCATGGTGTGATTTTCTTATCCATTGAGCAGCATGCTAACTCTGCTCCTTCTTGCAAGAATAAATTGGAACTTGATTATTGATTCCCAAGCCGCTGTCGAGTAATATTTTTCTAACATTTGGACACGACTGTTTGGATAAAAAATATGCCCCCTAACTAATCAGTCCTTATTCCCTTAAAATCCTAATATAGACAACAACACTAACGTTATATCATACAAGAAGAATGCTAAAGAGGATTGTCACCTAATTTTAGACATACATCTTCTTTTGAATGTACCTCCGATAACACAACAGACAGCTTGTGTGTGAGCTAGAGGGCAGCTCCTCTGCTGAGTGATCATCATACATTACTTATCTGTCAGAGTGATGTCCACTGTGATGATGGATTTTCTGTATGTGTTTAGCTGCACCTGTACAATAGAATGTAGTCCAACCCTACACCTGTTAGTGTGTGAGACCAGAGCTTTCCAAAAGCCTCAAAATCAGCCAACTACTCAGTGAAGTCCTGGGAGGAAGATAGAGAACATGCCTGCATCAGTCCTGCCCTATGGTCCTGCCTCAACATGCTCGCACAATAACAAATATTCATTTCAAAGCTTTATTTATCCAGGTGTATCCCATTGAGATCATTGATCTATTTTTCAAGGGAGACCTGCTCAAGTAGCTTCCACATGACACATAAATAGAACAACAAAAAGGACATTTTACAGCATCATTACAGGGATTACAATTTACAATAACTATCCACATGAGCAGGTACCAACAGCTTCCGATTGAGTAGCATCCAACCGAGCTTTAAAAACATTTAGTGGCACCAGATTGCTCAGTTTCCATTTCAATTGCAGACTATTCCAAGACAGAGGAGCTGCGCATCTAAAAGCTATCTTCCCTAAGACAGTCCTAGCAGTTGGCACATTTAATAAAACCACAGCATTCGATCTCAGGCAGTAGCCACTTACAATTCGCCGTGAGATCAGGGAGCAGATGTAGGATGGAAGTTTCCCTAACATGGCTTTGTATATAAAAATGTACCAGTGACTGAGCCTCCGTACAGTTAGTGAAAGCAAACCAGCCCTTGCATACAGGGTACAGTGATGGGTTAATGCTTTACAGTTTGTCCCAAATCTCAGTGCGCTGTGATACGCAGCATCTAACTTGACCAGGCAATTGGCAGGTGCATTCATATACATCAAATCACCATAGTCCAGCACAGGTAAAAAGGTCACAGAGCCTTTTCCTGGCCTCCAGCGAGAAACAGGACTTGTTCCTGTAGAAGAAACCTAGCCTAACCCTCAGTTTTTTAAGCAGGTTATTTACATGACGTTTAAAAGTGAGACAATCATCAAGCCAGATACCAAGGTATTTGTAACAGGTAACCTATTTTTATTCCTTGCGTAGTTACAATATCTACAACAGGCTCTGGTGTCTTTTTAGCTTTTGAAAAGAGCATTACCTTGGTTTTATTAACATTTAAAAGAAGCTTTAGTTCAGCGAGCTGAGTCTGAATAATGTTAAAAAACAGCCTGTAATTTAACACCAGCTTCCTTAATGGAGGGACCTGCACAATATTAGCAAAATGATTGATGACTTAACCTTTCGTAATGCAGGACAAGGGACATCCTTACCAGACTTCTTCAGACAAATGTGAGTAGGCATAATGAAGGATCAGATCAATTAATTATCTTAATTTGACATTGCACACTCACTAAAACAGGCAATGATGTCAAATACCAGGCCAATATCAATAATATAAGGTATATATAGGCTATAGGTAATATAGGGTAAAATGCACTTTCATTATGTGACAGGTCCTACAGCGCCTTTGCCTTATTTGAGCTGCTGAACAAGTTAAAATGCAGTAGCACTTCATAAAAGATTTGTTTTTGCTTCATGTGGCTGGGCCTTTTGTCCACAGCCATGAAAGAAGACTTTAAACCTTCTGTGATTTGTCTGTGCCATCCAAGGCTAACACAAGTCCTTCAGCTGTGCAGGCTCATGAAAACACACAGGGTAGTCCTGCTGAAGTTGTGCAACCATCAGCAACAAAAGCACCGTGGGACTTTTATTTTGGATGTGCCTGGAAAAACGTGAAAAGCACACTGAGAAGCCCAACCTCCACACTGCCTCTTTTAAGCCCCATTTTGATAGAGACTGTGCCAAAGTTGGAATGAAAAGCTCAATTTGCTTCTTCCTCTAAACAGCAAAGTACCTAGAAACCCCTCCAGGGTCTCCTCTCAATCCCAGCACTCTGTTTTATGAAAAGGCAATATGTTCTGAATGCTGTGTAGACCTGTTTGACTCAGCATATAACATTTGTATTATTTAGACAGCAAGCGTATTATCTATTTATCTATGCACTATAGAATATAGACAGCTACACAGGGGTTCTGGAAACGGCCTGCTTCTCCAGGTGCCCTCAGCCTTGATAATAAAACCATTATCCTTGGATGATAAGTAAAGCATGGGGCAGTAGCTTGTATTCAAGTAGTTTGCCTACTCCTAGCATAAATGAATGAAAAAAATCATGAAATGTGATTTTCTTTTCTTGTCAGATCAAAACTACACTGGAAAGTGAAATGATTCTGGAATGAGCTTATTCCAATCAGATTTTGTACAGATACGTCTCTGTCCGTCTCTCCAACCCTGTCTCCTAAAAATTACGTTCCCACAGAACTAAACTGCATTCTCAATTACGTTTAGCTAGAAACGTATTTTCTCCCACGTTACGTTCGTTATGAACGTATCTCAAATACGTTTATTTTCTACATATCTTCTAGAAACATATTTTCTCCCACGTTACGTTTCTTATGCACGTATCTTAAATACGTTTATTTTCTACATATCTTTGCCATTTGTTGTCTTGCTTATAATAATGATAATAGTCATTTATAAATATCATTTTAGAGCACACATTTGAAATCAGTAGGCGAGGCTGTAATTTCGCCAGCTGTTACTCTCATGAGCGAGGCAGAAAATAATAGTTTTAACAGCCAAAAAGCTGCTGTGTCGTTTATTGCACCTCAAACATTAAAACAAATCCAGAGTTACGTGTTTCTGTACTTCCTCTAAGAAGAAAGGACAGTAACAGAAGATCTCTGTGGCTTCAGGCTTGATCGCCGTTCAAATTACAGCGTTGGTTTGGGCGGGGCTGTAAAGTGACGTGGGTTTTACTCTCCTATTATTCAAAACCATTCTATTTATTCTAACGTAAATTACATGCCAGTGTTTTATCTTTTTATTTATTTGTTTTTATTTTAGATCGTATAATGTCGGACTTGTTTTCCCGTCTGTGAGGAAAAGAAATGAGGCTTAGAGCCTCAAATACTGAAATCAGCATTTTTGAAAATCTTTTTGGGTGATGGGAGACACATCTATGGAATCACAATTTCAATAGCTTACCATTAAATGACGGATATGCATTTCTGTCTGTGATGTTTTACAAATCAGATATTAATGTGTAGAAGTAAAACATGAGAAATAGTATAGCAATATCCTGTGAAATTATGTAAAAACATGAATAAAACTACACATCTTCAGATGTTATACATACATAAGTGTCCTACACTAATAATACAAAGTTATTATTAGTATGCTGTGTGTACCTTGTGTGCACCGCCTAGTGGTTAAAGCACGTTATTGAATTATTTTTGTTGAATAATGTTATTTTTGTTGAATAATATTATTTGATGAAAAAAATATTAAGAGTACATACTTTCATAGGGGGAAAGTAGAAGGTCAATGATAGAAGTATAGAATATAAAAAATCAAGAAGATACTATAAGTGATCTCTACAATAAAACAGTTTAGTGCTGGATGTACAAAGATATTAATAGGAGGATGTGCAAAACAGACAAACTAATTAACCTTTATTAACACATTAAAGGATACTTTAGGTTAAGGTCTGTCACGGCTGGAGGGCAAGGTACACAGGACCCAAATGCAGAATATCCAAATTCAAAATACCTTTGTTGCAAAACTAGCAACAAAGTAAAACTAAGGCAAGGCAAAAACACAAAAATCCCTCTGAACAAAAACCCTTCCAACAACATCAATAATCCCACAAAGACAGACAGAAAACCCAGAACTTAAATGCACACAAACTAATCAACTGAACAGGACACAGGTGAGGGGGGAGGAGACAACACAGGGCACCAGGTGCACACAATCAGCAGTAACAGAAAAGACGGGAGGGGGAACACAGAGACAGGAAACCAAAGACAGAACTAGACATGACAAAAACACAACACAGACAGATCGTGACAAGGTCTTCTTTCAAATAAGAAAAAAGCTTTGGGGGTATCTATCTACAGATAAATATTAAGCCTGACAAAGTACTTAACATCTAATATATTGCTTTCCTGCAATGTTAACTATGTTGAAGCACTTATTTTAACTGATACTCTTATGTATGTAGATAGAATAAGAAATGTGCAGAATATGACAGTTTAATGGTGGAGGTATACACACATATTGATAGATGTCTTGTAATGCACTGTTGAGGAACCTGTGACCCAAGTTTTTCATTCATTACATAACTACACTAGTTGTGTATATGATATGTCAATAAACCTTAGAAAATCTTGAAATCTTGAAAGGGATGTGCAAAATAGCCATAATATACAGTCTTTAATTAACTATTAGTAGAGAATAACGAGTAATGAATATACTTTATAGAGATCTGCAGATAAATGTTTAGTCTTCTCAAGCACCAACTATCAAATATCTCTCCTGATTGTTGGCACTTGACAATCACCTTTCCTGAATTTTACTCAGGTGTAACTAAAGTCTGCTTTAAGGGTTGTTTATATTTCACATCATTAATCAGAATCTGCAAAATAACTAAAATAAATGTAGTGGAGTAAAAATACCAGGTTAACCTCTGTATTGTAGTGGAGTAGAATTACAAAGTAACAATGAGCTGTCATGTGGGTATATATTAATGATGCCCATTATGGATACAAGCGATTTTCACCCATTTAGTAATGACATGTTTTAAATGTGTACACACCAATGTGTTTCCTATCGCCTAAACCTCCAGGGCTGTACACAGTTTAATACTGTCAACTTCTAATTTTGGGAAAAACGAAAACGTCTTTTAAAACTACAATTCCCAGTAGAGACGTGCCATAGATAGAGAGCATGTTGCGAAACACAATAGCCAGCATGTGTAGTTCTGGGGGGGCGTTCAAGTCCAGTTTTGAATAGTCTGCCGTGGTTTCGTTCCATTTCAAAGAGCTTGACGCTCGGCGTAACCTTGGCGCACTGCCACTCCAACATCCAATCCCAGAGTTTGAAGATTAATCACGGGGTTTGTCAACGGGACTGTAGTCCCAAACAATAGCTGGGGATTATGGGTAGTGTAGTGTCTTCGGCCATCCTAAACTGATTTTTTTTTCGGATATCATATTGCATTAACAACACCACATCTGAAGCCACAGAGATCTTCTGTTACTGTCCTTTCTTCTTAGAGGAAGTACAGAAACACGTAACTCTGGATTTGTTTTAATGTTTGAGGTGCAATAAACGACACAGCAGCTTTTTGGCATGTTAAAACTATTATTTCCTGTCTCGCTCATGAGAGTAACAGCTGGCGAAATTACAGCCTCGTCTACTGATTTCAAATGTGTGCTCTAAAATGATATTTATAAATGACTATTATCATTATTATAAGCAAGACAATAAATGGCAAAGATATGTAGAAAATAAACGTATTTAACCTCTTAAGCCCTGAGCCTGTTTTTCAGGTTTCAGGCTCGAAAATGCCACTAACACAACAAAGACTATATCTTCACTTCTAAAAGGGGTAAATTAATCATCTTTTCTCTCAAAGCAAGGTTACATCTGTGAGTTGGATGTAGAAGTGTCAGAATCAATATAGATGTTTTTATTTTAAAGTAAATTCAGATGGAACATAGTAAAAACATGTAAATTCTAATGTCCGCCTAAAAAATACCCATTACTTATAGTAAAAACCACCCTTGAATGATGGGTTAGTAGACTAAAAGCTTTAGGAATCCAAACTATAACATATAATAAGTACCCTGTATCAAGATTGATGCAAAACAAGTTAAATTTGACCTTTTTAGAGAGGTTTAGAAAAATAAAGTCCAGGCGGACTCACCTCTGGGTAATTTGGGAACCATCGGTTCCATTTGAACTTTTTCACTGTAAAAATCATTTTATTACTTTGAATTTTCACTATAGGTATTCATTCCATCCAAATACAACTGTTGTGAAAAAAATTAAAAATAAAAATAAAATATAAGAACATACTCTGTTATCCTCTTAGGCAAGGCAAGTTTATTTATATAGCACTTATAGGCCCCACGGACCGAAATCGCGTCATTTGCAGGAAACAACGTCTAAGGAACCTTACTATTTAATAAACTATGAATATTTTATATCCATATAACGGGGAAAAACTCATTTAACTGATCTTTTTAGTTTATTTTTTCAAAAAAACCACAATGCTAACAGTGAGCATCTGAATTAGCCCCGAGCGAAAAATGCTAACCTATTACTGCACCGAAAATCACTCCTAGCTCCCTTATTACTTATCCTAGCTCCCTTATTACTTATCCTAGCTGCACATCCAACACATCGTTTTTGATCGTAAAGACACAGAATCTAACGGTGCCCACCTCAACACTGAAAGATACAAACTTGCGACGTTATCAACAAAAACGTACATCAAAACAAGTGGAGTTAGGTACTAGCATGCGCTAGGCTAATGGCTTACCTTCGTCTTTGCCTGGTCTAAACTGGTCTTCAATGGCATTAAAACGATAAAAACGATGATGTAGTTAATCCATAGGTTAATATCCAATGTGGCTGTGTCCCCTTTGAAATGTTCTGATAATCTATAAGCAATAAAACTGCAATTCCGTTATCTGCTGTCCGCTCTGTCCTCCGTGCGCTCTGTGTCCTGTTGTAATGCCTGTTGTTAGGTAGTAAACAATAAATGAAGTCAGCTGCGTAATGTACGTAAACTGGCTGGCATTCTTTATACTTTACGCAGGACCATATCTCTGGAACCCATTGGTCGATTCGTGTGATTTACACCTTTTTCTTAACCATCAGAACCAATAGAATCGATGGGCAGTTCCCAAATCAACGTAAATATTACCATAGCGGACGTAATAGAGAAACGGACAAAGCATATCTAAAAGTGCACGCCTGGACGGCGAAACTTTATACCCAGTATATTGCCATAAATATGATGAAGGATTATCAGTCAAAATTTCTACGTGACACAAAGACATTGGATTAACCTTGAGCGGCGTTTTTATTCCGGTGAACACAACTTTTGATCACAAATCAAAAAAGGTAAGACGAAATTATTGTAATATTTTTGAAACCGGATGTTGTTTACTTTCTCTTTTCTGGCTGATAGCTCCGCAATTCGGGGTCCTACAGTGATGATATTATATGTGTGGAATCTGTGGAGTCTCGGCTATAAATCGTATATCTTGTTTGTGCAGTTACGATAAATAATAAGGGCATTTCTACCGTGAGTGCTGTGCAAATTCCGTTAGCATTACTTAGCATTTTTTCGCTCCATGCTAATTCAAAGGCTTGGTATTACTCTTGTGTTTCTTTTAGCTAAAAATGGTTCACATTGTCAGTTAGCTGAGTTTCTTAGCGTTAAAAGGGTATGGAACATTAATAGTTTCATAAATGTTAAGAAGCCCTGAGACATAGTCTCATAAAAAAACGGTGGGAGGGGTCCCCTGGGGGGACCCTCGGGCTTAAGAGGTTAAGATACGTTCATAAGAAACGTAGCGTGGGAAAAAATATGTTTCTAGAAGATATGTAGAAAATAAACGTATTTGAGATACGTTCATAACGAACGTAACGTGGGAGAAAATACGTTTCTAGCTAAACGTAATTGAGAATGCAGTTTAGTTCTGTGGGAACGTAATTTTTAGTTGACAGGGTTGGTCTCTCGCGTCCCTTGCACCATGGAGGTACATTTGTCTCAATATTATTTGTTTGAACAGATAGACAATCCATGTGTAAATGTGTATTCTGTTAATACAAAACACCTTCCAGAAATGCAAAAACATTTTGTAAACATGAAACAGATCTTCAAATATAAACACAAACTCTACAAATAAAATAAATATGTGAATACATGAAATGGATTAACAAGGAAGCGAAAGAAAAGCATTTGGCTTTAAACTTTGGAATTCTTTACAAAAAGATTTAGGCGTTTATCTAGGGAACTGTGCACATTTGTTGTCATGTGACCATACATTCAGGAGACACCCATCCTTTCTATGTGGCTGTGATGCAGAGAAGCACATGGTACATTTGCTGAATTTGTCTCATGATTTATTAGAAAAATGTAATGTTTGTTTGATAGATTTATTTTTTATTTGCAAAACTTAATGCATTCGTTTTTAGATGGTGTTTTGTATTTGCAAACCACACTGTGTTTGTTAGTGAATCATAAGGAATTTGTAAAACTTGTTTAGTTTGTTTGTGGAGTTATGGCAGGAAATTAGCCTCCATAGATTTGGACTTTATTAACACACAAACACAAGCCACAGCTTTGCTATCATTGCAGTTTAGTTGTGTTTATATCCTACATTCAATTTTTAAGCATATAATGCTTCACCGAACTTGGTGTTTACAAATAAATACGGCTAATTTTAATTATCCCCAAATATATTGAGGATGAACCTGAACTTTCAGCTTGGGGGCCCCCTAGTGGCTGTGGGATCCCTATCCGCATAGTCCGCCTATAGGAAGAAACGGCCCTGGGTCGATCTCATGTCTCTTATTTGTAATTTCCTCGATCCTCGCTCTCACCGGAAGTTGTTTTTTGTGCGCCATCTTAAAGAGCGTTCAATGGCGCTAATTTGTATCGGAGGGTCGAGGAGCGATAACCAAGACCAGACCATCCTTCAGGGAAATCGTCAGCCACTCGCCCCTCCCCCTTACCGTGTATCGCTCACTGATTGGACGATCCAGCGCATCCACTGATCGCTTCTTAACATGAGAGCAGTTTAACAGCAGAGTGAAGACACATTCAATTCAAGGGAATCACTCTTCAGTTTATAGAGTGTTTGTTTAATTAATGTATTTAATTCAAATAGCTCCATGGAGAAAGGCCATAACCGTGAGAACAGAAAAAAGAGAGTGTCGAAAAGCTGAACGCAGGTAGCGAAAAACAAATCTCCAGGTTCACTTTGAAATCTATAAAGAGAGACTTGGCTTATATAATTTGGAATTGAAAAACGCACGACAGTCTTTCTTCTCTGACATCATTACCAAAAACAACGCAAGTGCCTTGTTTGCTACCGTCGACAGACGTCAGTCAGTAGCCTCTGAACTTTTATCCACCAGGGCCTGCAATGAATTTGCCTTCTTCACTGACAAAATTCAGAAAATCAGACAAGCAACAGAGGCACTGACTACAGAGTCAGTGCCTCTGTAGCAGGTACAGCAAATGTGTCCCTGTGTCCACTTAAAATCAATTCACCATGACACAATTCCATCAGATTAATGATAAAGACCTAGAGGACATTATTCAACATCTGAAATCCTCCTCATGCTGCCTTGACATTATACCAACAGGCTTTTTCAAAACAGTTTTTCAGTGCATGGCCTCAGATCTACTTCACATAGTAAACAAGTCTCTTCACTCTGCAAAAAAACTGCAGTCATTAAACCGCTCTTAAAGGGCCCATTGCATGCTTTTCCGGTTATTACCCGTCTCCTTGTGTGTTATGAAGGTGTCCATGCATGTAAACAGTCTGCAAAGTCAAAACCCCTCAAAGTACACCCTGTAGGGAGTAAAACTCTAACACAGAAAAGACCTCCCCCAAAAGCCTCGTTGGAGATTTCTCAGTTTCCATTGTTTACTTCCTGCCCCGCGTGACGTAGCTGCACCGCGTGACGTCACTTCCTCTGCCAGCCGACCATATTAAGTGTCGTAAAACCTGCTTCTTTTCAAAGCTCTATCCAGTCATGTCGCGGAGGGTCTGTTGCCTGTCTTGTGTGGAGAAATCCACAATGTTTGCAGTACCGAAGGCAGAACCACGACGAAGTCAGTGGTTGACATTCCTTTTTAACACTGTTCCAGCTGATTTACCAGCCGGTACTGTTGTGTGTGCGCGGCATTTCACGGACCAAAGCTTTAAAAACGTAACAATGTTTAGCTTCGGACTTGCAAAGCTGATATAGGAGGACGATGCTGTTCCTACTTTGTTTGGACCAGCGGGAGATTCGGGTACACAACCTGTAAGTATTCATTGTGGTTTGTGTATTTATTCTGTTTAAAACAAACAATGTATCTACCACGACTGTGTAAATGCTATGCTACCGAGGTAAACACGAGGGCTAACGAGCATTCCCAGACCTCAACACCGATGTTAGCACATGGCCTTACATGTATCTCATAGCAGGAGAATGTCTGCAAACACACACGAAATACTCATAGACAGAATACTCCGGGGGATTTAACCGTACGGTCAGTAATTACAGTTGCCGTTCGTGTATTCTACCGAGCTACCATTAATAAGCTAGGCTAGAAGCTCTAACCTAGAGATGTTATGAAAAACATTGTTTTCATGCCAGCTACAATGAATGACCGAACGTAGCAGACTAACTGTATAATATTGCAATTGTAAGATGTTCTTGCTAAGCCTAGTCCAACACAGCACGTCATTTACACACTATGGCTTGAATATTATCTTGTGCATGTGCTTTTTTTTAATCAGGTTTGTCCAAGAAACTTCTGAAACTTACACAGAACAAGGACTGTGACACGAAGTTAAAGAGGTGGCTGCGCAACATAAAAAACCATGTCTACTGGAGTGCGACGAGCACAACCTCGGGGCCGGAGAAGGTGGCAAGGTGGACCTCACTGGTCAACCACCTACAAAACGTTCACGTGCATGATGACCCCCTGTTCCCCAAGTGCACACATCCTGTAGGAGCCGAAAGCGATGCAAATAAACCTTACCTAAAAGGTGGTAAGTTCAATATTTCACTTCCTTCATAAGATCAACAATATAGAATGTAAATATAACATTGTTGTTATGGCAAATTATTGTTGTAATGTTATAATGTGCTGGTGATTTACCTAATGTCTTTGTCATTTTACTCAAGGCTCAATAACACTCGCTAGAGTTGAAACGATACTCACCAACAAGAGAGTTCTCAAAGATGTGCTAAAGCTAAGCCATCACTACCAGACCTCATCCCTGGAGTCCTTCCACAACTTAATTCTGCGTTTTACCCCAAAAAATGTGGTTTTCCCCTTCATTGGAATGTTGTGCAGGTAATACACTGTATACTTTATTCTGTAGCATCTTATAACACAGTCACTGTTTAGTGGCATGAGGGTTTTATTCTGTCATAACACAAAGTCTCATTTTATTTTGCTATTCTATAGGTTGTGTCTAGCAGCAATGCATCACAACGAGAATGCTGGGCGTGACCAAGCGACAACTGCTGCAGGAAAACTTGTCTTCAAATTGGCTTATCCAAAATCAAAGAGGGGAGAGTGTACGGTCAAGCCTGTTAAGAACGACCCTACATACAGTAAGTTGTGAAATATTTGTTTTTATTTTTATTATTATTAACCGAACTTACATTTCAAATGATTAAAGATACAATGAACAACAAAAGTATTACATTAAATACAAAAAGTGAATAACAATAACAAATTATTTATACAATGCTTTCTTTTTCAGTCTATGTGGATGAGCTGACGAGGCTTGTGTTTCACAAAGTCTTTCTGGACCCTACACCCTTTGTGGACGACCTGAAACGAATCCACGTCCCAGAGGACCTGTCAACTCAATTTGACAGACCCCCCAAGGAGGAAATGATTGTCAGCCGTTTCTCCCGTTTCCCCCCAAAGGAGGTCGAAATCCTACATATTGTCCAGCCAGATCTGGAAACTCCTGGCGCACAACACACGACGGAATCACCACTCTGATGCCTCGCCCTAAATATCCCCAGCACCAGCTTACAAAGCTGCGATACGCAAGATATCGAAAACGCCTATCAGGAGAGGAATGGATGATGTACAGTGTATAAATATACATTCACACATTTTGTACATTTGTAAAAATAAAGTTTGATGGAAATACTTAGTAGCCTTTCTTTCCTGAATTATTTGCTCCTATAACATATCATTCATATATAGCAAACCATGATTTGATTTTTCATCAAATGGTAGTAGTTTATTACAGGTAACAATAACTTACTCTTCTTCCGTTGTATTTGTCAAAGGTCCGAAACTGTATTTATAAATATTGTGGAGATTCTGCAGGGTGTATGGGTTCAAGCAGTTAGGCTCTAGTCCTGGGTGGTCAACCATGCAGTTAATGGGTTCTGGAACTTGCAGCATGCGTGTTACAACCTATGAAGGTAAGATGTGTTACAAAACACGTTTAGCAATTAAACCAACTATGGGAAAGGTTTACAAAATAAACATTCAATTACTAAGGAAGTAATAAAAGTGCATATAATAGTCTATTGACTTGAAAAATATGTATGCTGTATATCTTGGTATATGTGTGCTACTGTTGGTGTTTTCAGCTAGCTGCCGACATAATGTAACTAAGCTAGGCTACCTTTCTTATGCTATTGCAGCACACGTTTTCTCCGTCACTTGGCATCAAAGCGCAGTTTCCACAACGGCACCCAAATAACAACAGTTGTAGGTACACCTGATGACATCTGAAATGTAAGACATCTACTAGATAAAAACGTACCACAATGACACTGTTTGGTCTGCTCTCGTGAACGGCGAGGCAAGACTCGCGATTTGGTCTATTCTAGGATCGAACGGAGGTTCGAAATTGTATGCTATATGTAAGCTATCTATTTATCTATATAACTCTCTATCTATCTATCGATTCTCAAATCTAGTGTTGCTAAGTACCCGCTAAACCACTTTACGGCAGATGTCAACAGGGGCAGAGCCTCTCTGGTGGTTGACTAATCAGAACAGAGTGGCAGAGCTGACCAATCGGAGCACACTGGACGCACAGGAGGGTGGGGGCAGGAACTCCATCGAGCCGTTTAGCACAGGGAGTGAAAACTCATACTATACAGAGATAATGTATGAGAAACCAATCTGAGTTTGGAAAATTGCACAGTATTTTTCTATTGTAATATCCCTCAACAATGGTATTATGATCAGTAGAAAGGACCATGCAATGGGACCTTTAAACAATTATAATCTAGACGCTTCAGTAATGAACAATTACAGGCCCATATACAATCTGCCATTTCTAGGTAAAATCAATGAAAAAGTAGTTTTTCAAAAGCTGAGTAAATTCTTGAATTTAAATAACTGTTTCAATGTGTTCCAGTCAGGCTTTCGTCCAAACCACAGCACTGAGACTGCTCTTGTAAAGGTTTTCAATGACATCCACTTCAGAACTTCAGTGTTAGTATTATTAGATCTCAGTGCTGCATTTGACACTGTTGACCACAACATATTACTAAACACACTAGAAAACTGGGTGGGACTCTCTGCAACAGTTCTGGTTTGAATCCTACTTAAAGGACAGGATAAACTTTGTTTCTATAGGTAATTCCAAATCTGAGTTGAAAAATATGACATGTGGGGTTCCTCAATGCTCCATCTTGGGGCCTCTTCTCTTTAACATCTACATGCTACCACTGGCTCAAATAATGAAAAACAACAAAATAAGTTACCATAGCTATGCGGATGACACACACATTTACATAACCATTTCACCAGGAGACTATGCTCCAATTCAAACACTGAGTAAGTGCATTGAACAAATCAATGACTGGATGTGTCAGAACTTTCTCCAATTAAACAAAGATAAAACTGAGGTAATGGTTTTTGGAGCCAAGGCAGAACGTATAAAAGTTAGCGCTGAGCTTCAGTCTGCAATGTTCAAAACAACAGATAAAGCCAGAAATCTAGGTGTAGTCATGGACTCTGACCTGAGTTTCAACAGTGACATTAAAACAGTTACTAAATCGGCCTACTATCACCTAAAGAATATATCTAGGATTAAAAGACTAATGTCACAGCAGGATTTGGAAAAACTTGTCCATGCTTTTATCTTCAGTAGACTGGACTACTGTAATGGTGTCTTTGCAGGTCTCACTAAAAAATCTATTAGAAAGCTGCAGCTGATTCAGAACGCCGCTGCTCGAGTCCTCACTAACACTAAGAAAGTGGATCACATCACTCCTGTTCTGAAGTCTTTACACTGGCTTCCTGTGTGTCAAAGAATAGATTTCAAAATACTGCTGCTGGTTTATAAAGCACTGAATGGTTTAGGCCCAAAATACATTTCTGACCTCCTGCTAAATTATGAACCATCCAGATCTCTCAGGTCTTCAGGGACTGGTCAGCTTTCTGTCCCCAGAGTCAGAACTAAACATGGTAAAGCAGCGTTCAGTTATTATGCTCCAAATATCTGGAACAAACTCCCAGAAACCTGCAGGTCCGCTGCAACTCTGACTACTTTTAAATCCAGGCTGAAGACTTTTCTTTTAGCCGCTGCTTTTAATTGATATTATATTCAGGCAGATTATTTGATTCCCTAACATTCAAGTGGCTGTATTCTATGAGGCTTGAGGTCCTTCGTCCGTGCAGGGTTAAAGTCCCGCACGTCTATAGGGGCTGGAGTCCCCTGCGTGTTTTTGGGGTTAAAGTCCCCTCGTAGGAAGTTATAGTCTCCTACGTGTATTGGGGTTAAAGTCATTATTGGGGTTAAAGTCCCCTCGTCGGTGGTTAAAGTCCCCTACGTTTATTATCATCATTGGGGTTAAAGTCTCCTCATAGGTAGTTACAGCCCCTACGTGTATTGGGGTTGAAGTCATTATTGGGGTTAAAGTCAGTGGTAAGCAGTGTAGGAAACTAACGCGTTACTATAACGCAACTACCTTTTACGGTAACTAATAACGTTACTAGTTACCTATTCCCATTCAGTAACGCCGTTATAGTTACTGTGATTTAAATGGGTGCGTTACTGCTTTACATTATGTGATCCAACTGAACCGAATCTCCCTGCGGATGTAATTTACAGGCGAATACAGTGATGTGCTCTCACAGTAGGCTACCATGGAAAAGTGAAAGTGACCAGAGAGAAGTGATGATTGGTTAACGCGGGGTAACATTTCAGGGTAAGTCAATCAGAGACAGAGTTGGGCGGGTCTTGCTTTATGGGGAAAATACACAGACACACAAACACTTGCTAACACACACACATACACGGCAACGCCCACCACCAGCACACACACTATGGCAGATGCAAGTATCAGCGAGAGCAGCAGCGCATTTACAACTTGGAGATTACCTATAAGGCTGAAAGCACCCCTTCTTAAGTTTATCCACCATTATTGTTTTTTTTTATGCTAAATGGCCAGATGTGAGGTAAATTATTTCACTGTTTGTTTTTGTGAGGCTGAAAATAGTTTGTTTGTCTTCAGTGTCAGTCTGACAGTTTATTATTTATTTAATTGTTACTGCCAAAAGAGTGTAGTTCTTGTTTAATTGTTACACTGCCAAAAGAGTGTAGTTGTTTTTATTTCATATTGCACTACAAGTGCACTACTTAGAACTTGATTGTTGAGGCTACAATAAAGATGCCTGTCAAAATGTCTAAACATATCTTTTGTGTTTTATTGTTCCACTACATTTCATAATGATAATTGCTACAATGATGGGGAGTTGTCTTTTCTCTTACGGTGCCACAGAACAACACAAAAACCTGTATTTTTATTGTTATTATTTTTAAAGTAAAGTAACTTGTTACTAGTTACTTTTATAATTTAGTAACTAATAAAGTAACTAGTTACTTTTTTGAGAGCAGTAACTAGAACTAGTTACTTTTTAAAAGTAACTTGCCCAACACTGGTGGTAAGTGGTTACAGTCCCCTACGTGTGCCGTTTTGGTTCAAGACCATGGTTCGCGGAGGACACCAAAAAAGTCCTAGAAAAGACAATAGGCTTGTTTGAGACGAGCTGCGGCTCGAAAGTAGACGAGAATAGCCGATCGCAGCCGGGGGAGGTCTCAAAAAGCTCGCCTGAAGTCGGACAGCTCGGAGTCGGCTTCTTCTTCTCTCGGTTTTTTGGCGGATTGCAAACAACTTTAAGGTGCATACCGCCACCTCCGGAGTCGGCTCGACTCGGTTTGCATTTATAAAGAATGCACACGTGTATAATCGTTAATGTCAGATATGTACTAAGTAAATACATTTGTTCCTGCTCAAGAATAGATTCAACTTTATTGTTATTGCACAGATTACAGGTACTGAGACAACGAAATGCAGTTTAGCTTCTAACCAGGAGTGCAACAAGCAGTAAAGTGAAAAGTAATTTACACAATCTACAGAATAAAATATAGAATGAATTGAATGATGAATAAACAGTGAGGGGTATGAATACATTAGATATACACAGCAGCCTGTGAGCAGTATGAACAGTGTGTATGAATACAAGATACACAGCAGCCTGTGAGCAGTATGAACAGTGTGTATGAATACACTAGATATACACAGCAGCATGTGAGCAGTATGAACAGTGTGAATGAATACAAGATACACAGCAGCCTGTGAGCAGTATGAACAGTGTGTATGAATATGCTTGTTAAGAACTCAGGCACTTAGGAGGTAGGACCCAATTGCACGACCCGGGAGACAGAGGTAAAGTATTGGAAAGATACTTTATTTTTCGAAAAGCAGGCAAGATGAACAAAAAAGTCACTATTGAATCTCAGGTTGAGATGACAAAAAAAATAAGAACAAAATGAAAATCGCTCACGTGGTGAGGAACAAAACTTTTCAATAGCACAAAAAGAGCATAGACCTGACTGTGGCAAGAGACAAGACCTTACCATGGCAATAGATAAAACGCATAGACCTGAACATGACAAGAGACAAAAACGAACTGACACTGAACACTGGGAGACAGGGGAATTTAAACACATGACAATAAGACACAGGTGGGAACAATCAGGGGCGGGACTGACGCTGATGAGCACAGGAGACACAGAAGGGATGACGGGTGAAAACAATCAGGAAATTAGACACACCAGGGAAACTAACGACAGACAGGAAAACACGGGGAGAAAGACCAGACAATACACAGGGAGCAAAACATGACAAGGAGAACAGAAAAACACCCACTACCAGACACGCAAAACTAAAAACGTGACACAACACAAGAATCGTGACAGAACCCCCCCCTCAAGGGATGGATTCTAGACGTCCAAAAATAATCCAAAATCCAAAAGGGTGGGTGTAGGGGGTCCGGAACAACAACCCAGAAGCAAAGCACAGTCCATGATGGGTGTCACGTGCGGACGACCCAGGGGCAAGGCAGAGTCCATGATGGAGTTCTCGGGCGGACGGTCCAGGGGCAAGGCAGAGTCCATGATGGATTTCTCGGGCGGACGGTCCAGGGGCAAGGCAGAGTTCATGGTGGAGCCCTCGAGCGGACGGCCCGGGGGCAAGGCAGAGTTCATGGTGGAGTCCTCGGCTGGGGAACTCAGGAGACCGGGCTCTAGGGCGAAAGCCCCTGGGAACTCAGGAGGCCGGGCACAAGGACGGGCAGGAGCCGGCGGAACCCCCGGCGGGCCAGGCGCAGATGAGACCCTGGACGGAACAGGACATAGGGTTGGCAGGACCCCCGGGAGAAGAGCAGTCGGCGGGATCCCCAACGGGACAGGACATGGAGTTGGCACGACCCCCGACGAAACAGGTGTCGGCTGGACCTCCAACGGCACAGGACATAGGGCTGGCAGGACCCCCGGCAGAAGAGCAGTCGGCTGGATCTCCAACGGCACAGAACATAGGATTGGCAGGACCCCCGGCAGAAGAGTAGTCGGCAGGGCCTCCAACGGCACAGGACATAGGGTTGGGCAGGACCCCCGGCAGAACAGTAGTCGGCGAGGCCTCCAACGGCACAGGACATAGGGTTGGCAGGACCCCCGGCAGAACAGTAGTCGGCGGGGCCTCCAACGGCACAGGACATAGGGTTGGCAGGACCCCCGGCAGAACAGTAGTCGTCGGGGCCTCCAATGGCACAGGACATAGGGTTGGCAGGACCCCCAGCGGAACCTCCAACGGACCAGGACATTGGGTAGAGACTTGAGAGGGAACTCGAGGAGTCTCGAGAGGGAAATCGAGAGGAAACTTGAGAGGTGACTTGAGAGGGAACTCGAGAGGGAACTCGAGAAATGTCTTGAAAGGGAACTCGAGAAGTATCTTGAAAGGGGACTCGAGAGGGGACTTGAAAGGGGACTCGAGAGGGGACCCGAGAGGGGACTTGAGAAGTGACTTGAAAGGGGACTCGAGAGGGGACTCGAGAGGGGACTTGAGAGGGAACTGGAGAGGTGACTTGAGACGGTCGGTACGCCGACAGGACACGGGGAGCTGGCGTCGGCGGGTACGCCGACAGGACTCGGGGAGCTGGCATCGGCTGGAGAGCCAACAAGAGACGTGGTGCTGGAGTCGGCCGGTACGCCGACAGGACTCGGGGAGCTGGCGTCGGCTGGAGAGCCAACAAGAGACGAGGTGCTGGAGTCGGCCGGTACGCCGACAGGACACGGGAGCTGGGGTCGGCCGAAGAGTCAACAGGTGATGAGGAGCCGGAGTCGGGACCATGGCTGCTGGGCCCGGTACTTGAGCCGGAACCATGGCTGGAACTGGGGCCGGAACCATGGCTGTATGGGCCGGTTCTGGAGCAGGGACCATGGCTGCATGGGCCGGTTCTGGAGTCGGAACCATGGCTGTGGGAACCGGAACTGAAGCCTGGATCATGGCTGTGTGGGCCGGTTCTTGAGCCGGAAACATGGCTGTGTGGGCCGGTTCTGGAGTAGGGACCATGGCTGCTGGGGCCGGCACTGGAGCCGGAACCATGGCTGCTGGGCAAGGAACCGGAACACAGAACCATGGCTGTGTGGGATGGTACTGGAGCACGGTACCATGGCTGTGTGGGCCGGCACTGGAGCACGGAACCATGGCTGTAAGTTCCGGTTCTGGAGTAGGGACCATGGCTGCTGGGGCCGGCACTGGGGCCGGAACCATGGCTGCTGGGCAAAGGAATCGGATTACGAGCTGGCTTCCTGACCTTGCGTTTCTTTGAGGTCTTTTGGACCTCCAAACGCCAAACGGGATCCCAAAAAAGGGTCAGAAAATGAAGACTGACACTCAGGGCTGCGTGAGAAAACTCTGAGCCATTCAGGCAACAAGCTTCTCAACCATGGCATGTTGGCCACCTCCATTTGTGCCTTTCTGAGGATAGTCTCTTTGACCTTCTTGACGAGCTTCCACTCCACTCGGCAAAATAACATTGAAGAGAAAAGTCTAGATCGAACAGATCTAACTCAAAATCTTCCAAATCCGCTGGGTCCATATTTGGTCAGTTCGTTCTGTTAAGAACTCAGGCACTTAGGAGGTAGGACCCAATTGCACGACCCGGGAGACAGAGGTAAAGTATTGGAAAGATACTTTATTTTTCTAAAAGCAGGCAAGATGAACAAAAAAGTCACTATTGAATCTCAGGTTGAGATGACAAAAAAAATAAGAACAATATGAAAATCGCTCATGTGGTGAGGAACAAAACTTTTCAATAGCACAAAAAGAGCATAGACCTGACTGTGGCAAGAGACAAGACCTTACCATGGCAATAGACCAAACGCATAGACCTGAACATGACAAGAGACAAAAACGAACTGACACTGGGAGACAGGGGAATTTAAACACAGGGTAACAAGACACAGGTGGGAACAATCAGGGGCGGGGCTGACACTGATGAGCACAGGAGACACAGAAGGGATGACAGGTGAAAACAATCAGGAAATTAGATACACCAGGGAAACTAACGACAGACAGGAAAACACGGGGAGAAAGACCAGACAATACACAGGGAGGAAAACATGACAAGGAGAACAGAAAAACACCCACTACCAGACACGCAAAACTAAAAACGTGACACAACACAAGAATCGTGACAATGCTAAGATATATAAAGTATGAAAACGGTAAGCAGTGCAAGTAGCCTATAGTATAAAATATATAGATATTAATTTCATGATGATAAACATTGTGGAACAATGATGAAAAATGTGAATGGAAGTGGCGACGTAAAACTGACACAAAACAACAACAAACTTTTGCCGAGCCAATTGGAGAGTTTCATCAGCAGCACGGGGTAAACACCACCAATGAGCGCTCAGCTCGAGATACCAGCGAGTCGTTTCCCATCAAGCATTTCGCTTCCGCAGCCCGTGGAGAGGAACTGCGCCGCCTCGCCGCGCCTCGCTCTCAAGGCTGCGGGCGTCTTTGTCTCGCGAGATTTCAACGTCTCATGTAGGCGAGCCTCCAGAGCAAGTCGGACAAAATGACTAACCATCATGCAACGCACTAGCAAGACGTTGATCGCAACTGCGCAGGTCTCGCTTGTCTCAAACAAGCCTAATATAAACTTAACTAATGTGCATTTAAAAAAAAAAAAAGGAATAGTTTGGGCGAAAACTAAAAGGTACCATGGGGTCAGATTAGAATTTTCCAAAGGGGGGTTTGTTTAGCATGAAACACTTGAAATAACTAAAGGATAAGTTAAAAAAGAAAGATGAAAGAAAGTGAGGTCATAGAAAACTATTTCTGCAAAAAAATTAGCAATGATTGAGTCAGACCTAAACATTTCAGATGTGTGTATCTCACACTGCACTGTAACCTTTATTTGTGTACCTTTGTTATTCATGTTTTATTATCTATGCTTTTAAATGAGTGAAACCAAACAATGGTGTAGCTGTATTAAAGTCTGAGTGGAAACAGTCGTGAGTAACTCTGATTTTGTCAGAAATCGGGAGAAATGCGGGAGAAATATGACCCCGGGAGGAAACCGGGAGAGGGCAATGAAATCGGGAGTCTCCCGTGAAAATCGGGAGGGTTGGCAAGTATGACACACACACACACACACACACACACACACACACACACACACACACACACACACACACACACACACACACACACACACACACACACAGAGTTCGTATTTAGTCTCCTGATTTTAAATGGGAATTAAATCATTTGAGTGTTCCCAAAGCACCAGTGTTCTGCAGTTTGTGTGGGCCTACTGTACTGTTGCACAGTTTTGGAAGATTCATAGCTAACCACAATGAAGATTATGGATTATCTCGTATTTTTAAGCCTCAATGTGTCCTCCCCCCCCCCCCTCTAACATCACCAGAAGTCATAATTTAAGGGGTCATTTCTCAAAAAATGTCTTCCGGATCCCCCCGGACCGCCCTAGTATGGTTTGGTCCCCATTTCCATAGCCCCACAAAAATATTTTCCACCAGCCGCCACTGTTTGTCTATTTGCGTCTGTAGATTTCTCCTAAATTCACCAAAAGTTAGCATTCTAATGTAACATAAAGTACGCGACCGCTGTGTGCACCATGTCAACAGAGGTATCGTTGGAAAGCTCCGTCTCTCCTGCACAATCACATCGGATCCAAATATGGTCATTTAATTTGTATCAGCAACCAATCGTGAAAGTACAAAGGGGTCTTAAACCAGGAAACAAAATCTCATTGGCTGGTGTCAATTTCTGACAACGTGATTCGTTCAGAAGCGTCACGTGGAGTGCTAAAACACTTCCTGGTTAGCATTACGCTAAAAATTTAAATCTCAAAATGGCAAAAGAACGGCGAAAAAAACGTTCACAGAGAAGACGACAACAAGTATCACTTGCACAAAGCAAGGTTATACAAAAAACAAACCCCGATCATGAAATACCTTCACGGAGTGCGTCGAGGCGCAAGCTGTCATCCAAAGAACAGGAGGGTTTAGCTAGCGCCTCACTGCAATCTTTAAAGGTCGTTTTCTCAAAATTAGTTTTTTCTCCTACTCCTATGAAATGTCCACTTCAGTTGCACGCACATACACCAATCCTTCCAGTTATATTCCTATCAATATTATGAAGGCTTTTACAGAAGGGTTTGTTCATATATCATTCATAGCCTGAATTATACAACATTGTATACCTAAAAACATGGCGAAAATTGATATTTTAGGGCTGTTGACAGTATTTTCTGATTTATGGAGTGATATAAAGAGATATCCAAAATCCCTTCTGTAAAAGCCTTAGATACTAATATGACTACAAAATGAAACAAAGAATTTTGAACCTGGCTTTATCCAAAGTTCAGATTTCGGTTCCTGAAATGTGTTAAAATAGGCGCATATTTAACTAGAAAATGCATTTCTTGCAGAAAATGCGTGCGAATGCTGTAAACTGTGAACATTTATGGCTGAATTTAGCTGAACATGCAGAAAAAGCTGAATATGTTATTAGCTGAATGGTAGCTGCTTTTAGCTTAAAAAATGCATTAAAAGCTTAATATTTAAAAGAAAAGGTTTAAAAAAAGGTATAAACAACAACATGTATAGCCTTGATGTCCTGAAATAGCTGAATAATGTAATAGTTGAATGGTTTCTGCAGCTGAAAATAGGCTGAAGGAGTTGAATATCAGATGTAAGTAGTAGTGAATACATTTGTATTAAGATGAGAAAAGAAAGTAAAAAGGCTTGGGAAAGCAGCAGAATATTTTGACTGCAAACTTTTCGACTAAAACCATACGTCACCAATAATGTATAAAATATGTGGAACCTGTTGAAGTCTGTATGAAGTCTCCATCAGACAGAAAAGAATAGGCTGAGACAGTCTGTTAAAGCCCAGTCTGTCAGTGTTTGTTTATGTTCCTGAGCACCTACTCATAACACCCAATCATAACACCTGTGTGTGTGTCCAGAGATCAAAGACAACCAACTGCAGCACTGCGTCCCATAAGAATGCATTGAGTTGTATATCTGACCATTTTGCCACCCGTTCAAAAACTATGGCGTGAGAGAGAGAGAGAGGGAGAGAGAGAGAGAGTCTGTGTGAGAGAGAGAGAGTCTGTGTGTGTGTGAGAGAGAGAGAGACTGTGTGTGTGTGAGAGAGAGAGAGAGAGAGAGAGAGAGAGAGAGAGAGAGATTGTCTGTGTGTGAGAGAGAGAGAGTGAGATTGTCTGTGTGGGAGAGAGAGTGTTTGTGTGTGTGTGTGTGTGTGTGTGTGTGTGTGTGTGTGTGTGTGTGTGTGTGTGTGTGTGTGTGTGTGTGTGTGTGTGTGTGTGTGTGAGAGAGAGAGAGAGAGAGAGTGTGTGTGTGTTAATTGTTACAGCTCAAATGCATTGCAATAACTTCCATGTTAAAAAAAGACTTTAAAAAGCTGAATATTTTAAAAAGTATAGCATATTTTGAAACATTTGAAAGTTTCCCATCATGTGTTGAAAAGGCTGAATAGTTTGATATTTGAATGGTTCCTGCAGCTGAAATTAGGCTGAAGGAGTTAAATAAAGATATAAAATGTAAGTAGTAGTGATTGAATGTTTACAAACACCTGTGTGTGTAAACCCAGAGATCAAAGGTTTCCATGGTGTCTGCTCTGATTGGATGATGTGACTCACGTGTGTGGCTCCAATCTGCCCAGCAACACCATGACAACCAACTGCAGCACTGAGTCCCATAAGAATGCATTGAGGAGTATATCTGACAATTTTGCCACCTGTTCAAAAACTATGGCTCCTATAAAAAACAAAAATGACCAGACCGTGAGCATCAGGGAATCCCAATGAACTGAAATATGTTTTTTTTGGGGGTTTTGTGTGTAAAATGTGGAGATGGGAGCAGTTTGTCTAAAGTGTACTTCTCTCTGTTCTGAAGAAAGATCCGGAACAATTTAACATGGGAATCAATTGGGAGCTAGCTGGACTTTTTGTCACTTCATGCCCTGAAGAGGCATTTTGTTTAATATTTTTTCTTAATATGAAATTAATATCTCAAAAAGTGTAAAAGATATAAAAAATATGTTATACAAGTTTTATAGCTGAAGGTCTTGTGATCATTTAAAAGTTGGAATGAAGTGTCTACCTGAAAGTATGTGGAAGGAGAAGCATTTGGCGCAAGGTGTAGGAAAACAGAATTTGAAGGCATCTCCCATTGACTTCAGTGTTAAAAAAAAAGAGTTTAAAAAGCTGAATATTTCAAAAAGTATGAAATATTTTTAAAAAGTTGAAGGTTTCCCATCGATTCCTTAACAGGCTGAATAGTTTAATATTTGAATGGTTTCTGTAGCTGAAAATAAGCTGAAGTTATGGAGTGCCAAAGTATTAGCTGAAATAATAAGTTTAAAGAGCCTGTGACAGCATCCCAACAACTGTTGTGCAATGAAATATTGGGCTACTAGTAATCTCGAACCGTCAGTTTAAAAAATAAGGTGCGATACCGTTCCGTTAAATATCAATAATTTCGAACATCGCGGGGAAATTCCTTCGACTCATTTTGAAGTTTTGGGGGAAGCCGGAAGTGACGTCAATGCGGGAACGCTTCACTGTGCGGCGAGAGAGCTAAACACGGACAAAGTGTGTTGTCATGCGTAGAAATGGTGAATTACTGAGTTTAGGCACGTTAATAACGTTGTAATGAAGTTGACTACAATATATTCATATTTCTCAGTGCTTTCATGTCAATTCGGCGAACATAAACATAAATGATCGTGGTGAAGATGATGATTAAATTAGGATTACAAATCGGTAGTGATAGCTGCTGAATTTCCTCCCGTAGGATGTGATATAAAAACAAATCGATTATTTTTGTAGTTGTAAACTCAAGTGGATGAAACTACATTTATTATTGCTTTCATGTCAATTCGGCGAACATATGATACATTAAATGATCGTGAGGATGATGATTAAAAATCGTTTGTTTGAGCCGGTCTGCATTTCCTGATGAGAACACAAACCGATGCTTTTTGTAGTTGTAGTACACCAACATGGATTAAACGTGTGTTTTTTTTTACCACAATGTTGGGGAAATTAATGGATAAAATGCACGGATTATTATTATTATTATTATTATTCCCACTCCGATCGGGACACTAGGTCCACCGTTTCCCCGCAGCGAGGCTCCCTCCGTTGACAGTTTACTTGGGCGGACTGGCCATCGGGACGAATCCCGATGGGCCGGTACCGAAGTGGGCCGGTCGGATAAGTCACTAGCACATCCCCCATAGGCGGCGCGTGAGGCTCAGGTTTGTGAAGGCTAAATAACTTTTTTTACCTGACACTGCCCGCCTCCGACGTCTATAGAAAAGAGATCAACTCAGTGTGCGGAGTTTAAATCTCTCAAGTCATATAACAGGATAAAGGAAATACAGTTTAAACTGCCGTATGCAGAGAAGACGCCGACGTGTCGCACTTATCATTCATATTACATCATCAATCAGATCATCGATCATATAATATCATAATATATCATATATTTCCTTATCTGAGTCAGCTTCTCCAGCCGTATCTGGCCGTGCAACACTTACAGTGTCACATAGCCTACTGTATGCAGAAGTATTATTTTAAGCAACACATTATGTTGACGAAACACTCGAGTCAAATGTAATTAAAGTCAGATCCACTCGTGTCTTAGACGTGAACGCGCTCTCAGCTGGTGAGAGAAACCCTGGCTTGATTTACCGAGTTGATAACCAGCGTCGTAGGACCGCTTAGCGAGATCTCGTTTGTTAGTTTGTTGTTGTTAGTTTGTTACTCAAACATATCCAGGGTATGTTGAACTGGCTTCGTAGTACAGGGCACAGGTGGCTAGCAGCGCTAATGTCAAAGACACAGACATTATACATTATATTTGTATTTTACCAGGATGCAGTGACACAAATATTTACATATTTACATTTACTATCTACAGCACCCGCCGCCCCTGACATCCCCCACTCCCCCCGTTGACAATTTACTAGCGGTACCGAAGTGGGCCGGTCGAGAGTCCCGGGATGATTTTTAGTCCCAGTCCACCACTGGCTACATGACCGTATGATCGCCCATATTGACGCACCTAATTCCTAAACTTCTAACAGATACAACATAAACCGATCCTTCAGCCTCATATGAGCTCTCAGACACGTTCAAAATTAAACTGTCATCGCTGTCATCTTGCTGCTGTGTGCGCCATCGTGCGTTTACATCCAGATGCTGGGATCCTGAACGGTGCAGCTGGAGCGCTGTGCCCGCAATGACGTCACCCATAATTTGGCGGGACTTGAAGAATCCCAGAGAAGATCCAGAAAATGGTCAACATTGAAGGGCAGATTAATGGTTATCAATGTACAAATATCCAAAATCAGTTCAGTAACGGTTTTCAAGGGGACAATATTTACTCAAATTGATGGGTTTGGATGATGGGGGAAACTCGTGTCACAGGCTCTTTAAGGGGAAGAATAAAGATTCGAAGAACTATAGTGGAATGCTGTAAACAGCATTCGCACTAATGAGAGAATGGCTCATTTGCATATTTCAACATGCTATTTCAGAAAACTTGTAATACAAAAAACAATTGCCTTATTGTAAGTAATTAACTGGAGAAATGTATAGCTGATATCTTTAAGTTAACAAAAATTACCCTATTCACCTGGGGTGTCTCACCTTAAATGAAAATAATATTTTTCAATATGTATGATGAAGTTGAATTGATATCTTACAGTTTGTATGTGGGTCTTTTTATGATGATGTGGATCTTTCAGATCAAATTGACTATGGTGTCTTACACTTTTTACAGAAAGGGTATTATGTAGTGTTGGATTCACAGCAGTCTGGATCCGGTCTGGATTCGGTCTGGATTCGGTCTCGCCTCGCCTTGGTCTTGGTCTTGACTCGGCCTCGACCTCTTAGAGTCTTTGTCTTGGTACACTCCGGTCTTGGTCATGACTTGGTCTCGGTTAAGGTGGTCTTGACTACAACACTTACACTACTCTTTTTGTCATCAAAGGTACGAAGTTTAATATGATGTACAATAGAACACCTGCATGGCAGAGGTGTATAAAAGCGGGTGAATTGTACTTGAACAAAAAGTGTCAGGTTAGCCCTGCTGTGGAGGATGATGAAGGCTGTAAACCGGAGTGTGTTGCTGGAGGGCAGAAGTGTTTACAGAGTGTCGTCAGAGGGACTTTCACTGTGTGCTGTTAGTTTTGGATGCACTGTGCTGTCCACATTACTGCAGAGGGAGTGCCAGCATGTGTGACAGGGTCCTGAACTTCAAACTAAGCACATACCCAGTTCCAGGAGTCGCTCAGTCATTCATTTATGAACCCAAGAGCTGCTGGAGGACAGGCACTCCATAAATAAAGTGCAATATAATCACTCAGAGTTATAGCGTATTGTAACTTAGTGTGCGTTGTTACAATGATTAGTGGTGCTGCTGACTGTGTTTTGAGCATGATACTATGTTGTACCACAAACAAAGTCAAGGGATGTAGACGTTTAGCTTTATGTTCTATCTCACACAGGCTCCGCCCTCTACTGGACTCTATGGGTATGACTCTCATCAATGATACGCGAGCGTTCACACACTGAAGTTGTATAAACGTAGCCGGCCGATCAGGGTGAGCCTACCTGAATGTGCGCGCAGCCTAACAGTCAGTGGCGAACCGTCAGGGCCTTCAAGGTATTCAGAGAATACCCTGGAACACTCAGATAAAACAAACAAAAAATCGATTTAATTATATAAATAAAATGTATATAAAATGAATAAATGAGAATGGTATCTGTGTTGTTGATCTGTAATATGACAGTGTTACGTTGATTTGTTTGTCCTTCTCGGACCATGCACTACGCATTTCAGTGGTTTTGTGTTAGAAAAGAAAGCAACCAATCAGAACTTGTTCTGGGTCTCTGGGTAGAATATCCTTCAACCAAGGTATTCTACATCCTTGATCGAATGCCCTGGCCGTTGCACTAAATGAGAGCGTACGTTTGGACTGACAGTTTGATCAACCAATCATATATTGATTTGTAGCCAATGGGCGTATTCTTTCCGAGTTTCTCTCGGTTCCAGGGTACTCTAGGCCCGGTAGTTAACTGGAGAGAGACAGAGGATCTAGATCAGTGCTTCTCAAACTTTTTTCAGTCATGTACCCCCTTTGAAACATTTTCTCAGCCAAGTACCCCCTGACCGACCCCGAAAATGTTTGATCGAAAAAGCCTATACAAATAATTCCAATATAGTGATGTTCCCTCAGTGTGTGATTTATTAACTCCTTTACAACAAACTAAGGATATTTTCATTTTATGCATGAAAAAGAAAAAAAAAGTAAACTGATTTTTCAAAGGAGTTTTTCAACTGAAGTAATATCTGTTTAACAAACCAATGAACAAAATGATATATTATGCAAAACTATAAAATACAATACACCAATTTGACATGTTTATGAGGTTCTAGGAATATTTTATATAAAATTGTGTTTTCTATTTAACTTATTGTACTAAGATTATTTTTGTAATCATGCATGGAATTTTTTTAATTAACTTTTTTTTTTATCTCACGTACCCCCTGCAGTACCCCAACGTACCCCTAGGGGTCCGCGTACCCCCATTTGAGAATCACTGATCTAGATGAATGTGACGAAGCAATTCATGCCGTTTTATTGTTTTTAACGTTGAAATGACAAGTGCAACAGGTGAAGATGAAGTAGTTACGGAATTGTTGTGAGTACCCTTTTCAAGACGACAATTCAGTGAAAAGACGGATATTATAATGCCGCGGGGGGGGGGGGTGTGTGTGTCTACAGAAGGTCCAGTTGTGATAGACACGGTTCGCCACTGCTAACAGTATATAAGGCGGCTACGCCTCCTGACTGTTATCCTTTTCTTTTCAGCGAGCATTCGAAAAAAATAAATAAAAAGTATCTTACCTCCAGGCAAGCAAATGGAGTCGCCCCTGCAGGAAACCCGTGCCTGTCCCTAATGCCCGGCTTAATAGCGGGCGCCGACGCACTGAACAGCTGTTTGTGTGCTTTGAGAGCGGCGTGGCTGGTAAAGCTCTGTCCAAGAAATGGCGGCATCTTGGTCTACGCCAGGCCCCTTCATAAGGTTTTATCTCCTTTTCATCGTCTGTGCTTGCTGGGGCAACACAGGACTGGTGAAGGGAGGGAGGCTGTGGGTCAATAAGCTGTATCTGACCCCCCTGGACATAATGCCCTTATGTTTCCCCATGCTCCTTAGGGACCCGGGAAATGGTGCGCAGTAATGGCTGGAGGACTTCCCCACTAGGGTCCATGCACACTCTACACGAGGTAAGCGTGTGTCAGTGTGGGGGACATAGTACACTTACGTTCTCCCCATGCTCCTTAGGGACCTGGGAAACGTAGTGCGCAGTGTATAGTCACTTGCGCTGGCACCTGCAGGGTGGAGCTATGGGCTTATTCAGACCAATTAGGCTCTACGCAGCCAAGTAAGCTGCGGCCCGACTTCTCCACGGTCACAAGGGGATGATAGGAAGTTGGGGTGTGGTGGCTGTTAACCAAAGGCCGGTCAGGGGCAGTGTGGTGGGTCGATGTTGTAGGATGACAGGGCGTTTATCCACTCTATGTACCCATAGAGTCCAGTAGAGGGCGGAGCCTGTGTGAGATAGAACGGTGGGTTACGTATTGTAACCCTAGTTCTATAAGCACAGTAGCCCTCTACCTAGGGACCCTGTCTTTCCTATGCCGCTCGCTGAAGAGGGTGTAGGATGACAGTCAGGAGGCGTAGTGAGCCTGCATGCGCATTGAGG
Organism: Pogonophryne albipinna; assembly: GCA_028583405.1. Taxonomy (NCBI): domain Eukaryota; kingdom Metazoa; phylum Chordata; class Actinopteri; order Perciformes; family Artedidraconidae; genus Pogonophryne; species Pogonophryne albipinna. The sequence goes on from JAPTMU010000157.1 coordinate 258,124, forward strand.
TAGGCTCGCCCTGATTGGCCGGCTACGTTTATACAACTTCAGTGTGTGAACGCTTGCGTATCATTGATGAGAGTACCTATAGAGTCCAGTAGAGGGCTCCGCCTGTGCTTATATAACTAAGGTTACAATACGTAACCCACCATTATCCAGTAATGTGAAAGAAGTCTTGGGATAAACAAGATACATATTTCTTCTTTAGCAGCTGTGGGCAGCCGCTTGTTAAATGAAACAGCAGCATTTCAGTGGTTTTGGTGACCAGGAAATGCGACAGAGCTGCTCCAACATTCCTCTGACTCATTGCCAATACATGCAGTCAGCAGACCGGAAAAAAGGGGACGTTTTCAATATACCCAAAACAAGCATATTTACTAAGTTATGGACATACTTTTCAACGCCAGCAAATCCACCATCAACAACAACTAATTAACAATTAAAATATGGCCACCATGTCTAAAAGCTGTTAAATTCATTCACCAATAATTTGGTTCTGAAAAATACTTTCTGCCACAGGAAAACAACACCAGATAAACAGAGTGGGGATTTGTTTATTCATTTCAGCTGAGGTTGAACTACACAGCACATTAGCTTCAGTCCCCTGAGGCTTCTGGTTTGACCCCCTTTTCTCAAGGTCAGAATCTTTTAGCTTTTCACATAGTTCAGGTGTGTCTGAAATCACCTCATGGAACAGTATCAGCATTTAACATAGTTCAGGTGTGTCTGAAATCACCTCATGGAACAGTATCAGCATTAAATGCAAACACTCTCTGTCCCAGCATGCTGACCGAGATGTTGCCAACAGGAAATGAGTGTGCACAGAGGAAATAGTGACGCTGTCAAAGTGCTCCTCTGGGAACAGAAGCTGTGGAAAGCAGCAACTCTCACAGTGTATACACACACACTTCGAACAGAACAGCGGCACGTTCAACTTTGGCTTTGCCTTCAGTGACTCATTGATTGATTTTATTTATAGATATAGAGGGCAAAATACAATCCACACTTATTTCCAACATCATACAATAATAAAACATACTAACTGTGTGTGTGTGTGTGTGTGTGTGTGTGTGTGTGTGTGTGTGTGTGTGTGTGTGTGTGTGTGTGTGTGTGTGTGTGTGTGTGTGTGTGTGTGTGTGTGTGTGTGTGTGTGTGTGTGTGTGTGTGTGTGTGTGTGTGTGTGTGTGTTTCGACCATTCTCCAATCCTCAATCTACTGCGGTTTTGGGTGTGCTGGCATGCATTTGTAACAGGCCTCACTATGCAGGGCGCGATGACAGATAATATTCCTGCAAAACAGTTGAACAACCAAATTCTTAGCTGCTCGTTTGGTGGGTCTTGCCAGAATTTATTATTCATTTGGCACACACACAATTGTTAATGCTCTTAACCGTTTGACACAACACAGACACACACACACAATTGTTAATGCTCTTTTCTGTCTTCAATATAAATACATGTGTATATATATTCATGTCTTCAATATATTTGAAATAAACACCATGACTTAAAATAAGAATTTCTCTATTCAGATATTGATTTTGTAATCAAACCCTTTTAAATACCTTCCCAGGCAAAGCATCAGAATCTATCTAATCTGTGCTAGCATTAGCATCCAACAAGCATTTATGTATTAACTCTGACCATAGAGCACATACAGATAATACAAAACAAACACAAAATACTTAGGATATAAACCCGGAAAATATGTTAGTACAAAATGTACAGGAGCTGTAAACAATTACATTTAGGGGCCGGCCCCACGAGGACACATGGGGGGGGTCCGTCCGTCCGTCTGTCAGTCCGACTGACGGACAACTTCTCACTTCAAAAAATAAAAATAAATCTAGACCGCAAAATAATTAAACAAGCGAGTGCCTGTTTTTCCTGGCCAAGGAAACACAAGCGTAAGGTGTCTTCACGTGGTTATGTCTCGTCTGAAAGGAGTGTAGACTAGAGTGCTGACGGAGAGCACCGGAACGCCGCTCCAGCTCTTCAAATATTGCAGTACCCATACCGCAGTGTTTGCGTGGTTGTGTCTTTAGTTGTAAGCACAGTGGCGATCTGTTGTTATTAGCATCTGGTTAGCTAGCTATGCTAACAAATTTAAAGAGCTTTTCTACAACCAGGTGGAAGAGAGCTCTCTCCTGAGAGGCTCAAATAACCTCAGCTCAGTGAGGTTAAGGCACACCTTGATATGATCATTATAGTTATTAATGAGACATTTGAGACTAAATGAAAAACAGGTATAAAATACTATATGACAGTAACAAAAAAACTGTTAAAAATAACAAGAATAGAGTTTAAAAGGAGAGTGATTTGTAAAATATCCAAAAAGAAAAATCTGCTTACAATTCTGTTTCATATGGGTGTTGAAAGAGGTATCCATAGATCTCTTAATTTTGCTCTCAAAGTGCACCAGATTGATGCTTTTAACTTCAATATTTAAAAAAAAATCTTCCCTTGGGAGCATGCCCCCGGACCCCCCTAGAGGAGGTTAGGTCCCCCCCCCCCCCCCCTTAAATCATGCTCACATGGCTAGGATATTAAATACATTTGGACACATCTTCATCATACACTGTGTAGACAAAACTTGGATAATATTACTCAGAGCGCTGACATATGCATCCACTTCTATTCGTCTAATATCTAAAACTGGACCACTCCCTCCTTGGAGAAGGCCCAAGCTTTGGCATACCTTTTGTTGTTATGAGACCTATTGTTAACAACATGTTATTATTTATTGTGTTCCAAGAATGCAGGGTTGTTGGTTGTTCCTAGAGTCTCTAAAAGTACAATGGGAGCCAGAGCCTTTTCTTATCAAGCTCCACATTTGTGGAATCAGCTTCCAGTTTGTGTTCGGGCGGCAGACACCCTATCCGTTTTTAAGAGTGCGCTTAAGACCTTCCTTTTTGATAAAGCTTATAGTTAGGGCTGAATAGATTCAGCCCCTAGTTTTGCTGATATAGGCTTAGTTTGTCGGGGGACATCTTACTTCTTCCTTCTCTCTGTCTGTACCTGTGTACTCTCATGTTCCGATTAACCCAGCTTCCCCAAATTTCTTTCTTTTTGGTGTCTATATACGCCGGGATCCGGAATCATGGATGATCCTGCGGTCCTGTGTCCTGCATCGCGAGCCCTGGATCTTGAGTCTTGGCTGTGGTCATGGATCATAGGTCCTGGATGGATATCCTCGTGGATTCATCTTCCTATTATACACACATGCATTTCCAAACATTTGGACTACCTATGTTGCAAATGTATTATCTTTTCAATTTACACACGGCATCTATTGCACGTCTGTCCGTCCTGGGAGAGGGATCCCTCCTCTGTTGCTCTCCCTGAGGTTTCTCCCTTTTTTCCCTTTAAAACTGTGGGTTTTCTTCGGAAATTTTTCCTTGTACGATGTGAGGGTCTAAGGACAGAGGGTGTCGTATTGTCATACTGATATTTTGTACAAACTGTGAAGTCCACTGAGACAAATGTAACATTTGTGATATTGGGCTATATAAATAAACATTGATTGATTGATTGATTGATTGATATTGTCTGTATAATCATGACACTCCCTCCTTTGAGCATAAAATGCTCAATTAATATTGCAATGATTACCCTATTATGAACAGGACATAGAAAACCCATAACCTTGCATGGTGTAAATATAAATTCTCCGTGTACCCACAAGGCGTACAAAAATATTGTGTGATGTATGGTTTTCCGATGGTATAAATGCATATTGACTAAAAATCTACCATTAGCATAAAAATAGTTTACATGTTGTTAGTTCAATAATGGCTTTTGTCATAGTATTATCTATCATTGTTGCTGTGAAAAACAATACCCCTGGTGTCGCTAATGCGTCTCAATAGCTCTAGGACTAGAGGCTTGGCTGAACAAACATATCATGACAAAATAATATTTCTCTAAACATTTGAACTATTCTCACAGAGGGTGACATGCAGGAGAACATGAAGGGCTGGTGCCCCTCACTCAAAATGAGATATTGCCTTATGCACTACATTATAAATCAGTAAAGTCACTTAAACATAAACAAATAAAAACTGATTTTTGAAACTGTTGTAAAAACCCTATAATTTCTTCATCCAAGCTCTCACTCAGTGTTATGTTATTTAGTTTGCAGCTCATGCCTTAAAACAGATACTTCAGACCGAGTATAAAAATGTGTTTATGAGAAAATGTAATCTGACTCCATAAATCACATAATTGTTTGACTAAAAAACTATACTTCCACTACCAATAAATGAAGTTCCCCTTTAAACACAGCCCTGGTCTTCTGACGGGGTCTATCTATGTACTGGCTGGAAAATGTTGTGCCAGTTTCTGTCGCTCCGTCACTGTTCTCCCGCTAACAGTCACTCTCTAGTTCTGCTGGGTTTTTGTTGACTTCTTCACTGGTTTGAGACAAGCGACCCTATCGGACACCTCCCTTTGTAGCCAGACTTCACCACAGCAGAATCGAGTTTCTGTTTTCAGGTCTCAACAGCTCCACGTCAGGTGTATCGCCGCCCCTTGAACTGCAGTCGGTGTAAACAGGAGGACTTGGTAAGGATTCTCCTTCTTGGGCGAGTACTAGGTTTCCGTCTTCATATTTTGGGTGGAAACTCATCGTCTTGACCTCACTAGCTGTGTGGACACAATAGTTTTCTGTGTGGGGGAACAACATCACTCGTAATCTCTATCCTTCTCATAATTACAAAAATAGTCTGCCAAATGTTCTACTATGTTTTAATCCTCTTCTACTAATCTGTGGATGCTTTATATGTAAATGCAATATGCTACTCACGATTTCTTAAATAACATTCAACTTCTCCCTCCTGTGGTGACAGATATGGCTCTCTGTAGCTGGATTTCAAGACACCCTTCTGGGCTGAAGATGCATCACCTGGTGGTCTGGCCCTCTGAGCTTCCTCATTGTTGTGGATGATACCAGGCTGTCAGTGGCATTTGATTCATGTTTGGAAATCCTGTTCCTCTTTGACATCCCTGGGACCCCCGTCCTCTGTTGTAGTCATGGAAACCTCCCCTGGGGTAACTGCGTGGAGGGCCGTTGTTTGGTGCTTGTTGCTGTGTGGGGCAATATTCTGGTACTTGTAGCATCCTGTGTTGCGGACAATCTCTTAACCTGTTAAGCCCGAGAGACCCCGGTACCAGGGCACTGCCGCAACATCTTGCAGGAAACAGTGTCTGAGGGCATGTTAATTTAATAAACTATGAATGTTTTAAATCAATGTAACGGGAAGAAACTCATCTAACTGATCATTTAAAAAATAAATTAAAAAAAACCCCACAATGCTAACGCTGAGCCTCTGAATTAGCAACGAGCGAAAAATGCTAACAGATGACTGCACCGAAATTCACTCACAAAACCTTATTATTTATATTTTCTGCACATTCAACCCATCGTTTCACATCGTGAGGTCACACAGAATCGAGGGGTACCCTCATTATCACTCAATTATACGAACTCGCGGAGATAATAACAAGAACAGACATCAAAACATATGGCGCTAGGTAGCTAAAAACGCTAACATGGCTCACCTGTGTCGTAGTCTGGTCAAAAGTGGTCTTCAATGGCATTAAAACGATAAAAACGCTGCTGAAGTTAATCCATAGGTTAATCCAATGTGTCTGTGTCCCTTTGAAATGATTTCTGATAATACATGAGCAATAAACCTGCATTTCCGTTTCTAGAAGTCAGACCTAGAGCTTCACTCTGGTGCAAAACTGTGTGCGCGAAGCCCACACCTTTTTGTTTTAGACTGTGTGTGAGTGGGGAGATTCCCCTTCGATTCTATTGGCTCTAACGGTCAGAAAGAGATGTCAATCACCAAAATCGACCAATGGGTTCCAGAGAAACAGTAAAACCCCCATTTCCACCCAAATCACCTCAGAGGTGGAGTTTTTTTTGCTAAACCTCTCTAAAAAGGTCAAATGTCAATTGTTTTGCATCAAACTTGATACAGGGTACTTATTATATGTTGTACTTTGGATTCCTAAAGCTTTTAGTCTACCTTACCATCATCCAAGGGTAGTTTTCACTATAAGTAAAAAATAATATTTGGACGGACACTATAATTTACAGTTTTTTACTATGTTCAATCTGAATTTTCTTTAAAATAAAAAAACATCTATATTGATTCTGACTTTTCTACATCCAACTCACAGGTTTATCATTACTTTGAGAAAAAAGATTATTAATTTAACCCTTTTAGAAGGGAAGATATGGTCATTTATTCTGGGAATGTCATTTTCGAGCCTGAGACCTGAAAAACAGGCTCAGGGCTAAACTGGTTAACCAATGTGAGTACTGACCACACATGAAGCATCCTTCATCTTGGAAACCTTTTCCTGTTGATCGATAACTCCCTTGGAAATGTCCTCTTCCTCTGCCACTTTGTCTTCCTCGGAAACCTCCTCCACCTCTTTGTTGATTCTGCACCTGAATCTCTGGCACTACCTGAGTTTGAACTGTTTGAGGTGTCTGCCCTGCATTCTCTGGTTCTTCCTGAGCTTGAATTGTTGGAGGTGTCTGCCCTGCCTTCTCTGGAAGCTTCCCCTTCCTTCTCCTTGTCTTGTTTCTACAAGCTTCTGTGTCTTTTGGTGACATGTTTCTTAAATACTTGGATGAAATTAGGAAGTTTATCAAAGATGAATTACTAATCCACTGAATAGTACCTTTGTAGTCTTTATAAAAGTATCCTATGTCATCAGAACTTAACTTTAAAATCAGGTAATTTTTTTTTTTTTTTAAACAGAAATTGGAAAAACCAAATAAAAAAATTTAAAAACAGAAATTGGTGTGGTGGGGAGGCGGCGGGGTGAAGAAGTACCTGAGATTGCGTTGTCCTCCCTCTATATCAGTGCTTCTCAAAGTGTGGTCCGCGGACCACTGGTGGTCCGTGAGCGCCGCCTAGTGGTCCGTGAGTATATTGGTAAAATTTCACATTTGAAATAAATAAATACATTTAAGTTTTCCGCACTCTCGCGGGAATATCTCCGCAATGGAGCGAGCTTAAGTTTCACTTTTGATTGCATGATATAGCCCAGATAAACACCTTCATCCCACATGTTGCTACTTGTTTGTACCATTTTCAGGCGATTTGTAAAAAACGATGTGTTTTTGGATATTTGTGGAGTTAGGTGGTCCGCGAGTGTTTTTTTATTGGTTAAGTGGTCCTTGGTATGAAAAAGTTTGAGAAACACTGCTCTATATCGATCCAGCGCTCCTCCTTCAATGGCGGCTGGTGACGTCGTTCTCCCCCCTTTTTCTCCAATGTCCGATATCGCGTAAAGCAGAGGATTTAGACGTAGTGTCTTCATTGTATAACTCCACATGCCTTTTCTCCTCATCAGGGGCGTCGGCTGGACCTGGAAACATTCGGGGCTTAGCCCACAGTGGCGGCTATACAGTCAAATTTTCTACTGCAAGACTCCCCACAGCACATCCACAATTGCGCCATCTGGTGTCACAAACGTGTGCCTGCATTAGCTTTGTTACGGCAATGGATTGTGGGAGATTCTCATAGCACGTGAGGATCTCTTGAGGGTAAGGTGCCTGTATTATCTCGGTGGACAAAATGTATGTTTTATTTTATAAGGACAATAACGTACTGTTGTGTTTGTTTAGTTTAATGTTAATTGTTTAATGCTCACAGTCACAGCAACATGTTTTTTGTGTGATTGGCTATTTGTTTTATATGATTTATCAACATGATCATCAATAGCTAATCTGAGCAACAGAACCCAGCTCACGTGTCCTTTTATGCTGTCCATTGAAATACAGGTATGTGAGTTTTGTACACCAGTTTATTTATGTTTAATGTTTCACATTGCTCCACATGATGCCTCGACTACAAAGTCTTCCATGTTTCTACGCTTCTTCCTCTGCGTCACAGTTTCGGGAATATCAAGATCGTTGCACAGGGCCTTGGTCTTGTCATAGACCTCATGTGCTTTCTCGTTACTTCGGTAACTTTTCAGTGTGTTCTCAACTGCTGTTTTGTAATCTACTGCCTGCACCAAGTAAATTGTTTCTTTCTGCAGGTATTTGTGTAGGCCCTGAGTGGTTGAGAGCAGTGTCTGGAACATGACAAGCATGTAGATGGTACTGCATTTTCAAAGCTTGCTTTCCAGTCCCTTTGCTAGAGGGGCTGAAAGGCTCCCTAAAGTCTTGATCAAAGCAGGAGGTTTTTGACATGCCCAGCGAACAAGTTGTTTGTCCCCTACCTCTAGCTGTTTCTGAAATGTTTGCAATCTCTGATGGTGGACAAGAGATGTGGGGAAGAAAGAGACACTCCAGGAGATCAATGCAGGTATGTGAGTTTTGTACACCAGTTTGTATAAGTTCAATGTTTCACATTGCTTGTGAAAAATATACTACCACTATACGATCACTGATGTTTTGTTGTTGACTGGACACTTATTTTGTAAAAGAGATAGCATGTGAGGATCTCTTAAGCAATGCAGCTCACGTGTCCTTTTTATATGCTGTCCATTGAAATGCAGGAAAGTAATCACCAGCTCTGAGTGATCTGTTGCCGAGGGGACACTACACCGGAGTTACATAAGCAGAGATAAAGTGCTATTTTGGGGGGAACTCACCTCCTCTGGGGTCCCCCAGGAAGATTTTTTTTTAATGTTGAAGTTAAAAGCATCAATCTTGTGCACTTTTAGAGCAACATTAAGAGATATGGATACATCTCTCAACACCCATATGTCAACAAAAATCAAAGAATCAGAATCAGAAACGGGTTTATTATTTAAAAACACTTTATTTTCCAATTAAATCATAAGCTATGTCAAATTATTAGAAGTTGTTAGTAATCAGATTAAACAGAAAAAAGGGATGGAAGGAGGACATAATAATCCCTCCTCACTTGCTGTTTCCCTCATCCCTTGCTGTTTCCCTCATCTCTTGCTGCTTCCCTCATCCCTTGCTGTTTCCCTCATCCCTTGCTGTTTCCCTCATCCCTTGCTGTTTCCCTCATCTCTTGCTGCTTCCCTCATCACTTGCTGTTTGCGGTTGAAATGATCTCTTTTGCTGGCCAAACATGCTGGATGGAAAGCAGTGGTGTCTCACTTGCCTTGGCCCTGTATCTGCAGTCCCTAAATCAGTCATGTTACCCATTGACTCTTGTCTGTTCTGGTGTTCCTGTTCATTGTTGTCTCCATTGTCGTTCTTGTCGGTTGTATCTCGTTGTGTCCCTTTCTCCTGTTCTCCTTTCTTCATCCTCTACTCTGTTTGGCTCATCTGTGATGAATGTGTAGGTAAACACAAACAAGTATGTAAGTCAATCAGTTTCCAGCTCTGTCAAATAAATGAATTTCAAGATACACAAATGTGTCTTCATTAAAATGAGTGTCACCACACTGTCACAAAATGTAATACTAACCAATTGAAAATAGTTACATTTACATTGGAAACCTCTTGTAGATATCACTGTTAAGAGTAGTTATCTGCCAATAGGACAGAATCATTCCTATACAAATGCAGTTTGAGTAATTCACTTAATATATTCACTTAATACTCTAATATAGTCATTTTCACTTAATACTCTAATATAGTCATCTTTCTGCATTCAAAACCAAGGAAAGCTGTACAATTTGACATGATAAGGAGGAAAAAAGGCCTCAGACAATGCAGATAATTTTTTGATCATATCAATTTTAAGATGGGGGTCAAGGCTTAATATTTGGGAGCATAGTGTCCCTTGCCCCCTTTCAGGAGCCCCACTGGATTAGCTTTGATCTGAAATATTTGTATAAAAAGCTTGTTAGCTGGCTGTCCATCTCATAATGTTCACATAGAAACTAGCTTTCAATAGGAAATATCAATCAGAAGAATGATAATTTCTTGCAAAAATCTGTCACAAAAGAGGTTGCACATTTAAATTCAGGTGTTCTTATGGCAACGTCAGTGGCCAAACAGCCACATTTACTGCTGCAAATACGTTCAAACATGCTGTGGACGTAAAGCAGTGGCAACTATGCCACCATTTCAGCTGACTTTTTCTCAGAAATACTGTCACATAACATCCATATATTTCAGTGCTAGGTTGATGCTTATCTAAGCTAACGATGAAACACTTTAACTGACAGGACTCCGGATCAACTGTGTACTGTAAGGTAGCTTCTAGCTTCATGTCGAACAGTAAGTCAACATTTCCCAGAGAGCTTTCTTTGAAATCACCAGGTAACGCTAAAAAACACAACATTTAGATTGTATGACAAAGTGTTTATTTAATATATCTGGCTAGCTATAGCTACTTGCTAACGGTTTAGCTTACCCGCGCGATTCAAAGTAACGTCAACGTAGCTATAATTTATGCTTTGCTTACATGTTGACATAACTTGTAAGTTTACTGACATTTACATACCTTGTTCACCTGGCTCAGGTGGTGGCTCTGGGGTTGTTGTGTGAGCCACCACTTGAGAATTGCCGTCTTTTTTATAAAAAAAAAGGTCTAATGTCCATCTTCAGAAACTCCGCATCTGCGGCTGAAAGTTTAAACACTGTCACAGAGGAGAGGGACTACCAGGTACGTACCTGTCAGCCAATAAAACACGTTTATTTCCATGCAACTCTCTGATTGGTCTGTTGGTGTCTTGCCTCTGTTGCATTCACTGAACACGGGAAATTACAATCCTGCCGTCCTCTAGGTAAAGTACGGTTAATGTATTATATTATTGAGGGAGAATTTGTCCGGGGCTAAAGAAAAAACATCCGGGGCAGGCGACGCCCATGCTCCTCATACTCTCTTTCATGACTTTTTATTTAATGCATTTTAACGGCTGCAATCTTTTGTTAACAGAAAACCGGAAGTAAAGCTTACTGGTGATATTCCGGAGACTTCTTCCGGAATAGCTTTTCAAAATAAACTTTAACCACAGGCGAATGCTAACCGGAAATGTTTTCACAATAAAACAGTTATAAGATTACTGTATGTTTAAACTAAATTACATCATTAAACATTGATTTTAATTTCTTACACCGTCGCACATTTATGATACCTTATGATTATAAATATATATATTTGTTTTAATTCTTTTTTTTTCTCCCAAAGTTGTTTCTGTTTCAAAGGCTGATAAAGAGCGTTATTCGCACCAAACACGTAACTTATCAGTAACTTTAGACATCTTAAAACAATTTTTTATCAATATATTATCGTAGATTATACATGTAACCGACACCAACTATATAATATGTACCTTTTGTAGGAGCAAACACAGTAGTGGTGGCTTAAAGCCCACCTCCGCTCCGCGCCGTCCGTTAGATGAGCCTGGTCAGATTTAATAAAAGAAGTTCAAAACACCGGCATAAAAGTTATAACAATAATCTGATTTTAATGGTAAAAAACACAATACGAAATACAGAGTGCCCTGTAACAGAGCACTCCGGGCTCCCCGCTCTACTGCCGTGCGATACAGGTATCGGGACCAGTGGGTCGGCTCTTCCGTCTCATTTTACTCCTAAGTGAATCAGAGTTCTGGGAAAAGGTATTTTTCTTCTGACAAGGTCAGAATCACTTTTTATCTTCCACCTAACTTAATTTCTCAAGGAAGATTTCACACAAACTATTCTTTCCCAAAACAATCAAACATTGTACACGGAGATATTAGTATCAAACATTGTACACAGATATATTGGTGCTTGAGATTATATTGGCCCCAGAAAGAACCTTGAAAAAGAACATGTGTGTGCTGGTGGGGGGAAGTGTATGTGTGTGTGTGTGTGTGCTGATATCTGGGTCAGTGAGCGTATGTGTGTGTGCTGATGAGAGGAGGTGTAAGTGTGTGTGGCAGGGTATCTGGGTCAGTGTAAGTAAGAAGGTTTATATTTATAGGATTACTTTAAAACAGTCCCAAATAATACATGTTCACTTCAATACAGTTCAAGATAATACCTGTTTACTTTAATACAGTTTAGAACAACTTTACTTTTTCATTAAAAATGCTTAAAAAGAATATTTTATAAAAAAATCAAATATTTTTTAATCACAATCTAGAATGTGGGAAGAGGTGGGGCGGCGCCCCTATGGGCCGGCCGCCACTGTTTGTTTGGCTGTTTAATCTATGTTCACACTGAGACAGTACAACACATAGAGAGAACAGTACACACATATCAGAAAAAACTAAAAAGCATGAACAAGTCCACATGGATGATGCTATGCGACTAGCCATGTTTAGGAAAGTAAACACAGTTGTCCAATGAGGGCTACAGGATAGGTATCAGTAAGCATAATAAGGTGGTTGACAAAAACAGGCACTCAAATAATAGACTGTATCAAGTGCTGTCTGCCTTTGAGCTAGCCCTGCGTTGTAATATGACATGTTGTCATGGTTTTGGATTTATGTTTTCATTTTCCACCTTTTTATTTTGAAATGTTTTCCTCCTTGTGTCTTGTCTGGTCTTACTTCCTGTGTTTGCCTCCCTGTCTTTAGTTTCACTGGTGTGTCTGATTGTGTTCACCTGTTGCCCTTGTATTTCTGCCTCCCCTGCCCAGCTGTGTCTTGTCCTGTGATTACCCTTCTGTGTATTTAGTCTGCGTTTCACTTCGGTTAAATGGATTCCTTGCGTCCCTCACTTGCGTCGTTTCCCTGCGACTAGTCCCTCCCACCAGGGAAGCATGGTGTAAGGATGTGCAGTTTTCCCTCCTTCCTCAATTCACCTCCGCAGCTGCTACTCATCTTCCTGATTATCTACTCACCCACACCTGCATAAATACCCGGCTTCCTCATCCAGTATTCACCAGTTCGTCGTGGAAGATACACTGGTAACACGTAGTGATTTCTAGAAAACTAAACTAGTTTCCAAGTCTAAGTTTTATACTAAACCTGTATTTCTCTGCCCAGAATCCGTCAACTACTCTGCCTGCCACGTCCAGCCAACACCACCTCGTCAGCGAACCTCGGATTATTATCACTACCAGCTCCAGCCTGCTCACTCTATTGAACTCTGATTCCCCCGCTCATCTCACCCGTGTTCCGCTGCAAATCTCCGAACCCCGGCTCCAGCCTGCTCACTCCGACATCCTCCGGATCATCAACTACGGACCTCCACTCTCCCCCCCCCCCCCCAGTAATTCCCAGATCCGGATTAGTAATTCCCCAGCAGTATGGTGTGAGTTTTGAATTGGAAATAAATGATTTTACTTCCATACTCACGTCTCCTCTCTTCCGTGCTTGTATTGAGGGTTCAGCCTGTAAGCGCTCCTTGAGCTTAACAGTACGAACTGGTCACTATGAACCCCTCAAGCACTGGATCGGATCCCTCCACTGTTCAGCAGGCTCTGTCTCATCAGGGAAATCTTCTTGGCCAACATGAACGGTTAATCCAAGTTTTGGTGGAAAGCAATCTTTCCATGACTGAAAGCATCACAAACCTTACTGCCCAGATCTCAACCCTGACATCTTCCGCTATAATCCCTGTCACCTCAAGTCCTCCTCCTGTATCCACTCCATGCCGGGATTTCCACATCACCGACCCAGATCCTTTTCATGGAGAGGTGGAGAAATGCAAGGGATTCATTTTTCAATGCAATAAGGTATTTCGTCAGCGTTTCTTGTCCTTTCCTTCGGATGGAACCAAGATTAATTATGTTTTGAATTTGCTTCGTGGCAGAGCATTAGACTGGGCTGAAGCACTGAGTTCATCTGTGGATTATGACACCCTTTCCTTTGGAGTTTTTTCTGAACAGTTGTCCATTGTTTTTGATCACCCTGACTACTCCGGCTCTGCTGATAATCGCCTGCTAACACTACAACAAGGGAATCGAACCGTGGCCGATTACTCTATCGAGTTCCGCACACTGGCGGCAGAGGCCCGTTGGGACGAGGCGGCTCTAAGGGCAGTTTTTGTTAAGGGGTTGAAGGATCAACTAAAGGATGAGTTGGCTGCACGAGACGTGCCTGCAGACCTCCAAGCCTTAATTACCCTGGTGTCTCGCCTCGACAGCCGGTTGCGGGAGCGCCGTGCGGAGAAAGCGCAACGTTCTCCTTTTGCTTTTCCAAGTAAACCAAGTTACTCACCCAGATTTGCTCCTTCTGTTTCCACACAGTCTGGATTCACCTCTTCACCTCACGTGCCTCCTTTGGCTAGGGAGGAACCGATGCAGTTGGGACGTACCGGACTATCTCCAGAGGAACGCCTTCGACGTATGAGATTGGGTGAGTGCCTGTATTGTGGCAAGTTTGGCCATCTCGTTGCTGTTTGTCCTGTTCGCCCAAACGCAGAAGCTCGTCAGTAAGTTTGGGAGTCCTGACGAGCTCACCTTCCCCATCTATTGTTGCCCCAACCCTGCGCCGATTTCTCATTCCTGCCAGACTCTGTACAAACTCTCAGACCTTGCCCCTCTCTGCCCTCATTGACTCAGGTGCTGAAGATAGTTTTGTAGACCTAGAACTTGCCAACCAGTTGGGACTTAAGTTGGAATTATTACAGGATCCTTTGACTGCTTATGCCTTAAACGGTCAACGCATCTCTAGAGTAACTCAGCAGTCACAACCCGTTACTCTGATTATTTCAGGAAATCACAGAGAACAAATCCAGCTTAAGGTTATTTCCTCTCCAACTACTCCTTTGGTACTTGGTTACCCTTGGCTTCGCACCCACAATCCTCATATTGATTGGGCTGGAGGAAGGATCATTGAATGGAATCAGAAGTGTCACCTTAACTGTCTACAGTCAGCTGTGCCTCCAGTTCCTGTTAACCCGTTACCTGCTCCATGTGTCTCTCCAGATGTAGATTTATCCGGCGTTCCTAACGTTTACCACAACCTGGGTGAGGTCTTCAGCAAGGATAGGGCTCTCTCTCTCCCTCCTCACCGTCCATATGACTGTCCCATTGTTTTGCTTCCTGGGGCTCCGTTATCCACCAGCAAGCTCTATAATCTGTCCCGGCCTGAGAGAGAGGCCATGGAGAAATACATCAGTGATTCCCTGGCTTCTGGAATAATTCGTCCTTCTTCCTCCCCTCTGGGTGCGGGGTTTTTCTTTGTGGACAAGAAGGATAAAACTCTTCGACCCTGTATTGACTTCCGTGGGTTAAATAACATCACAGTTAAGAATAAGTACCCACTTCCCCTGATCAACTCTGCTTTTGAGCCACTTCAAGGTGCCACCATCTTCTCAAAGCTTGATCTCAGAAATGCCTATCACTTGGTTCGTATCCGCCAAGGGGATGAGTGGAAGACTGCCTTTAACACCCCCCTTGGCCACTTTGAGTATCTCGTCATGCCCTTTGGACTCTCCAATGCCCCAGCAGTTTTTCAGTCCCTGGTAAATGATGTCTTGCGTGATTATCTCAACCAGTTTGTCTTTGTGTACATCGACGATATTCTGATCTTCTCCAAGAGCCTGGAGGAACACCAAAGACACGTCAGTCTGGTTCTTCAGAGGCTGCTTGAGAACAAGCTCTACGTTAAAGCAGAGAAGTGTGAGTTTCACCAGGAACGGATCAGTTTTCTTGGATACATCATCCGGCAAGGCAGGTTGGAGGCGGATCCAGGGAAGATTCTCGCAGTCTCAGAGTGGCCAGTCCCCACTTCTCGGAAGGAGTTTCAAAGGTTCCTGGGGTTTGCCAACTTCTATCGCCGGTTCATCAAGGATTATAGCAAGGTTGCTGCTCCACTCTCCAGTCTCACCTCTATCAAGATTAAGTTCTCCTGGACCCCTGAAGCTAACAATGCTTTTCTTAGACTTAAGTCCCTGTTCACTTCAGCCCTCATTCTCATCCAGCCTGACTCAAGCAGACAATTTGTGGTCGAAGTTGACGCCTCTGACATCGGAGTTGGTGCTGTTCTGTCTCAGACTTCCGGGCCAAGCAACAAGCTTCATCCTTGTGCTTTCTTCTCTCGCCGTCTCTCCCCAGCTGAGAGAAACTATGATGTGGGCAACAGGGAGCTGCTGGCAGTTAAGATGGCATTGGATGAGTGGCGGCACTGGCTTGAGGGCAGCGAGCAGCCATTCCTGGTGTGGACTGACCATAAGAACCTTGAGTACATTCAATCAGCCAAACGGCTAAATTCTCGACAAGCCAGGTGGGCTCTCTTCTTTGGACGCTTCAACTTCACTCTCACCTATCGCCCAGGTTCCAGGAATACTAAGCCCGATGCCCTGTCCAGATCATTCACGTCTGAGGGTCCAGTCTCTACATCGGACTCTATTCTTCCCCAGAGATGTGTTGTGGGAGTTGTCACCTGGGAGATCAGTAACGCTATCCAGGAGGCAATGTTGGAACAACCAGACCCTGGTTGTGGTCCGCCTAACCGTCTGTTTGTCCCAAACTCAGTCCGTTCCCAAGTCCTGCAGTGGGTTCACAGCTCCCGTTTCTCCAACCATCCCGGTGCTAACCGCACACTCTCCCTTCTCAAAAGACATTTCTGGTGGCCAACAGTCGACAAGGATACAAGGGAATTAGTCTCAGCCTGTACAATATGTGCCAGGAGTAAGGCCTCTCATCAGAAACCTGTAGGTTTGCTCCAACCCCTTCCAATCCCTAGTCGACCCTGGTCACATATTGCTCTGGACTTTGTCACCGGTCTGCCCCCCTCTCATGGTAATACGACAATCCTAACTGTTGTTGACCGCTTCTCTAAGTGTGCTCATTTTGTTGCTCTACCCAAGCTCCCCTCAGCCCTGGAAACCTCCCAACTTCTCACCCAGCATGTTGTCCGCCTACATGGAATCCTGGCTGACATCGTCTCCGACCGTGGACCTCAGTTCACCTCCCAAGTTTGGAAGACCTTTTGTCGTTCACTTGGTGCGTCGGTCAGTTTAACTTCCGGGTACCACCCCCAGTCTAATGGTCAAACCGAAAGGGCCAATCAGGACCTGGAATCTGCCCTCCGCTGTGTTGTAAACCGGAATCAGAAGATCTGGAGCTCTCATCTGCCTTGGGTGGAATATTCTCACAATTCCCTCACGTCATCAGCTACAGGACTCTCTCCTTTCGAAGCCTCTCTAGGGTACCAGCCACCCTTGTTTCCCGAAGAGGAGATTGAGTTGGCTGTTCCATCTGTCCAGCATCATGTTCGTCGGTGCCGTAAGATCTGGAGCAGTGTTTCGCAAACTTTTTCATACCAAGAACCACTTAACCAATAAAAAAACACTCGTGGACCACCTAACTCCACAAATATCCAAAAACACATCGTTTTTTACAAATCGCCTGAAAATGGTACAAACAAGTGGCAACATGTGTGATGAAGGTGTTTATCTGGGCTATATCATGCAATCAAAAGTGAAACTTAAGCTCGCTCCATTGCGGAGATATTCCCGCGAGAGAAAACTTAAATGTATTTATTTATTTCAAATGTGAAATGTTACCAATATACTCACGGACCACTAGGGGGCGCTCACGGACCACCAGTGGTCCGCGGACCACACTTTGAGAAGCACTGATCTGGAGAGACACTCGATCTGCCCTCCTCCGAACTTCCGCCAAGACCCAGCAATCAGCCAACCGCCGCAGACTTGTTGCTCCCCTTTACACCCCTGGACAATCGGTTTAGTTGTCCTCCAAGAACATCCCCCTCCTTACCGAGTCCAAGAAGCTGTCTCCCCGGTTTATTGGCCCCTTCCCTATTGAGCGCATAATCAACGCCTCTGCTGTCCGCCTGAAGCTCCCCAGGATCATCAGGATCCATCCCACTTTTCATGTTTCACAAATCAAGCCAGTTCACACCAGTGACTTGTGCCCTCCGGCCATTCCCCCTCCTCCCCCCCGAGTCATTGATGATCATGCTGCCTATACCGTGCATCGACTCTTGGATGTTAGACGCCGGGGTAGGGGCTTACAGTACTTGGTGGATTGGGAGGGTTACAACCTGGAGGAGCGTTGCTGGGTTCCTCGATCTCGGATAATGGACCCCGTTATGGTGAGGGATTTCCACAGGGCTCATCCCGAAAAGCCTGGTGGTCGCCAGGAGGCTCCCGTTGAGGGGGGGGTACTGTAAGGATGTGCAGTTTTCCCTCCTTCCTCAATTCACCTCCGCAGCTGCTACTCATCTTCCTGATTATCTACTCACCCACACCTGCTTAAATACCCGGCTTCCTCATCCAGTATTCACCAGTTCGTCGTGGAAGATACACTGGTAACACGTAGTGATTTCTAGAAAACTAAACCTAGTTTCCAAGTCTAAGTTGTATACTAAACCTGTATTTCTCTGCCCAGAATCCGTCAACTACTCTGCCTGCCACGTCCAGCCAACACCACCTCGTCAGCGAACCTCGGATTATTATCACTACCAGCTCCAGCCTGCTCACTCTATTAAACTCTGATTCCCCGGCTCATCTCGCCCGTGTTCCGCTGCAAATCTCCGAACCCCGGCTCCAGCCTGCTCTCTCCGACATCCTCCGGATCATCAACTACGGACCTCCACTCTCCCCCCCCCCCCAGTAATTCCCAGATCCGGATTAGTAATTCCCCAGCAGTATGGTGTGAGTTTTGAATTGGAAATAAATAATTTTACTTCCATACTCACGTCTCCTCTCTTCCGTGCTTGTATTGAGGGTTCAGCCTGTAAGCGCTCCTTGAGCTTAACACATGGAGAGACGCAAGGAAACCACGAGAAGCAGGGAAATGAGTTTTAAGAGCAATGGGACGTCCTTTCCTCCGGAGCGTCACGTGAAGTGACGTCCGTTTGTGATGAAGCCGCACAGCTGATCGTCTGACAGCAGGCTTGTTTGAGACAAGCGAGACCTGCGCAGTTGCGATCAACGTCTTGCTAGTGCGTTGCATGATGGTTAGTCATTTTGTCCGACTTGCTCTGGAGGCTCGCCTACATGAGACGTTGAAATCTCGCGGGACAAAGACGCCCGCAGCCTTGAGAGCGAGGCGGCGCAGTTCCTCTCCACGGGCTGCGGAAGCGAAATGCTTGATGGGAAACGTCTCGAGCTGAGCGCTCATTGGTGGTTTTTACCCCGTGCTGCTGATGAAACTCTCCAATTGGCTCGGCAAAAGTTTGTTGTTGTTTTGTGTCAGTTTTACGTCGCCACTTCATTCACATTTTTCATCATTGTTCCACAATGTTTATCATCATTAATATCTATATATTTTATACTATACTTGCACTGCTTACCGTTTTCATACTTTATATATCTTAGCATATTCATACACACTGTTCATACTGCTCACAGACTGCTGTGTATATCTAGTGTATTCATACACACTGTTCATACTGCTCACAGGCTGCTGTGTATCTTGTATTCATACACACTGTTCATACTGCTCACAGGCTGCTGTGTATATCTAGTGTATTCATACACACTGTTCATACTGCTCACAGGCTGCTGTGTATCTTGTATTCATACACACTGTTCATACTGCTCACAGGCTGCTGTGTATATCTAGTGTATTCATACCCCTCACTGTTTATTCATCATTCAATTCATTCTATATTTTATTATGTCTATTGTGTACATTACTTTTCACTTTACTGCTTGTTGCACTCCTGGTTAGAAGCTAAACTGCATCTCGTTGTCTCAGTACCTGTAATATGTGCAATAACAATAAAGTTGAATCTAATCTTGAGCAGGAACAAATTTACTTAGTACATATCTGACATTAACGATTAAACACATGTGTGCATTCTTTATAAATGCAAACCGAGTCAAGCCGACTCCGGAGGTGGCGGTATGCACCTTAAAGTAGTTTGCAATCCGCCAAAAAAACGAGAGAAGAAGAAGACGAAGCCGACTCCGAGCTGTCCGACTTCAGGCGAGCTTTTTGAGACCTCCCCCGGCTGCGATCGGCTATTCTCGTCTACTTTCGAGGCGAGCCGCAACGCGTCTCAAACAAGCCTACTAGCTCTGTCCCCATTATTTTCACAAACACCCCCGCCTACACATTTACTGACACAAACATTTGTATCATCTGTTGTAGACCCAAATAAATAAAATCAAATAAGAACTCATTCTCAAAAAAGATAAACGCCATTCTTAAAATGTATAAACGAACATTAGTTTGATTAATATTGATTAGAGTGCACAAAATAAATAAAATAATTGAGAGAAGAAAAAGAGATGTTATCTATCAAACCCCAGTTAGATTAACATTCATTGGATTGCACACTTTGTTTGTTTGTGTGGATATGTAGCACATTAACATTTTAATAGCACTTAATGACTGACTGAATGGAAATGACAAATGAAAATGTAAAACGAAAAAAGCGATCATGAAAATGTTTCCAAAAAATTTATAAAATGATTTTTGACCACTTTGTTGTTCAGATATATCACATATTTGTAACTAAATGATACATGAATTGAAACAAAACACAGTTTAAACTGAGGAGTGACTCCCGTGAGGTTCATGTGTTTTCTTCACTCCGCTGGGAAACTGCTCTCATGTCAAGAAGCATCAGATCAGTGCATGCAATGCATCGTCCAATCAGTGAGCAATACACAGTAAGGGGGCGGGGCGAGTGTCTGAGGATTTCATCGAAGGATGGTCTCGTGGTTCCTCGATTATAGCTCCTCCATTTTCGCTCCTCGGTCCTCCGGCAAAAATAAGGCCATTGGGACGCTACTCAAGATGGCGCAGACAAATCAACTTCCGGTGAGACCGAGACCGAGGAGCGAGGAAATGAAAAATAAGAGAAGTGAAACGCAACCTTAGTCTTGTCTTCCCCTGTGCTCCATGTCTGTTCGTCGTCGTTTCATGTCCATGCTACCTGTCGTCTCTTCGTGTCCATGTTCCCTGCCTCGCCTATGCTCGCCTATGCTTGTCCATGTCTCCTGCCTGTTCCCGTCTGTACGTTTGTTCCTGTCTGTCGTGATCCCCGGTTTTGTTTTTGTTAATTAGTTTCTTGTTTTTCCTGTCTTCGGCTTTTTTTAATAAAGCTTGCTTTTTGTTACCAAACCTTTTTGTGTTTTTAACTGCACTTGGGTCCTATTTTCCCCAAACCTGACAGATGTGTTTTGAGTTTGTGTATAAGTTTGCTTACATTTTGATAGAGCCCCCACAATGCACCAGCCGCCACTGGCGTTATTATAACAGCATGGTATGTTGTGCTTCACATTAAATATAAAACAAAACTGTAATAATGAACATTTGAAATATAAATTAAATGTAGATAGCGCATGACCCCTGGATTCCACCGGGTGCGTCTGCGCCGCGCCGCGTTCCATCTGCGCCGCGTTCCGTCTGCGCCGCGTTCCGTCTGCGCCACGGTTTTGTTCCGACCTCCAACAGCATCAAACCCCACCGGGCGCGTTTCAGAAGCGGAGCATCTTGCGTGCCGGCTCGCAGTTTTTGTTGATTTGGGCATTTTTCCTGGACATTTGTACTTCTACAAGAAAGTAAGGCTACTTTGTATAGACAAAGTTAATAATAATTGTAATAGTCCAGTTATAAACGACTTGAATCAAAGATGTGTTGCTGTATTTTAGTGGTAAAAAAATGCATTCATCATCAGAATTATTCTATATATATATAATTTACACACAGTGCCTGTAAACCGGAGGAGAACGCTGGCATTTCTTCTCCTACTTGAAAGACTACCGAGGGATAGGGTCTGCAAAATTAGTTTATTTTGGGAATCGACCGGATGCTCTGACCGTTCCACTTCCTGCCCGACGCTATGCAATGCCTCACATCTCCTCTGACCCGCGATGCGGCGCGTCTGGGTCCGTCTGCGCCGCGTTTTTGACGCGAGGCGTTGCGTAGCGCCGGGCAGGAAGTGGAAAGCCCAGAGCATCCAGCCCATCCCCCAAATAAACTAATTTTGCAGACCCCCCTTCACATCACTACATCTTCACTACGACACGCACAATGGACGACAAGGTTTTCATCTTGGAAGCAGTGGCGTAGCCACCATAGGGCCAGCGAGGGCCCAGCCCCGCCCAGTTTACTCATTTAAATTATTATTATACATTTGTTTATTCACCCATTGAGAATATCCAAGCATTCAAAGTGAAATTCAAGTGAAGAAATACCGAGTTGAATTAATGTTGTATGTGTTTTATCCTCTGAACGGAACTAATTTCCGGTAAAAACTGGTTGAGGTGGTTTTTCCTGGATGGAATACAGCGCAAGTAGGGACGTGCTTTTCTGTGAAATGTGCAGACATTTCCCCAGCCCAGGAGCTGAAGGTGCATTTACGAGGGATGGATATATAGACTGGAAGTACCTGCGTAACTCGTTGGAGAGACATAAAAAAAGTGAGGACCACTGCAAGTCCATGAGCAGGTTTGATGCTACAACCTATTGTTGCTGTTACCTAGTGCAATAAAAGAGTTGCCTAACGATTGTAAATAACCCAGTTTGTGTTGTGTGAAACTGAAAAGGATAGTACATTGTTTTTGTTACTTTCGTTGCAGTTGTATATTTCTTAAATGTAATTTAGGTTAACTTCCTGTGTTATTTAGATGCTTTTATTTTGAAAGCGAGTTTATGCTGTGAAGAATTAAAATAATGTGTTATAGCAGGAAGTTTAATACAGTGTAATTCTGGTATATTCATTTTTATGTCACCTGATATATAGGATGTTAAGTGTTAGTTAATGAGAGAAATGTATGTGCGTTCATTTCCTGCAAGACTCCTAAAGAGCATGAGACGATTGTGTCACACACAATTAGAGAGACAATGATCCTTCTGATTCTGGGTGAGCTGACTTCGGGTGGAAGGAAGTTCAGAGATGGCCTGAGGGTATGAGGACAGTTAATCTTTGTTGGTTAGCTGGTCCTGGGGAGGTCATGAGATGATGACGGTTAAATCTATACAAGCATAGCTTTCATAAAGAAAAACATGTGACTGTTGTGTGATAAGCTACATGATAAGATGAGTGTTCATTATGTTAAAGAGTCCTCTGTCTGTGAAATTATATGACTCCAAAGCATGACTGTGGGACTGCCTGAGGGTAGACACACACACACACACACACACACACACACACACACACACACACACACACACACACACACACACACACACACACACACACACACACACACACACACTGTAATGAGATGGAATCAACAAACTGCTGAGTCACTGTCTTGGGCTCGCCCAGAAGTGAAACTGGCCAATGGAGAACTGCAAACTCACTGGCTAGCTCGCCCAGAAGTGAACTCGCCAATAACAAACAGCTAGGGAGGAGGAACCAACACAACTCCTCCCCGCTTATGTGTATAAATACTGTAACATTCTTATGCTCTGTGCTCTCTTCCTGACTGGCTGTCGTGGTACGTATATCACACGGTGGTAGGAATTGAGCCCGGAGTACTGTTGCAGAGTGCTCCGTATGGTGTATTGTTATTTTCTACCATTAAAATAGATTATTGTTTAACCTTTATCCTGGTGCTTTGAGTTCCCTCTTTTGTAATTTGACTAGCTCATCAGTCATCAAGGGACGCGCGGAGCAGAGGTGAACCTTCCACCACCGTGCTCCAACAGCTGTTGACAGGAAGTTGTTGTTGCTATGGAAACAACGTGACGGAGAAAAGGAGCGGAGATTAATCTACATATAAAGACGGAGAAAGTAAAGGATAACGTTTATGTTTAAGTTTAGCACCTCCCGAAGAGACACAAGGTTGGTATTAACTATAATATAAAAATGTGGGTTTTCTCCTAATTCGTTTATGCTGTTTTGTAGCTTTGCTGTCTGTTTACAGTTAACTTATGGTAGTATGCTAAAGTGATTCTAATACGGATGGAGCCTACATTTATTTGTTATTTTTGTGTCTTTATTGGGCTTACGTTGGTATTGGAGATTTCAATAAATTAATATCATCAGTCAAGTCTTCGACCATTATTCGGAGGGAAATGCTACAACGATGCTTGGCAATGGGCATTATGATATATTATTATTATTATAGGCCTGGCCTACCTTAAAGTCATTTTTCCCCCTGGGAAAAGCTGGCCCATCCTATTTTATACAGGCCTGCCCTAAAGTAAATTTCTGCCTACGCTACTGCTTGGAAGTGGAAAAATACACAATGTTATACAACACATCCTTTTTATAAGGACAACACCAGAAAGGACAAGGCCTGGTTTTTAATCGCTGGAGTTTGTGGAGTGGAAGGTGAAAACTACTAATTAGCCAACATATTCATGTTTTTAAGTTAATTAATACTTGTACAGTACAGAGCCATTCAGTATAGTTTCACATCTTGTGAAAGTCATTTAAAAGCTTTTCAGTAAACTTGCATTTCACAAGAAAGTAAGATCTTATTTCCTATATCAAGATGTATACATAGCCTATATATACATATAGATATATATATATATATATATATATTTGTAATATATATATACTTTAGCCTGTGAATTTCACCCAGGTGTCAATACAGTTTTATGTTAATCTATTATAATGATAATATATTTTTGTATTATAATTGTTTTTTATTCATCTTAATCTGCAAAGTGTAGCTGTCAGAGAAATGTAAAATTAAGAAAATAATATTTCTCTCTGAGCAGTATTGTAGTAGTAAAACAGTAAATGGTATTTCTCAGTGCCATTGTACAATAATACAGTAATTTATCAAATCTAGGGCTACTACATTTTAATTGAAATGTTTTTTTTACATCATTGAAATAACTTCACTTAGCTATGTGAGTATAGTGTTATAACAACTACCCAAAGTACTGTCAATAATATTTAAATACAGTATGCTGTGGTGGAAATCCTTGCATTTCTAGTCTTAGATACATTGTGAGGACAGACAAGAACAATTTGGCCGTCAAAACAATTTTCTTTTAATTTTATCATCAAAAAAAGACATAACATAGGATATTAAAAATAAAGAACACTTGTTTACAAATGCAACAATATCCTGTCTTTGGGAGTACAATGTTTACAATTCTCTGGAATGAAAAAATAACAAATCTTTCAATCGATTTGCCGGTGTAATAACTTTTGTGTTCCAGTAATCACACCATCCTGTCCTGCCAAGACACACTGCCCTCAGGAGAGTTGAAGAAGGTGCAGAAAGCCTCCCTCACATGACAGGCCTCTCTTGATGCCCTGTTTCCTCCCATGTGTCTCACTGGTGCCATGTGTCTCCCCTGCTACTCTTCCTCATCTAGCAACCTCTGGTTTTCACTAGGCTTAGACCCTCCAGAAAAACGCGATTCTGCCATCGCAGAATTTACCGCATAATCAGCTAAATGCATAGCCGCGGGAAGTCATTTTGCTCAGGGGGTGCTGCCAAAAGTGGGGAGGAGGCCGCTTAAAAAAAAGAGAAAAAAGGCGGTGACGGGCCGGGCCCGGCTGTCAGCGATACGAGCCGCATAAATTGTTTGTTAAAGGCGAGACACCGCAGGCAAAAACATCGTTTTTCATGCACTGGTCAATTTTGAGATGTTGTGCTATTTTGATTCCATAACATGTTTTCTTTCAGGCTTTTGGAAGGAAAACGTACAAAATACATATTTAAGTGTTTATTTTACCATAGTTTGTCTATTTGTGTCTGTATATTTCTCCTAAATTCACCAAAAGTTAGCATTCTAACGTAACATAAAGTACCGCGACCGCTGTGTGCACCATGTCAACAGAGATATCGTTGGAAAGCTCCGTCTCGCCTGCACAATCAAATCAGATCCAAATATGGTCATTTCCTTTGTATCAGCAACCAATCGTGAAAGTACAAAAGGGTCTTAAACCAATAAACGAAATCTCATTGGCTGGTGTCAATTTCTGACAACGTGATTCGTTCAGAAGCGTCACGTGGTGTGCTAAAACACTTCCTGGTTAGCTTTCCGCTAGAAATTGAAATCTCAAAATGGGAAAAGAACGGCGAAAAAAACGTTCACAGAGAAGACAACAACAATTGTCACTTGCACGAAGCAAGGTTATACAAAAAACAAATGACCCCGAACATGAAATACCTTCACGGAGTGCGTCGAGGCGCAAGCTGTCATCCAAAGTACAGGACGGTTTAGCTAGCGCCTCACTGCAATCTTTAAAGGTCGTTTTCTCAAAATGAGTTTTTTCTCCTACTCTGAGTTCGAAATTTCAACTTCAGTAGCACGTAGATACACCAAACCTTCCAGTTATATTCCTATCAATATCATGAAGGCTTTTACAGAAGGGTTTGTTCATATGTCATTCATAGCCTGAATTATATAAGATTTTATACCTAGAAACATGGCGAAAATTGATATTTTAGGGCTGTTGACAGTATTTTCTGATTTATGGAGTGATAAAGAGAGATATCCAAAATCCCTTCTGTAAAAGCCTTAGATGCTAATATGACTACAAAATGAAACGAGAATGTTGAACCTGGCTTTATCCAAAGTTCAGATTTCGGTTCCTGAAATTTGTTAAAATATGCGCAAATTTAATGAGATAATGGATCATTTGAATATTCAGAAAACTTGTAATACAAGAAACAATTGCCTTATTGTAGGTAATTAACTGGAGAAATTTCTTGCTGATATCTTTAAGTTAAAATGTTTTACCCTATTCACCTGGGGTCTCGCTATTACAGGCTAGGGCCTGGCGTACACATGCGTGGACATCACATTTTTGGTCATATGACCACAGTCATTAATTCTGCTGAACTGGGGCCTCATGGCCACGTCTGTGGGCACTTACACTGCCATCTGGTGGTGTCAGAAGAGTACAACACACTACGGTAAAAATTCAAAATGGCGGCAAACACAAGGGATAATTCAAGTGGCAGCTCCAAATACAAACCTCGACAAGGTAAGAAGTCCTATCATATTTCAAGGCTTTTTCTGATTTAGATATTTATCAAAGCATTGTACGTTTGTCATGACATGCACATTTGACAAAAAATGTGTAAAAATAACAATTTGGTATGCTGCTAAACATGATGTACACGTATGTGTACATAGGGACTTAGGTTGGTCAAAAATGCTAATATGTTAGTAAAAATGTGCACAAGTAAAATGGCTTATAGCTAACTCTGGTGCAGCTAAAAAGCTGTACATTGTCCCGATGAAATAAATAACAATTAAATAACTAAATACATACATACATACATAAATTAGTTGGGTTGAAAATGTTAATATGCTAGTACAAATGTGCCTTGCTATAGCTAATAGCTAGAGTTGTTTATAGCTAACTCTGGTGCAGTTGAAAAGCTGTACATTGTCCCAGTGAAATAAATAAGAAATAAATACATACATATATAAATGACATTGGTTTGTATTTGATTTTTTCATGTTTTTATTTCCAGAGCGTTTTTCTGTGCAAAGAGCATTGGAGCTACTTGGGTTAATTGATGGAGACAACTCAGATTTGGAAGACTTGTCTGACAACGATGATCCCATCCTGGATGCCAATTATCAACCCCCACCACAGGAGCAAAGCAGCAGTGAGGATGAGGATGACAGTAGTGATGATGAGGACCCCATTCCTCAGCCCACTGAGCACAGCAGAGGACGTAAACGTCTCTGTGGTGCAAATAATGGTTAGCCAAGACCCAGTGGATATTTGTTTATTTTAGGCAGGGCCTCAGGGCTAGGTGAAGGATAGGAAGCAAAATGCTTATTTACAACACTTGTTGACAGGTTCAGGGACAGGGACAGGGACAGATACAGGTTCATCCCGCACTCCCAGACGGCGCCGTCAAACTCAGCAGATCGAGGCTGATCGCTCCGATGATGACTCGGAAGAGCCAACACCAGGACCAAGCACTCAGGGACAGCCCAATAAAGGTAATTGTTATTATTTTAGCATGCCTTGAGGGTACATTTTCAAATTTCATATAAACGTCCACTCAGATTCAACTACGTTATGCACCAAGACAGCTCAGTGAATTGCTTGCATGGGTAAAAATATGTAACTTACTTTGCAATAAGTACTATTTTTATTCTGATTCTGGTTTTGCAGGACGTGGGTTGCGCTGGAGGGCTACTCCATTGATGCCAGACCTTGCCCAGTTTGAGCATGTGGACGAAACTGAGCTTGACAGAAATGGCTGGACCCCACTAAACTATTTTGAACAGTATATAGATAGAGATTTGATGAAAATGATTTCAGATTGCTCTAATGCTATGTCACTGTCTAGGAGTGGGGACCCACTCAACACCTCTGTAGATGAGGTTTACCACTTTTTTGGTGCCTGTATTTTGATGTCCTGCATCCGATACCCAACAATCAGGATGGACTGGTCCAAATCCTTGAGAATCACTGCCATCACTGACAGATTCACGTGTGACAGATTCTTCAGACTGAGGGGATCAATAAAAGTGCTAATTGATGATGTGCCAGAAGATCTGAGGAAAAGGGACAAATTCTGGAAGGTGAGGCCTTTTCTGGATCGGATTCTGCAAGGCTGCAAGTCTCAGAATCGACCTGAATGCGCATCTATTGATGAGCAGATGATTTCTTTCACAGGAGCCTGTCCATACAGACAATATCTGCCAATGAAGCCAAACCCAGTTGGCATCAAGAACTTCGTTTGTGCTACAGCAGATGGCATTGTGCTGGACTTTGATCTGTATCAAGGTAAATGTGCACTGCTTGAGCAGGTCGAAGAAGAAGAGGTGGGCCTGGGGTTGGGAGGCTTAGTCTTGGCTCGTCTGTGTCAAACTCTGCATCGTGGCACGAAAGTGTATTGTGACCGGTTCTTCACAAGCATCCGATGTGTGGAACAAATGATGAAGAAGGAGATGTACATTACTGGTACAATAATGAAGAACCGACTCGCTGGCGCGAAGGAGAAGCTACCCTCTGACAAAACCATGAAAAACACAGGAAGAGGTACCTCATCAGAACTTTCCACTGAAGACGGAAAGTTGTGTGTAGTGAAGTGGTACGACAACAAACCAGTATTGATGATGTCTGTTGTTCATGGCACAGAGCCTGAAGACACCTGCCAGCGCTGGGACAAGAAATTGAAACAATATGTGACTGTCTCGCGACCAAGCATTGTCCGTGAGTACAACCTCAAGATGGGTGGAGTTGATTTGATCGATAGAATGATTAGCTACTATCGCATGACCGCCCGTACTAAGAAGTGGACGATGCGGATGCTAATGCACTTCACGGATCTGGCTTTAGCCAACAGCTGGCTACTCTACCGCAAAGACCTCGCAATATGTGCTGCACCAAAGAAGAGCATCATGCAGTTCCTTGAGTTCCGTACGGAAATGGCTACGACCCTCTTGGCCCAGCATCACGGTCAAGGAAGCGATGCAGACCTCTCTGAACGGTCAGAGGAAGAAGACAACTCAAATCAAGGGAAGAAACGTTGTGTGACGGCAGTGCCCCATGTCTCGGTCCGCAGGAGGGCGAATGCCCATCTCCCAGAGATGATCAGCCTGAAGAACGCGGCGCGCTGCAGGGTAGCAGGCTGCACTGGAAGAACCCGAGTGCGTTGTGTGACCTGCAAAGTGTTCTTGTGCTTGCAAGGCGATCGCAACTGTTACACAGCCTTTCACACATAGGTGTGTACATGTTCCTAAAGAAAAGGGCATTCCTATTTATTTTTTTACATGACCAATGCAACATTTCACATAAGCCATACTGTAACTGTGACTGTCCAAAGGGGGCAAAAATGTTAGTTTTTTTTCATTTCGTTTTGTTTTTTCACAATGATGTTCAAAACACATACAATAGTAGCCTATGTGGTATTATTAGATGCAACAGTGACAATGCAAAATGCTTTGAATGTTTTATATTTTGTTACAGGCAAATGATGTCTTCCTGCAACTGTTTGTAGCGTTTTAAATGAGCCGTACTGTAGTTGTGACGGTCCAAAAGGAGCAAAAATGCAGTGTTTTCATGTTGTTTTTACTCTCAGATGTTCAAAACATGTTGCAAAACATGCAAAATGATGTGTGTATAAGTTATTAATACATGCAAAAGCAGCCAGGAAAAACTGCTGTGTTCAAGGTGGAAATAAAAGAGTTTTTCACTCTATTACAAAAAGGTGACTTTAATGACTTTTTTGGAAATTCAGAACGAGTGTCCACATATGTGGACATCATTTTTCTCTAAAAGTACATCATGTCAAAAGATAATACTTAGTTTTTATACTTATCAGGTTCCAATAAGCCCAAATAGCAAAGAGAAATAAAAAATGCATATAAAAAAACAGCTTGGGTCTTAGGAGGTTAACTGTTAGGCTTAATAAACCATTATAGACCTACATCACTTAGCAACAGCTGCACATGCCCACATGCTAACTATGGGTCTTACAAACCTACATAACATTACAAATAGTTAGAAAATATTATTTACAATATTAATAAAACTATGAATTCAATTTTAACTGATTGACAAGGCAAAACACTGCACAGCGGCAGCAGCATTAAAGGAGAAATATCGTTTTACCTTGTTGGGGCTTCACAAAACTCCAAATGTAGCCTGGGGTGGCACTAATGAAGACCCTCATTAGAGCAGATACATCCACATTGTCCAAAATGTTACTGTGGACATGCATCAAAGTCAGATGTGTCAGTCTCTTCTGTGTCATATTACTCTAGTTGTAGAGGTGGTGGGCTGAGGAGTAGCTGGTGGTCCACTCTTTTTATTGGGTTGTTTGTTGGAGAAAAAAATTATTTTTTGCGCCATTCTAGAAAGTTGTCACTCTGCAGTGTGTGTGTCGCGTCAATTACGTCACTCTCCCACGACCTATGACCTAGATGACTCGGATTTTATTTATTTGGAAAATAAATTCAAGCCACCTGACTGATACAAATATATACTATGACTATTACTGTATACAGCTAATTTTATACACAAGAACAAGAAACGAGGTGAGTAGCCTACAAGATTGAAGCTGGTCAGATAACGAACAAGTAAATGAAAACAGAATGAGGCGGAGAAGTGTGTGTGTGTGTGTGTGTGTGTGTGTGTGTGTGTGTGAGAGAGAGTGTGATTAAAATAGCCCAATTGCTTTTACAATAAATAAACATTGAATGTGTTTAATTGAATAGTAAAGGGGTTTAACGTTAGTGGCAGGTTGTGTGTGAGAGAGAATAAATAAGACAGCCCAATATTTATTTTTTCCGCATATTTAGCATATTTCGCAACTTTCCGCATATTTCGCAATTTCACCGCATAAATTCACATAAAACCCCGCATGTTTGACCGCATAATCAAGGATTTTTGCCCGCGTTTTTCTGGAGGGTCTAGGGGCAAGCAGGAAGTTGTGTTTTGTTATGAAGCCGGGATTCAGGAAGCTGCACTGTGATGGCGTGGATATGGAGGAGACTTGTTGCCGTTGTAGTTTGCATGTCACCTTGTGGGACTCGTCCTTTACTTGCTCAGAAAGATCCACACTTTGGATTTCCTGCCCGACCAAATTAACTTAATGACCAGGCTCCGCTCTGAATGAAGACTGAGGGGGTTTCCGGCTGATGCTTCATAGCACATGCAGCACACGGATGGAGCTTTTTTTTAAATTATATACATTAACTTTTTTTAATATACATTTTGTATTTCAAGTAATCGACTAATGAAAAATTGCTCGATTAACACTTTATTAGTTGACTATTGATTATTTGACTATTAGGGGACTATAACCAAGACATAATTGATCCAAATGACAACTGTAAGTGACTAACATTTATTTACAGTATATTTTAAATAAAAATAAATATCATTATTCAAACTTACTTCCAAAGTCCAGTCCAGTTGAAAGCAGGAGAGATGCAGCACATGTGGGAAATTGCGCTTGTACGTAGATGTAGCCTTTGTTGCTTGAAGATATTAGTTGGAGACCCCGTTCTTTTGTGACGCAAACTTACAGAAATGAGTTTGACCCTCAAACTTATAATTTAATTATACGAACTTTACTCAAAAAACGTAACAGAGATAGTTGAGATAACTACTTTTATGTAGTTAGCAAGAAAACCAAATATTTATTTGCATGATCTATGTCCTTGACAAACACCAATATTCCAGTGATAAGGCACATTGAAGCCAACATTTCAGGCATTTCTCGTGCACCTTTTGTACCTATACTTCTGAAGAGTAATCCGCTATCATTTGTATTCAACACAAGTCATTTATTTGTATATTTCATATTGATAAACTGGACAGTTGCTGAAGTGTAAAGAGCATCAAACACCACATTCTCTGCATTCATTCAAGCATTTATGGTGAATAATTAATATGCCATCCAGTGACTTTTGTGCAACTTCATAGTTTTATATAGTGTGTGTGTTATTACAAATATTATAATAGTAGTATAGATGATAGTATTATCATCATCCATTTAATACAAATACGAATAAACTTCACATTATACACTTCTTCATTTTCAAGCACTATTTTGCAAAACATGTTCACTTAACACAAATCATTTAATACATGTGAAGCCAATTATACAGTCAAACAAGTAAACCCCATGGGATTTACAAGGGATAACCTGTAACTTAATGTAAAGCTCAGGTCAAATCAAACAGTTGAACCTACAAACCACAAATCTGACATTGCACTGCAAGCAGTCATGTCATTTTTAAATAGAAATTGGAAATTGAAAGGCCTCTGCCAAAGTGATACAAATAACGTTTTTTTCTTTAAAACATAAAAAAGAGAGCTAATATTCAGATAATTATTATAATAATTGGTTTAACCTCTATGGAATTGTGTGATGGACATGGATTTCTGAAGGTTATATAGATTTGATACATTCATTTTTTACATGTATTCTTTACAACACATGCTGCATTACTTTGAGAATTCTACGGTTTCTTTATTTTCTACTTTGGTATTTAAAATGGTAGTTGAAAATGCCATGGTGAAAAATGTGGTTAAATGTTTTTCCACATACTCTACATCACATACAATAACCTGTGTTTCCATGTCTTGCACATGTGTTCTACATGGTAAGCCACATGTTGCCCACATGGGCAACACATGTGAACACTGGGGAAATTCATGTGTTTTTTCTGTAAGGGTCTGTCCGAATATACAATGACTTTGGATGCCATGTCTCAGTGGTGGCTCATGTCCTTGGTGTTTATATGCAATTTTCTAAAGAAGATGGAATGTGTTTTGGAAGTAATCTATGTGCCACAGATCTGAGTTTGTGTCAAGAAGGGAGAAGGTCAGAGCAGATCTGTATTCACTGCTACACAGTTCCTGCAAGACGGACCTGCCGCAGCGCTGCCCTGCTTCTCTCTGTGCAGGCTGACTTACCAGGGACATTTATTGAACTAGCTGTAGAAAGGAAATCAAAGAAAACAGTGTTGTGCTGTTTTAGTGGGCAACTGAGCCCCTCTCTGCTGTTGGTTCTCCATTTAAGCAGCAAAAGCTGGCAGCGGTTCAGATCCCCCCCTCTCATGCCAACTCCTCTCTCTCTCTCTCTCCCAACCTTGATGCCAGCCTGCCTGCCTGTCAGGGCCAATGCTTCAGGCCGCCATTAACAGGCCAAGCACAACTATTCGGACGTGCCTCAATGTTCAGAGTCGCTAAT
The DNA here is from genome assembly GCA_028583405.1 of Pogonophryne albipinna. Lineage (NCBI taxonomy): Eukaryota > Metazoa > Chordata > Actinopteri > Perciformes > Artedidraconidae > Pogonophryne > Pogonophryne albipinna. Next base: position 291,472 of record JAPTMU010000157.1, read on the forward strand.
GATGATGTTCAGGCCAAGTTCCAGTCATCCTACACTAATGTCAGCTACGTTATTGTTTCCTGCTACTGCTAGTTATTCATACCAACTGGAAGTTAAGTTAACCAAGTGCTGACACCCGGGGATCTGGTGAAAAGTGGAGGCAACTTGAGGACATTACCTAAATATAAAAGGTGTATTATAGTGTGACACACTGTCAGGGAGACAACAAATTCATTAAGTACAGTAAGCTGTCAGTGAACCCTAAAAGTAAAACACACCAAAGATCTGTCTGAGAAGCATTTCTGAGAAAACGTGGTAACATTTGGACCAGTGCAGCTCACACAACAACAAACAACTTTTCTTTTGTTGCATTGTACAATTTACAGACAAGATCACTACGTTTTGAATCCTGAATGAAATGTTTCAAGTTATGCATTCTATGCCACACTTTGCAATGATTGTGATGTTCCATGGAACAGTTGTGACAGTTTCATTTACAGTTTATTTTTCAAACCTTGATGAGACAAATGATTGAGGAAAAACTGTATGAAAATAGACAAATGTTAAGGGTGCAGAAGAATTTAAATATGTATAATAACAAAAAGGCTATACTAGCTTCCCCATGCAACATGTCTAATAATATCTTTGTGTCTGTCAAAACATATACTGTATCTGCCAGCCAATGATGAAAGCAACAACACAATTTCTGAGTCGTTCCATTGGGCTGAAGGATACCCAAGAACCCAAAGATCATAAGGTGACTCTACCTACAGTACTTTCCTCTTACATAACAAATGACAACATGGATCCTTCAGGTAAAACCAAGCGGCAAACTCTGGGGAAGAGCCGGGACGCCAATACGGAAGTGCCACACACTGCAGTTCATATATTGGCCGATAGGCGATGGCTGCAGAAAGGAGCAATTTCCATAGACCCCCATGTTAAAATGCCCAACTTTACAGCAGAAAAAAACATGTTTCTACCCCTGGCTCCATACATTTTTATTATCGATATAGTTAGATTCCACCTTCATGATTATGAATCTGTGAGTGAATTGTTTTCTAACACGACCCTTTTATTTATATTAGGTCTTAAAGTTTTTGGATACATTAGGGCGTGGTCACTTTGATTGACAGATACGTGCCTCACTGTCAGCTAACAGCAACTTGTCCACTCTGCTAGGCTACAACGTTAGTTAGTTGTAGTTACTGTACTTGACCCTTTAGCTGTGTTCGTGGTGATCGTGCCTGTTAGGGAATATTGTTACAAATACCAGATAATTAAAATGTCGTGCTGTGCGCTTGAATGTACTAACAGAACTTCCAAGAAGTCTACTTTCAGCTTTTTTCGGTGAGTAAAATTATAATATTATACATGTTAACCCCGTTAGCAGGTGTTTGTGTGCTTGTTAGCTTAGCTTGTTATGTAGCTTATTAGCCAGCTAAGGACGTAACCCTTTATACATATATACAGTTTAGTTTATGATTCAGCCTTGGGTAAGACTTTTATACTATGCTATGACGCCATAATGACTAAATGGGAGCAAATGTTAAAAGGGGACCCAATTATCCCAGTGGGGCCACCCGAGTCCACGCCGCCGAAGCTAACGGGACTGCAGGGGGCTAGCTCGCTAGCGCGTCCCGGCCATAGGTCCCGGCGGCCGTAGCTAGCCCCCTGGGGCTCCGTTAGCTTCAGGCCGGCGGCGGAGTCCGGCGTTATAACTGGAGATCAAGGAATGCATCGAAACGCGGACTTGGTTCGCCTGCAGCCCGCTGTAGTATTAGCTAAATAAATGATGTTGAACAAGGCTTATTAAGCTGAACACCGCCACAATTATTCTGCTATGTATCGGTACTTATTTTATTTTATTAACGTGTGAATGACAAGCATTAAGAATAATACCAAATAGCTAATTATCTTGCAGATTGTCTCGTTTGATTATGAATGTAACGTTTATATAGTGGAACTACACTGTTTTATCAAAACCAAAGTGCCACGCAGTGACTTGGTATGCATGCATTTCAGCAGGAAATGTGCAACCTAGATTACATTTACCAACACAGACTATATAGAAATATTTGTAAAAGTTGTTCATGCGTTACTAAGTGAATATGGCATTAACCCTCTTGTTGTCTTCGGGTCAAATCTGACCGATTTACTACTTTCATCAATCATGTTTTACATTCGATTGCATTAAGGCTTTATGATATCCTTCACAGTACATATTTGAACATATACTGATCACCACTTTCATTGAATTAAGGATGATTTAGTCAACGTTCTAACACCCACGGTGTTCCCGGTCACCGCCATAAAGAAAAGGAATTACTAACCATCCAGATCAGATAAAACACACACACAAAAACCCACACACACACTAGATGTGTTTCCCCCATAGACTGTATATAAAGCATATAAAGGTTTCCCCCCCCCCCCATTATGTGCCCATCCCCCCATGTGAATCACACCTGCCACACACAAACACACACACAGAACAATTTGATACATTTCCCGCTCTTATGTGCCCATCCCCCCACAGTTTGAAAGAGTGTTAAATGAAATGTGGTGATGGTTTTTGTGTTAATGTAATCGCAGTTAAAACAGGACCGGTCAAATTTGACCGCGAACACCAAACTAAGGGGGAAAACACTTTTTGACTGTCACATTTTTACATTTCAGCATTGCATCACTAATTTAAGTTCTATGTTTTGCTTGTTAAGCAGTCTGTAATCCTACACACCTAACATATAACTTCTCATGTATTTTTGTATAAAGGTTTCCTTTAGATGATCCAGACAGGCTGGACCAGTGGGTGCTGAACATCCGGAGAAATAAATGGACCCCCAAAGTTTGTTCTCGCCTGTGCAGTGAACACTTTGAGAGTCATCACTTCAGCACGGACTCATGGGTACAGATCCTTTTTTTTTATTAAATAACTTTTATGGTTCAATTTGTAGGTGTCAATTGTTGTTGACCCTCTATTGTCTTTTATAATGCACTCTTAAATTTAAAACAACATTATTCAAAAGAAAGTTGAATATCTACAGACCTCAAACAGTTATTTTATGTGTTTTTGTTTATTATTTTTATTAGGGAAGGAGATGCCTGAAAAACACTGCAGTGCCCACCATTTTCTATTTCACCAATGGCAAAGAACAACAGCCTAGACGGAAAAGCAGGGTGAGTAACAATGACGAGGTAAGTGACACTCCTAGTTGGACTGTTAATAGCAATGAGGAGGAGGTTGCAGATGTAGACCATGGTAGTGGTGAAAACAGTCTTGCTGCTGATCAGAGCAATATCATTATGATACAAGACACACCTGAAGAAGCCTTTGTTGTTCAAAATGTCGAGCATAATGACATTCCAACAGTCAATGCTTGTGAGGATGTTGGTTTGGGTAGCAGCAGCCAACAAACAAAACAAATTGGAAAACAGGCAGACTCCGCCTCTGTTCACTCTTACACCATTACAACACAGCTGGCTAGCAGCTCTCTGAGTGATCACTGCTACATTATTTCTGAGTCTCCAAAAACACTGAAAAGGAAACATTCCCACGTTGAGGTTAAGCTATGCGCAGCTCGCAAAAAACTGAGGTTGAAGGCCCAGCAGACAAGGAGACTGACGGCACGAGTTTCTTCCTTGGCAGGTGTTGTAAAAGTACTTCAGAAGAAACTCCTTATTTCAACTGACTGTGCCTCTCTTCTTGATGGTCTTGATGAGGTTCCCCGAGATGTCTTTGAGAGAATACAAAAAAAGAAGAAGTCAGTGTTTTCTGAAAACATGAAGCAATTTGCCACCACATTGCACTTCTACTCTCCAAAGGCCTATGACTATGTCAGAGAGAAGTTTCACTTGTCTTTGCCTCATCCTCAGACCATTCGAAAATGGTACAGTAGCATTTCGGCAGATCCTGGATTTACTGTTGCTGCATTCACAGCTTTAAAAAGTCATGTTGCTGAAAGGAAAGAAGCAGGGAAAGACACAGTTTGCTCATTAATGATGGATGAAATGTACATCCATAAGCAAACTGAGTTTGGGGGGGACCAAATTCATGGGTATGTTGACATTGGCTCTGGAGAAATTGAAAATGTGATTGCAACCCAAGCATTGGTCCTTATGGTTGTTGCAATCAACGAGTCTTGGAAGATCCCCATTGCTTACTTCCTCATAAACAGCATGACTGGGACCGAGAGAGCAAACCTCATCCGAGAGAGCCTTGTTAGGCTTCATGCAATTGGAGTAAGGGTTATCTCTTTGACATGCGATGGACCCTCCCAAAACTTTGCCATGATAAGGGAGCTTGGTGCCAAATTGGACATTTTTGACATGAGATCATTTTTTCTCCATCCTGAGGATCACACACAAAAGATCTATGTGATCCTTGATCCATGTCATATGCTCAAGCTTCTTCGAAATGTCTTCTCAACAGTTGGGGTTCTGGTAAGAGAAGATGGCCAGCAGATAATGTGGAAGTACATCGAGGAGCTCCACAAGCTGCAGGAGAAGGAGGGCTTGCGTCTTGGCAACAAACTAAAAATGGCCCACATCCAGTGGAGAAATCAGAAAATGAAGGTCAATCTTGCAGCCCAACTATTTAGCAGCAGTGTGGCAGATGCCCTTGAATATTCAGAAAAGGAGCTTAAGTATCCTCAGTTTACTGGAAGTGCAGCCACAGTTCAGTTCCTGCGCACAATTGATGCAGCCTTTGACGTCCTTAACAGCCGAAACCCACTCGGAAGAGGACACAAAGCACCCATCAAGCCAGCAACTAAACACCGTGCCATAGGTATTCTATTAGAAGCTGAGTCCCTTCTCCGTGGGCTTAAAATGAAAGGAAAGGACAACAAACTTGTTCCTTTACATGCCACACAGAAGAAAACACCCATCTGTGGTTTCATTGCTTGTGGGAGAAGTGTTATTGGCATCTACGAAGACCTGGTAGAGCAGCCAGCTGCCCCCTGTCGATACCTTCTGACCTACAAGCTAAGTCAGGATCATTTGGAGCTGTTTTTCTCTGCAATCAGAGCGCGTGGAGGTTACAACAACAACCCCAATGTCAGGCAGTTCCGAGGGGCATACAAGCGTCTCCTTGTAAGGCACCAGGTGAAAAAAGGCACAGGTAACTGTCTTCTTCGTGACAACACAACCATCCTTGACTCGACACTGGCAAATATCAACATGGCACGCAGGTTGGGTATTGAGCCGGTGGAAGAGATTGTGACTGAGGATGACACCCTTGCTAACCTTCCTGATGTTAACCATCTATCTGAGTACAAAGAAGCAGCGATCTCATACATCGCAGGCTTCATTGTCAAAAAGATAGAACAGAAGGTCACCTGCATGCCTTGCTCACATGCACTGACATCAGCTGACTCTGTGCATCCATTTGTAACTTTGAAGAACAGAGGTGGCCTACAGAAACCATCACCAGGCATCGCTTCAGTGTGTCAAGTTACCGAAAGATGTTTTCAGCGGCTTCTAAATGCCAATGAGGGAAAGGCTCCACAGGGAAGAGGAACAACAGCGGCAATTGTCCACCAGGTGCTTTCTGAGTGTTCTGAGAAAAATCTCTTCCCACAGCTGCACAACCACATGTTTGACATGTGTGTTGAAGCTAACCATGTCCATGTTCTGGTAAAGATGGCTTCTGCCTTGTACTGCAAAGTCAGATTAAATCATATAGCAAGGCGGCAGACGGATAAGATTAAAGAAGGCAAAGTAGTCCGTAGAAAACTGACCAAATTAATCCATTTTTACGGAGACAAAAAAAAAGGTTGTTGGCCATTTCTGTGTTTTGCAGGTGTACGTTTATTATCTGTGTTTGTCAAAAATTGTGTATGCATATTTGTAAATATATGTATATATCTATATCGTATATATTAAGTTATTGGTTTGTGTTTTACGTGTCATGGCCAATTAATACCTTTTTTGTAATTTACGGACCTAGAACAAGGAACATGGAACATGGCTAGTGGCAAGCCTTACTCTCTTTGGAAAACATTGTATATGTTGCTTGGAGCCCGCATGAAAGGGGCCTGAGTAACTTTCAATGTCTGCTGTTAAATATTCTGGGTATTTTCAACGTATTTGTGGCACTGCAGTGTGGGTACTGTGTGAACCTGATTATTAGTTGGAGTCTGCATGAACGGGGCCCAACTGTTTATTATCTGTGTTTGTCTATACTTGTGTGTACATATTTGTAAATATAATTATACATCTATATAATATATATTAAATTATTGGTTTGTTGTTTGCAGTGTTTATTGTGATTATCAGTTGGAGTCTGCATGAACGGGGCCCAACTGTAAAATACTCTCAAAAATCCAAGCCGGGATGCTACTCAAAGACATAACCATCGGAATGTATCATACTAAATTGTTCAAAGAGCCTTAACATATTGCCTACCTCAACTGTTCAGTATATCTTAGAGTCTGCATGAATTGGGCCTAAGTTTATATTGATCTGTGATCCATAAACTACATTTGCAACCTCCTCCATATTCATGTTTTTGTAGATAGTTTCATAAGTTGTGTGTCAAAGTGAAACAACTGTTCATTGCCAAACGAGTAAGCATATGGAAAACTGTTCAATATGTCTTAGAGTCTGCATGAACGGGGCCTAATCTCATATTGATTTGTTAAACATATGCTTATTCAAATATTCATTTGTATGCTATGGTTTCTTGATGTGTTTGTCCAAGTTAAGGATCAGTTCAATGCAAATTAAAATAAAAACAAAAATATCTATAAAATGTAAAACTTTTATAAAAAACATATTTCTTTCTTCGATTGCTGTTTTGACGAAGGCTAAGTAACTTTTGGCATGTGATATTATATATTTTCTGATATAGGTCGTTTATAACTGTAAAAACATAATTTTGGAATGTATCAGTGTTCTTTTGTTCATTGTTTACCTCTTTTTGATTGTTCATCAAATTCACGTTCCTATTACATTTTTATCGAACATTTATCTCAGCTCTATCTTTCAAGACTTTGACAACTGCCTTAACCTGTTTTTTCTTCTTGACCCTTCTGCACTAGTTTTTAGCATTGTGTGCAGACTTTGTTGTGTGTGTTTGTCTCATTTTTATTTTTTGTTTGTCATGTCCTGTGTCCATGCTTTTCAGTTTATTTTGCATTTTTGTCCCGTCTTATATGTTCCCATTCCTGACCTGCACCTTGTCGTGGTGAGTGGGCTTTAAACTAAGACGGGTCATACTGAATAGTTTGTGCACACATTTTTAACATGTGATCTTTCTTTCATGTAGGACGCTTGAGGGAAGTTGCAACGCCTCGGCCAATGTGATGTCTTCTCCACGTGAAAGACATTGAAGGCATACATTATAACTTGAGACAATTTTCCAAAAGTTATGACTTTTATTGGCTTAGGTAGTAATGGATTACATCTAACACGAATCAAGATCGTATAAAAAAAAGGAAAGTGTAATCCTTAGTTACATAGGAAAAGATGTAATCGGATTAGTTTGACTTTTTTTAATAATAGGGAAACTCAGGATTACAATCTTATTCAAAACCTAAAAAGAGCTGTTTGTTGTAAAATGATCAAATTGTATCTCTTCTCTGGAAGCGGTTCTGTTCTGTAGGCTAATACTTTCATTGTGAATCTATACACCTACTGCCTGAATCTGCTTTATGGTATTATATTATACATTTAAGTAAAAAAATCATATTAATATTTCTTCTCTCCTGTGTTTATTTGCATTGCATTTGATATTGAGGTAATCCAAAAGAAAAATAAAGTTATCAGGTTACATTACTTTTATATCTTGATACTCACATTAAGTTACTGGCTGTGTTTTTGGCAAGTAGCCCTCCCAACCCTGTACATAAGTTATATCATTTTAATTACTGATACAGTTGTTGCACATCTTTAATTTATTTTCTAGTGTACTTAAGTCATAAAATGATTCGAAACCTTTACTTTTCATAAAATGCAAGATGTAACTTTCAATGTGTGTATTTATCACATTTTCAATGTGAAATAGATCTGATTAGATAAAGAGTAAAAGCACAATCTTAAATGTTGACATTTATCATGTTCCTATGCTTATTGTTAATGTAGTGGTGTTATAAACAAAATGTTGTCGTAAAGGAAATTAAGATGTTTTTTATTTGTTGACAAAAGATTTCAAGTTGATGCTCACAACATGTGGGAACATTTATGGAGACAAATGTTTCTATTGTAAAACAAATATTTATCTGCATACTGAACAATTTCGAAACTCTCTAAAAGGTATTATCTTCTGTGACGTTACGACCCTGTAGGGATTGTGGGTATTGCACTTCATAATTACATGCTATGGTATGCTTATGACATATTTGATGCCCAAATACATGGGATTAGGGGAGACCTTCTTGTTGTTTGCATTGTCACTGATAAATGACAGCGTAGTATTCATTGTCAAGATGTTGTGTTTTTAAACTTGGGACTCTTTTCAGACTGCTACGGCTTGGGATTTGAGCCTTAATGTGTAATGTTTTCTGTATTGTATGGTAAGCTTATCCTTTCATTTGATAGTCCCATTTGGATGTGATAGCTAACATTTTCAGTAAGCAGTAGACAAAATAAGTGAAAATATGAATGTAATTTATTTTCAATATTTACATAAATACAGAATTATTTTAACAAATAAAATAACAAAAAACATCATAACAAATACAAAATAAAAGGTTTGACAGACAGCCATGCCCACCATGGGCCTGGAGAGCTACAGAGTCCATTGGGGGAAGAGGGGGGGGTGGGATGTGGGGAAGAGGAAGAGCAGCCATGTTAACAGTGTTATGGCTACAGATGTAATATCTAACTCAACATTAGCCATGACAGTCTGGACTTAGCAAGGGCCTTAGAATACATACTCTAAAGGCCAAATCCAAAAACAGTGATACTGACATTTTAGCAGTTCACAGTCTTTGGAGGTGGTCTTTCAGGCAATTGGCTAGTGACTTTAAAAAAATATCATTTCCCCTAGGGGTGAAATGAACTCTATCTCGCAAAAAAAGCCCAGGACTGTCATGTCTAATGTTGGAGTGGTCAACAATGACACCATTTAGGCTATGAACAAAAGTAGCCATAACACTGTTAACAAACTTCCGGGCCTTGTCAATTTTGACAGGATTTGCACCAGCCCTCCACCGGCGCCTCTGGTTGATCTGGGAGAGCATGATCATCATGCCAGGGTGCCGATGGTGAAGCTGGTGCAGGTCCTCCTTCATCTGGTTCAGCAACTGAACACTGGGCACATCCCCCAAGTCATTGCCGCCACAGTGGATGAGGAGGACATCCGGGGCTGCTCTTCCTCACAGGGAGTAGGAAAAGAAAGGGAGGACACCTCTCCAGCGCAGTCCACCCCAACCGAACCAGCACACCCTCAGGTCGAGGCCAAGGTTGCTGCCGATGGTCTCTGTAGCTCTCTGGGCTCCACGCCGGACATAGCTGTCTCCGATTATCCATACAGTCACTATGGGAGGAAAATAAATGAGAGTAACAAATGCTTCAGATAATGAGGAATATCAAATTAAGTATAACGGGTTGCTCATTTTGTTCCTTTGACAATAACATACAAAATAACTGAAATCACACCTGTATGGTTAAAAGTAACAAGAGAGCAAAACCTCAAAAAACAGATTAACAGCACACAGTTTATATATATATTTATATACTGTGTGCTGTTTATCTACAATTGTGCACACATGTGTATATATATATATATATATATACATATATGTATAGTATGTTTGTGTGTAATGTCAACCATCTGAAGTCATGTAAAGTAAGCCAGGACCATCAACTTACAGGTTGTGCAGTTTGGCGTGGAGGAGGTTGCCATCTTCTTTTTTCTTAATGCTGAAAGAAATAAAAATGGTTTAATCAATATAAAAGCACCTTTCTTTTTCTACAGTCATATTTCATTAATTAAATTTAATTCACGCAACACTGGCCATATCTCTGCTAGTTTACAAAGTTTAGTTACAAATGACATTTATATTTGAAACGGTTCGAAACGGTGAAGCACTTAAAAAACAATTCTATAGTGTAGGTTCAAGAACATTTAAATCAAAAGGACAAGTTTTGTAAAGTTACAGGGTATCTTACCTTCAGAATATGCCGGGAACGAGGAGCAGTGACCGCAAGGTGGGTTGTTAGAATAGACTGTGTTGTTAGCATAGGTTGTTAGCTTAATACTGAGAGCATGTTAGCTTAGCTTCTTAGCCTGAGCTAGGTCTGGAACGTCACGCTCGTTGGCAGCAGGTCCCGCCCTGTCCCGCCTCGGCTCCGCCTCTTTGCCCTTATTTGGAGCAGACGGGAGAAGGCGGGAGTTAGACTCTGACGTCACTGTCGAGCCGTTAGTAGCCGACTCCGCCTACTAAGGGCTTCACGGCAACTCTGCAGAATCCTATGGGTGACGTCACGGACCCTACGTCCATTTATATATACAGTCTATGGGTAAAACCCATTGAAACCTACCAGGGAGAAACAAAGCTTAATCTAAACACAACATTACATGTAGCAATCCCCACAGGAGCAATTTGGGGTGAAGTGTCTTGCCCAAGGACACCTAAGAACAGTGCACTTACCCACAGCCTCCAAACACCCAACTAACACCAGACTGACAGAAGCTCTGCCTCCAACAGACATAACCAAAGTGTAATTGTCCTGCAAAAATGATCATTAAATCCTACCACCATTGCTTCCGACTTAAGTTTACCAGAACAAACATATTAACAGTTTTTACAAATTATTTATTTCATTACCTCAGTGGACAAAACCCCATCCTGTCATGAACTGGCTCACGGTTCAGACAAAAGGAAGTCAGAATGTCATTAATCAAACAAATTATGAGGTATTAACATGCAAGGTGGGAGAGAGAGCAGGGGGTTCTGCGTGCACCTCCAGTTACCCGCATACTCTTCCTGGTCGAGATGGCGTCATAAATGCCCACTTCTCTCTGCTTTCCGCTGTCCACAGTCTGCTCCCCGCTGTCTCACACTCCCGCACCACACCAGGTTCTGTCTCCTCTCCTCCCTCCTTCTCCCTCGCAAGGAGTCTTTTTCGGTTCTGTTCTGATTACGTGATGCACCTGTGAGTCCTCAGGTGCATCATTAGTGTCCAAATAGCCTGCCAGGTGAAGCACACAGAAAACCAAATCAGAAGCATCACACTCCAGTAATATTTATGATACACCACTATATAATATTGATATATTGTTAAAAAAAAATGCAAAAACTGCACTACAAAGTCTAAAAATTAGGGCTGTCAAACGATTAAAATTTTTAATCAGATTAATCACAGCTTAAAAATGAATTAATCATGATTAATCACCATTCGAACTATGTCCAAAATATGTCATTTCTTTATGTATATTGTTGTGGGTATGGAAAGATAAATGAAAGAAGGCGGATATATCCATTTAACATACAGTATGTATGTTTATTATAACATTTTTCTGCGTGTCAAAATGAAAGACAACCCACACACCTATCAATCATCAAACCGTGGGGTCTTAATTCATTACGTGTTGATTTCTATCAACGGGGGAGTACTTCAGGAAAGTCAGGGGGGGGGGCTAGTGGAGTACTTAGTGACCACAGAGTGTGAACGTTGTGATCAGCTGTTTAGGCGCAGTTCTCCAGTGAAGGGGGGGGAGTCTCCCTCCGCAGCCGGCTGGCGTAGTTTTGGCACAATTCCGTTGTATAGACCGACGTTAACAGCAGCCCTGTCTGTGCACACGGAGACCGACTCTGTCGTACGCAAATGCGCTTTGTGACACAAGTGACGGTACGCATTTCAGATTACGCACATAACCTGCGTATCAGTTATGTGTTACCTGTACTACAGCAAAAGTATTCTCCGTCTGGACTTCCTGCAACAACACCACGCCGTTATCTTGATTCTGATTGGCCAGAAGACATTATCAAAGATGTTCTATTGAGAAGATGATCACTACGTGACAAAAGTTTTCAAAACCGTTTCTGGTCTTCGGTATTTCCAGACAAGTGGCTACTGAAATCAATCTTACTAACTGCTGTCTGTGCAATTTACTCCGCGCGAGTTGGCGGACTTTATTTTGCTTACTTTAACCTCATTTTTCATGGTGGGGCTAAGCCATTTCTTGGTATGGGTGTAGCCTACCCCAGCCATACCCTGGCGCTGGCACTGGTGGGATGTATGGGGCGGGCCATTCTGCACATGCGTTAAATGCGTTAAATATTTTAACGCAATTAATTCAAAAAATTAATTACCGCCGTTAACGCGATAATTTTGACAGCATTACTAAAGATATAATCTAGTCTCCATTAATGTACCCATTTCAACCTTTTCAGAGACTCCATTGGTCTCCTTATTTTAAGTTTCTCTCCTGGAAGCGAGAGGAGCATCACAGTTTTCTTCAACACACAACGTCAAACCTCCACAAGCACCTGCAAAGAAAACATGCTAACGTGAAGCTTATAGCTAAGGACCTCCGAATCCAGAGTGAGGATGTTGAGTGTGTGCCAAATCTGAAGCAGCAAAAACTAGAATTTGGACCGGTAACCAAAGCAGAGATGGAAAGGCTTTTAGCATCCTTTATAGTAGAGGAAATGTTGCCCATTTGCACAGTGGAATCACCATCTTTGAGAGATATACTGCGCAAAATACAGATAGCAGGAGACAGACAACAGCCATGGTCAGATAGGAAAACATTCAGGAGCTATCTGGATCAGTGTTATAGGCTGTTGCTGAGTAACGCAAAAGTAATGTAAAGAGTAAAGAATCGAGTAAAGTAACGAGTAAAGTAACGAGTTACTTTATGTAGAGAATAACGAAGTAAAGTAAGATATTACTTTTTTTTAAAGTAATATGTATATTACTTTTTTTGAGTAACGACCCCATCTCTGGTCATGAGGAATCCAGTACCCACCTTACCGGGAGAGGCCTGAGGGTTCCTGAAAGACAGCTGTTGCCACTGCATGGGAGGCAGCAACATTGACCAGGTAAAAAACGGGCAAATGTGCACGGTGAATTCCAGGAGGCCGCTGCACAAATCTCACTAGAGGTACCCCTCGTAGTGCTGCCCAGGAGGTTGAGAAACTCCTGGTGGAGTGGCCCCTAACATTAAGAGGCAAAGGCAGACCTCTTGATCCTGAGGAGTCAAAAGCTGCTAGCTCTATGACATGATTTAAGTGGGCCGAGGCTCTTTGGTAAAAATGACGGGTTGGGCTAAAGTGCCACCCCTGTGCCACCTGAGTACCAGCGTATGCACATTTCACTCACTGACAAGGCGTGAAGCTCACTCACACGCTTGGCTGATGCCATCGCTAAAAGAAAAGCAACCTTTGCCAAAAGCCATTTAAGCTCTGCTTGCTCCAGGGATTCAAAGGGTGGGGAAAGGAGGGCTTCCAGCACCATTGGCAAGTCCCCTGAGAGAACCTTGGTAGCCCGAGCGGGATTTCCCTCTCGAACTTCTATGCTCTCAAACGTGGAAACGTCTCAAGTAAGTTAATTAGTTTTACTAGTTTAATTATGCAAACTACATCAGCCAGTTTTGCCGTGTTTGTAACGATAGATAAATAGATGGATAGATGGACAGTTTGGTCCAAACCCAAATGTGTCCAAAACACAAAACAGGTAGTTCCACTCAACCCGGTCGAACGCTTTCTCTGTGTCGAGAGAAACCACACACTCAGGGACTTCCTCAGAGGCCAGATAAACAATATCAAGAAGCTGACCGATGTTAAAATAGGAATGGTTAATCACCACTAGGGAATAACACGCTTTGACGAGCGAAGGCAATCGTCAGGGAGCCGCTTATAACTATAACAAAAGTTGCAATATAGTTGCTAATGTAATTACTTTGGAGCGAAATCGCACATCAGTAAAGAAAATGCCCGGAATCGAACTTGAGTGTCCCATGGGCTATTAAATCGACTTGAACTCAAAAACAAAAAGGAGCGTATTCCTCCTTGCCACTTAGCTTTATTGTTCTAGCATGGTTAATCACAACTAAGGAGTAATACACTTTGACGAGCGAAAACAATCGTCAGGGAGCAAATAGTCAACTACAGCTAAAGTTGCTAACAACAAAAAGAAACGGCAGGCACCGGCTAATTCCACCACAGCCTTACCGATAACTGCGTGAGCATCACCTTGCCCTGCGACAGTAAGCTCAGGGTAACCCGAAAACCAGTAGCGGGCCGTGCATTTCACCCCTGGTGTCACAATCTTATGAAGGACCCAAATGCAGCACTCAAGAAACCAAGGAGTATTGGTAATATACTTTATTGGTAATAATACCAGAGCTAGGCCTGTCGCGGTAATCAATAAATTGACTTATCGTACGATAAATAAAAATGGACTCGATAACTTTTCTGAGCTCGATATATTGCCGTTTACATGCGTGTTTGTTTACATAAGAATGTGACCAGCATTTTAGCCAAGAGCGCTGTGGCTGCCCGCCTGTGAGGGGCGGGGCTCACACACAGCCAAGTCAGGAAACTCCGCGTGCAGCAGTGTAGCAGCCAAATGAATAATAAAGAGACAAGCAGGAGACAACGTGTGACTTACTCGAGGGGAATTTGAAGTTAAATGGAACTCCATCTCCGGTGTGGGAATATTTTGGATTTAAGCCAAATCAACGAGGCGAACCTACGGACTTGAATGAGCCGGGCGGTGTGTTGCATTTGTTTTAAAAAGCTAGCAACAAAAGCTAGCAATACGACCAACCTTAAACTGCACCTGAAACACAACCTACCCATTCCGTTTTCCCAGCTGGGAGCAAACACGGCAGCTCGAGAGCCCCCACCTTCCCGACAGTTTACAATCAAAGATGCATTTGCCCGACAATGTGAACATGTTGGTGTTCCTTGCTCGAAATCTTTGAAATACAGTACAGATTTGGATATGGCCTGTTGAGGCATCTGGGTCTTTGTATGGAAAGTGTTTTGTATGGACAGGACTTGACTGTTGTTATAAGTTTGCTTGTGAGACAATGTGTGCTCATATATATTTATATACACTGAACAAAAATATATACGCAACACTTTTGTTTTTGCTCCCATTTTTCATGAGCTGAACTCAAAGATCTAAAACATTTTCTATTTACACAAAATAACCATTTCTCTCAAATATTGTTCACAAATCTGAAAAAATCTGTGATAGTGAGCACTTCTCCTTTGCCGAGATAATCCATCCCACCTCACAGGTGTGGCATATCAAGATGCTGATTAGTAGGGTTGGGTATCGTTTGAATTTCCACGATTCTGATTCCGATTCCGATTATACTTTTCGATTCCGGTTCTTAACGGTTCTCAATTCCGATTCTTTGAGGGGCAGGGTAAAAAAATGATACATGCTTCTTCCACCAAAAAAATTACATTTATTCGAGAAACTTTTACACAGGTTAGTTTACAGTAATATTCACATTAATCAGTCTGTTTATATTCACTGCTATGTAACTGTAACCTGAGAACCACTGAAGCTACAACAGTGCAACAGTCCAACTTTTAGAGAACAGTTCTTGTTGAGAAAAACAAGCATATCTGCCTTCTCAGGCATACCGGGAAGAAATGTTTGAACATTTTAAAGTAAAATGCTTCAATCTGGTGCACTTTAAGCAGAATTACTAGAGACTAGATCTAGGGGGTACAACTCTAAACACCCATATGAAAAAGATCGGTTTACATTTTAATAATTAAATAAGTATGTGAACATAACCAATAACCCATAGCCAATAACAAATACATGTAACGTATTTTATTTTTGTTGTTCATTCATATCTTATTTTACTATTTTATTTATGCATATTTTTTTATCTCTCCAGTTTAAAAGGATATGTCTGGTTTACTGTCCTATAGTATACATTGGAATGATTTCAAACCTGTTTTATCCCAATCATTATAAAGGAGTACCTTGGAAATATGTGTTTACATAAATTGTGATCAAAACGTTTGAGACCCACTGAGATAAATTAGACTAAAGTGAACTATCTAAACACTTAGAGTCCTTTACCTCACTGAGCTGTAGTTATCAGCCTCAGTCTGACTCAGGGGCGGATCTAGAAAAATATTCATGGGGTGGTAAGAGGGTGGCAGGAGAATTTGAGGGGTGGCATCCCCTGGCAGAAGTATATGCTGATTTAATCGCAGTCATATCAATCAATGTTAACTTGGAAAGCCACAATATTGCTATTTTAACTCAATAACATTAGGTGACATTATTGTGGCACATCAGTAAAGCCTTAAATATAAATATATAAGGTGGCAGACATAATGTAATGAATTTTAACTGAATGAGTTGGTTTCACTCTTAGACCAGCAGGGGTACCAAATCTATGAAGACTGCTGCAATAAGTACATTAATTAACTGTCTCATCGACGTTTGTCTGTATGAATATGATACTATTAACAATCATATTATTCCTATCAGCTGTCAATCACTGTTATGATTCACATACTCAGTGTTATTATTAAATAAACTATATTTTTTGGAGGAGTTAATGATGAATGTTCCTCAAGATGCTTGCTCACCCTCCTTCAAATTTGAAAGACAAGTAATTACTATCATATATCAAAAGAATCAAAAGAACAGTTCAGCGCCCCACAACTTCATTGAAAACAGTTACAACCTTGACTTTACATCAGAAAGAACAAACATTAAAGAAGTGACTAACTGCATCAGTTAGGGTTAAAAAAACGTGTATTCAGCTAAAACATATACATCGCTGCAGTTATTATCCAGTGGAAAGTCCTTACCTACTGGCCTAGTTAAATCAAAGTGGTTACCTTTTTTTTGGCTGGGCAGTGTAGTTTTACACACCGTCTTATTTGACTTTCTCAGGACATGAAACTGTTTTGTGGGGGCAGACCCCACAAAGAAGAAAAATATATTTATACTAGTGCTGTCAAAATTATCGCGTTAACGGCGGTAATTCATTTTTTGAATTAATTGCGTTAAAATATTTAACGCATTTAACGCATGTGCAGAATGGCCCGCCCCATACATCCCACCAGTGGCAGCGCCAGGGTATGGCTGGGGTAGGCTACACCCATACCAAGAAATGGCTTAGCCCCTCCATGAAAAATTATGTTAAAGTAAGCAAAATAAAGTCCGCCAACTCGCGCGGAGTAAATTGCACAGACAGCAGTTAGTAAGATTGATTTCAGTAGCCACTTGTCTGGAAATACCGAAGACCAGAAACGGTTTTGAAAACTTTTGTCACATAGTGATCGTCTTCTCAATAGAACATCTTTGATAATGTCGGTGTTGTTGCAGGATGTCCCGACGGAGAATACTTTTGCTGTAGTACAGGGGTGCACATAACTGGTACGCAGGTTATGTGCGTAATCTGAAACTTGTGTCACAAAGCGCATTTGCGTACCGACGTACTTGTGAAGCTTTTCCAGAAGGCGGTTAGATCACCGGACGACAGAGTCGGTCTCCGTGTGCACAGACAGGGCTGCTGTTAACGTCGGTCTGTACAACGGAATTGTGCCAAAACTACGCCAACCGGCTGCGGAGGGAGACTTTCTTCCCCTTCACTGGAGAACTGCGCTAAAACAGCTGATCACAACGTTCGCACTCTGTGGTCACGAAGTACTCCACTAGCCGTTCTACTCCAAAGATGTTCTATTGAGAAGACGATCACTACGTGACAAAAGTTTTCAAAACCGTTTCTAGTCTTCGGTATTTCCAGACAAATGGCTACTGAAATCAATCTTACTAACTGCTGTCTGTGCAATTTACTCCGCGCGAGTTGGCGGACATTATTTAGCTTACTTTAACATCATTGTTCATGGTGGGGCTAAGCCATTTCTTGGTATGGCTGTAGCCTACCCCAGCCATACCCTGACCGCAAATACCTCATTCCTTCCGTCTACTTGGATCCAAAATGCTTCTCGTTTTGAGCTGTCCCCCCTTTCAAAGGAAATCGCCGCCAATCATATTTCCAAGCTCGCGCCAGGGGGGGGAGGGGTTACAAGGCTCGCGTCTTGTGCTGCATTCACTTGCACTCGGACATTAGAGATTTTCTCTCATAAATGTCCGATGAGCCACAACTTTTCTTTCAAAACAAAGCTGCCAACTGGGGTGGCAGCTGGGGTGGCAAGGCATTTTGCATCTGCCACCCCGTAGAACCGCCAGTGGCAGTGGCGGCCGGCCCATAGGGGCGCTAGGGGCGCCGCCCACCCTCTTCCCACATGTTTGATTGTCATTAAAAATTAAAAATAAATAAAAAAATATATTAAAAAAATATATATATATTTTTTTTAATGAACAAGGTAAATATTATATAATTGGTATCAGTAAAATGTATAATCTACAATAAAATCTCGTTTAAAATTGTTTTACGATGTCTAAAGTTACTGATAAGTCACATGTTTCCTGCCTGGCCGCAGCGTGCATCATTACCCTCTCTCGTCCGGGCGGTAGAAAGGAGCCCTCAGCCAGAGCAGCAGCAGCCAACAAGCTGACTGTTGCCATCGAAACATAATTTCAGCAAATCAGTGTCGTCAGATCTGATGCTCAAAGGGCGCCCTGTCAGCGCCCTGGCCTGTGTGTCTGTGAGTTGTTTGGACTCGTATCCAAGGTGACGCTACAGTAGTTGTCTGCAGGTGGAGACTCCGGTGCTAGTGGATCGCCGGAGCTGTAGATTAACATTTACATGCTTATTGTAGTTGTAAGGGCAATGCCTGTAGCACCATGGAGCTTATGTGTGGGCTGGACCTGTATTTTACAGGAAAGAAGTGAGCAGAGGGTGGAGTTGTCGATTCTTGTTCAGTTTTCATCTTCCTCACCCTCTCAAACTTTGAGTTGCTCGCGCTGCTAAAGAGACGCGCTACCATGGAAACCAAACAATGGTGTAGCTGTATTAAAGTCCGAGTGGAAACAGTCGTGAGTAGATCTGATTTTGTCAGAAATCGGGAGAAATATGACCCCGGGAGGAAACCGGGGAGAGGGCAATGAAATCGGGAGTCTCCCGCGAAAATCTGGAGGGTTGGCAAGTATGACACACACACACACACACACACACACACACCACACGCACATAATGTTCGTATTTAGTCTCCTGATTTTAAATGGTAATTAAATCATTTAAGTGTTTCCAAAGCACCAGTGTTCTGCAGTTTGTGTGGGCCTACTGTAGGCTCCTGTTGCACAGTGTATACTGTAGAAACTATGTCCAGGACAAGGTGTTTGGAAGTTTTGGAAGATTCATAGCTAACCACACTGAAGATTATTGATTATCTCGTATTTTTAAGCCTCAATTTGTCCTCCCCCCTCTAACATCACCAGATAATTTAAGGGGTCATTTCTCAAAAATTTCTTCCGGGGGAGGATCCCCCCGGACCACCTTAGTATGGTTTGGTCCCTATTTCCATAGCCCCACCAAAAATATTTTCCACCAGCCGCCACTGGCCAGTGGTCTGACTGGAGAGGACTCTCCCTCCACATCATTGTAGAAACATCTTCTTCTTCCGTTAGAGCAGCTAGCACCAGATACTAATAACAACCGCTCGCTCCCACGCTCACTCGCACTTTGGCTGTGAGCTGCGGGTGCCAGATAAGCCAACATCCCCCATTTTCATCACTTACAGCGCCCATCGTACAGGGCAAATGAACAGTGCAACCGGGATGAAAAGGGTGTTACATTTACTTAATTATGAATGTTGTTACATCAAGGCCGAAAATTAGGATGAGCACCAACGGTCAAAACATTTTTTTTCCCTCCCAGAGCTGTCAGCGCAGCGCCTCCACAGATCTGGCGCCCTAGGCGAACATCTATAACGCCAGTGCGATGGGCCCGGATGGGCCGGCCCTGGTCTCAGGTTACCCAACCCTACTGATTAGACAGCATGATTATTGCACAGGTGTGCCTTAGAATGGCCACAATAAAAGGCCACTCTGAAACGTGCATTTTTGCTTTATTGGGGGGGTCTGGGGGGGTCCGAAAACCAGTCAGTATCTGGTGTGAGGGTTAGGGTTAGGGCAGGGGTCTCCAACCTTTCTTCATCTGAGAGCTACTTTGAAAAAATGAAAGTGGCCAAGAGCTACAGTACTTACACATCACATCGCTTACATGTATTCACATAGCCCTCATCAGTTGAATTAAGCTATACTTTTGTACACGTGTGAAATTGCAATACCTAAAGCTTATCAAAGATCTTAACTTCACATCAAGGTCCAAGAAAACGACAATTTCTCACATATTATTATGGCCCTCATAGTAAGTACATCACTGAACATTCACATAAATGTCCTTAATCACCACCTTACAAGCACCTCACTCTTTTGTACAGTTAGTGAGATGACTGGCGCTGCATGAAGTCCACCATACAGGTGTATGCTGGACCCACTTAGGTTCACTCTAATAGAGTCACTTAAATGTTCATCAGTCAGTCTTGTTCTGTATTTAGATTTCATTCATGTCAGAAAAAGCTGCTTCACAAAGGGATGTAGAGCCAAATAAAGCAGACATGTTCAGTGCTGCTTGGTGAATGTTCTTATAGTTTTCTGGGTCTACAAGGCTCCAGAAATGTTGTGAGTTTTGCTGAGACTTAAGCTGAACATTATTTTGGAGATGTATAACCTCCATCTCCATCTCCACAGGATTGACACTGAACAGTTCAGCCATCTTTTTCTTCTTCTTCTTCGTCTTGACATTAAATTATAAACCATAATAAATCAATTGTATAGGTCTAGCCTCCCTATATCTGTGTGTGAAATTGTTCCATCCTCAAAAACAAAAAACGAATACTTCTGCAGTCTAGCTGTAGCTTCTAGCAACGGTCTTCTGTTAAAAAAAGGATACTGAATGTCTTGAATGAGGCATCACACACAGGACTTAAGTCTGAACAAAGCAGACAACAGTCCGTATTATAAAAACAAAAATAGTGTGGGTGCACACTTACATTCTCTGTCTTACTGTTACATAAATCTCATGAATGTATGAGACTAAGTTAGCTTCATCATATCTCAATCAGTGATTAAGTGAATAATAAAGTTTATATCGGGTCACTATCAGCCATTATCTTCAGGGAGGGGGCGGGGTTTGGAGGAACGGAGGAGACGGTGATTGCGGAAGCTTTCCTCCTGCCTTCACAAACTTTACACAAGTATTTATCAACTGAAAATAGCAAGTGGAAATTCATACTCTGCAATCCAAGACTTGATTAAATCCACCAAAGACCTGACATGACGATAACGGGTGTTTTTAAAAAAACACAAATCCCTCCCTGTGTGTCTCTGAGCCGCAGCGACAGGGCCTGATTCAGAGCGGGTCATTCTGCTGTTGGATCTGGACTGGTGTTGCTGGAGAAAGCAGACTGCTCCGTGTGTGGTGTCGCTGTGCCGCTGTCACGTCTGTTCCTTGATCATTGCGGCACCGACCAATTGGATATTCGTGTGACAGAAAACATTCTAAAATAAAAAAACGTTATTGTCCAGCCGCGGCCGAAAAATCAATAAGGAACCTTAGCTATAATCGATAATCGTGCGGCGAGCTACTGAAAAGCTGCCCGCGAGCTACCGGTAGCTCGCGATCGACGTGTTGGAGACCCCTGGGTTAGGGTAATGTTGTGAATCGAGTGGCCCATGGTGGTGGTGGGGTTATGGTATGGGCGACGAACACAGGCCACTCGATTCACAACATTACCCTAACCCTAACCCTACCCCTCACACCAGATACTGACTGGTTTTCGGACCCCCCCAGACCCCCCCAATAAAGCAAAAATGCACGTTTCAGAGTGGCCTTTTATTGTGGCCAACCTAAGGCACACCTGTGCAATAATCATGCTGTCTAATCAGCATCTTGATATGCCACACCTGTGAGGTGGGATGGATTATCTCGGCAAAGGAGAAGTGCTCACTATCACAGATTTTTTCAGATTTGTGAACAATATTTGAGAGAAATGGTTATTTTGTGTATATAGAAAATGTTTTAAATCTTTGAGTTCATCTCATGAAAAATGGGAGCAAAAACAAAAGTGTTGCGTTTATATTGTTGTTCAGTGTATATATATATATATATATATATATATATATATATATATATTAGGGGTGTAACGGTTCACAAACATTTCGGTTCGGTACGTACCTCGGTTTTTAGGTCACGGTTCGGTTCGGTACGTTTTCGGTACAGCAGAAAAAATTATCACAAAACATAACATTTTTTTTTTAAATTAAACTGTGAATAATGTATTCACTCAAATAAATACAAAATATAATATAATAAACATTAAGGTGCAGCATTTCGATGAACTAAAATAATCTGTATTTGAACTTTACTGTACTAGTACTCACAAAACATAAACTATTAGTTTTGGGTTTTTAATTATTATTAAACTATGAATATTCACTCAAATAAATATAAAATATAATAAAATAAACATTAAGGTGCAGCTTTTCGATGAACTGAAATAATCTGTATTTGTACTGTACTAGTACCTAAGCAGCCAGTTCGACATTATGACTTGCTTGTCATTGTATTTTTTAAAGAAAGATGAACTTGTCCACATTGCTTGCCGAAAGGGCAGATCTGCTGGCACTAACAATGTCTCCTGCTGTGGAGAACACCCTCTCGCTAGGGACAGAGGTAGTAGCAGATACAGCCAGGTAGCGCTTAGCTAACATGGCAACATAAGGATACTTGGCGTTTGTAATAGCTTTGGCTCGGTCTGAACTCTCTGCGAGTGGTGGAGGCTTAAATGCTAGCGGGAGTTGGGTTTGCACTTCAGTCTTTTGGTACCGGTGATATTCACGTTCGGGTGATGCCTTTTCAAATGAGTGTGCAAGTTTGATGTATTGCCAGCCGCGTAACCAATTTTAGTTGAACAATGCCGACAAACAGCTTTGGTTCGGTCCACCTGTCTTTGTCCGTCATCCTTGTACGTAACTGCGAAACCAAAATGTTCCCAAACCGGAGACTTCAATGATGCTGGAGGATTTTCGAGCTCAACTTTATCTGCGTTCGCCATTTCGACAGTTCCTCAAATTACTGACTACATTTGAACGCATCCCTCTGACCAGCTCGTCCAATGGAATGACTTGCTCGCTCTATGACGCGTTGAACACAATGGGAGCAAATTACTCTGAATGCTGCGACGCAGCACCTGAGATTACTTCCAAGAAGTTGTTCACGTTCTCAATTGTTTACGTTTAACGTTATATTCGTTCGGTACACTTCGGTACACACGTGTACCGAACCGAAGGGCCCGTACCGAATAATTTCGGTACGGGTACGTGTACCGTTACACCCCTAATATATATATATATATGAGAGAGAGAGAGAACTCTGTTTTCCAGCCTGATTCTATTTAATTGATTGTTTTGGTTGTGTGTGATTTTAATTAATTTGTTATAATTAAATATATTTATTTTATTTATTATATATAATTTATATATTTGAATATTATTTCACATTTCATTTGCAAAGTTGAATGTTCAATACAAAGTTCTGTTTGAAAGGATGTACTTTAATTATTATTATATATTATCATTATGTCAGTGGTCTAAAACAGTGCCGACAATATTATCGTTTATCGCAATCATTTCCGGGAAAATGTATCGTCCAACAAAATTAATTATTGTGACAGGCCTAACCAGAGCAGAGGGATACGAGCAGAACAGGAACAGCCGGATGATGTGTTGGCAAACGAACCAGAGGACAGCAGGCAGAAGGTGAGTCAGGGCCGGGCAGAGGGTCAGGGAGCAGGCGAGGCGGGCAAAGTAGGTACAGGCAGGGTCAGGGAGCAGGCAAGGCAGGATAGTCCAAAGACAGGCAGGATCAGGGAACAGGCAGAGCAGGCAGGTCAGGGACAGGCAGGGTCGGAACCGGGTAGGCAATCTGGTAACAAATGCATGAAAGACTAGCATGACGGCAAAGTACGATCTGGCAATGGGTGTGTGTCTGGTGAGGGTTTAAATACTGGCAGTAGGACTAATGGGTGCAATAGAGAAAGAGAGTGAACAAAAACGTGTGTGTGGTTAACAGGTGAGACAGGTGAATGGAAAACTACTGGTGAATGATGGAGCACTGTGACACCTAGGCCTTCAGTAGTATGCCGACATGAATGAATCCACCTCTAAATATTACCCGAGGCACAGGCCGAGGAGGTGGAGTTGCAGCCATCTTTGACTCAAGTTTACTTATCGATTCTAAACCAAAATTAAATTATACCTCCTTTGAAAGCCTCGTTTTTAGTCTTACGCATCCGACCTGGAAAACTTTGCAGCCAATCTTATTTGTTACAGTGTACCGTGCACCAGGTCCTTATTCAGAATTCTTATCAGAATTCCCTGAGTTTTTATCAACTTTGGTACTTAAAACAGATAAAGTAATTATCGTAGGTGACTTTAATATTCATGTTGACGATGATAAAATTAGCGTTACTGTTGCATTTAACTCTATATTAGATTCTGTTGGTTTCCGTCAGTGTGTAAATAAACCAACCCACTGCTATAATCACACTCTCGACCTTGTTCTGACTTATGGTATTGAAATTGAGCAATTATTAGTCTAACCGCATAATCCTGCTTTATCCGACCATTTCTTAGTAACTTTTGAAGTACTGTTACTAGACTACAAAGCATTAGTCAAAAGCTCCTGCAGCAGAAACCTATTGTCATAGTCTGCTCCATCATTCAACAGTAGTTTTCCATTCACCTGTCTCACCTGTTTTCCACACCCACTCGTTAGCTCACTCTCTTTCTCTTCTGCACCCATTAGTTTCTGCCAGTATTTAAACCCGCACCTTACACACACTCTTTGCCAGATTGTACTTTGCCTCATGCTTGTCTTTCCCGCGTTGTATACTAGATTGCCTACCCGGTTCCGACCCTGCCTGTCCTCGATCTGCCTGCTCTGCCTGTTCCCTGATCCTGCCTGTCCCTCGACTATCCTGTCTGGCCTGTTATCCGACCCTGCCTGTATCTACGCTGACCGCCTCGCTTACTCCCTGCCTGTCCCTGACTCACCTTCTGCCCGCTGTCCTCCGGTGCGTTAAACTGCTCGGTTGGTATTCCTCAGATCCAGTGGAATCTCCAATAAAGTGTATTACCAATTCTCCTTGGTTTCTCGAGTGCTGCATTTGGGTTCTCCTTAAGATTGTGACAGCTATAGCCAAATTTAAGGAAGAGATTCCACCAATACTTAACTCGATAGCATGTCTGCATGTAGGGGAGGAAACTTATACAAAATGTACACCACCCCAAATTGATCATGTTGTTGATAGTGCTACAGATGCGCTGCGAATAAAATTAGACTCTGTTGCTCCTTTGAAAAAGAAGAAAATAAAACAACATAGATTAGCTCCATGGCATAATGCCGAAACCCGCAAAATAAAGCAAAAGTCGAGACAACTTGAAAGGATATGGCGTTCCACTAAACTTGAAGAATCTCGTTTAATTTGGCATATTACTCTCAATGAATATAAGAAAGCACTGCGTAAAGCGAGAGCAGCCTACTACTCTTCATTAATAGATGAGAATAAGAATAATGCAAGATTACTTTTCAGCACTGTAGCCAGGCTGACAGAGAGCCACTGCTCGATTGAGCCTTCTATTCCCATAGCACTCAGTAGTAATGATTTGATGTGCTTTTTTAACGATAAAATTGTTACTCTTAGAAACTAAATTAATGACCTCTTGCCTTTGACCAGTATAGTGTTATCAACAGCTCCCGGAAACGTAAGTTCTAATATTACACTAGATAGTAAACTAGAATGCTTTTCAGCCATAAACCTTGAACAATTAAATTCAATGATGCTCTCTTCTAAACCATCAACGTGTATCTTAGACCCAATTCCAACTAAGCTGTTGAAGGAAGTTGTTCCATTAATTAGCACTTCTTAAATATTATGAATATGTCTTTATTATCAGGCTATGTTCCACAATCATGCAAAGTAGCAGTGATAAAACCGCTTCTTAAAAAGCACAACCTCGATCCAGAGGTTTTAGCCAACTATAGACCTATTTCTAATCTTCCGTTCCTCTCAAAAATTCTTGAGAAAGCAGTCGCAAAACAGTTGTGTGAATACTTAAAAAAACAATGATTTATTTGAAGATTTTCAGTCTGGCTTTAGAACACATCATAGCACAGAGACAGCTCTGGTTAAAGTCACAAATGACATTCTAATAGCCTCTGACAAGGGACTTGTCTCTATTCTTGTTTTGCTCGATCTCAGTGCTGCATTTGATACTATCGATCATGATATCTTATTGCAAAGACTAGAGCACTTAGTTGGCATACTGCTTTAGGCTGGTTTAGGTCCTATCTATCTGAACGCTCTCAGTTTGTACGTGTCAACGATGAATCTTCCACGCAAACCAAAGTTAGCCATGGAATGCCACAGGGCTCAGTGCTCGGACCTATTTTGTTCACATTATACTGTATATGCTTCCGTTAGGCAATATTATAAGGAATCATTCTGTACATTTTCATTGTTATGCGGATGATAAACAACTATATTTATCAATCAAGCCTGATGAAATTAATCATCTAAATACAATTCAAGACTGCCTCAAGGACTTAAAAACGTGGATGACCTTAAACTTTTTGATGTTAAACACGACCAAAACTGAAGTTATTGTACTTGGCCCGAAGAATCTACGAAACAAATTATCTAAAGATATACTAACTATGGATGGCATTAATTTGGCCTCCAGTGAGACTGTAAGGAATCTTGTTGTTATATTTGATCAGGATTTATCCTTTAACGCCCACATAAAATCAATTTCAAGGACCGCCTACGAGTAACATTGCAAAAATCAGGCATATCTTGCCTCAAAACGATGCAGAGAAACTATTTGTTACTTCAAGGCTGGATTATTGTAACTCCTTATTATCAGGGTGTACCAAGAAGTCAGTCAAGTCGCTTCAGCTGATTAAAAATGCTGCAGCTCGTGTACTAACCAAAGTTAGGACCACATTACTTCTGTTCTGGCTGCCTTACACTGGCTCCCTATAGAACACAGGATAGAATTTAAAATTCTTCTTCTCGCCTACAAAGCCCTTAATGGGCAGGCGCCATCTTACCTTAAATAACTCATTATACCCTACTGTCCTACTAGGGCATTGCGTTCCAAGAATGCAAGGTTGTTGGTTGTTCCTAGAGTCTCTAAAAGTACAATGGGAGCCAGAGCCTTTTCTTTTCAAGCTCCACATTTGTGGAATCAGCTTCCAGTTTGTGTTCGGGTGGCAGACACCCCATCCGTTTTTAAGAGTGCGCTTAAGTCCTTCCTTTTTGATAAAGCTTATAGTTAGGGCTGATTAGATTCAGCCCCTAGTTTTGCTGATATAGGCTTAGTTTGTCGGGGGACATCTTACTTCTTCCTTCTCTCTGTCTATACCTGTGTACTCTCATGTTCCGATTCACCCAGCTTCCCCAAATTTCTTTCTTTTTGGTGTCTATATATGCCGGGATCCGGAGTCATGGATAATCCTGTTGCTGCGGTCCTGTGTCCTGGATCGCGAGCCCTGGATCTTGAGTCGTGGCTGTGGTCCTGGATCATAAGTCCTGGATGGATATCCTCGTGGATTAATCTTCCTATTATACACACATGCATTTCCAAACATTTGGACTACCTATGTTGCAAATGTATTATCTTTTCAATTTACACACGGCATCTATTGCACGTCTGTCCGTCCTGGGAGAGGGATCTCTCCTCTGTTGCTCTCCCTGAGGTTTCTCCCATTTTTCCCTTTAAACTGTGGGTTTTCTCCGGAAGTTTTTCCTTGTACGATGTGAGGGTCTAAGGACAGAGGGTGTCGTATTGTCATACTGATATTCTGTACAAACTGTGAAGTCCACTGAGACAAATGTAACATTTGTGATATTGGGCTATATAAATAAACATTGATTGATTGATTGATTGATAAATACCATCGTTATGACGTCACGGCTATAGAAACCGTTAATATTATACAGAAACGCAGAATAACAGGGCGTTGCATCACAGACAGGTATGTAATGTAGCGAGAATTAATGCTGTTAGAAGGAAACCCAAATAACACAAGTCTCCTTTCACTGCAGCCACAGCTGCACCACACACATCATCTCTAACATAACTGCATCAATATTTACTTCATAAAATGACGAAGACAAATGTAAATAAAAGACATAGACTTTACTCACCAATATGTTTGATTATTTGTATACAAAATCCATCCTCCTTTCTTTCCTCGAGAAGATTTCAATAACTCAGTTGTACAGTACATCAGAGTGTTTCAGTTCCATTAATAAATCCTTTTCTATGCAGGCTAAGGCCATAAGTCGAGTCTGTCCAGTCGTATTTCTAGCATACGTTTTAATTCGTTTCAGAGCTGAGAATGTCCGCTCGGCAGAAGCAGTGGACACAGGTATGGTCAGCGCCAAAGATGCCAATGTGTACAGCTGCCCCATGCTCCCACCCAGATGTGTCTGCTGCATGAAATCAAGGAGATCAGTGGGATTTTTTCCTTCAAAATCAGCCATGCCGGGATTTCCCCATCGCCGACCCAGAGCCTTTCCATGGAGAGGTGGAGAAATGCAGAGGATTTATTTTTCAATGCAACAAGGTATTTCGCCAGCGCCCCTTGTCCTTTTCTTCTGAGGTGACTAAGATTAACTATGTGTTGAGTTTGCTTCGTGGCAAGGCATTAACCTGGGCCGAAGCATTGAGTTCTTCTGTGGATTACGACACTCTTTCCTTGGGAGTTTTTTCTGAACACCTGTCCACTGTTTTTGATCACCCCAACTACTCTGGCTCAGCTGCTAATCATCTGCTAAATTTACAACAAGGGACTCGAACTGTGGGAGATTACTCTATCGAGTTTCGCACACTGGCGGCAGAAGCCCGATGGGACGAGGCGGCACTAAGGGCAGTGTTTGTTAGGGGGTTGAAGGATCAACTGAAGGATGAGCTGGCTGCAAGAGATGAGCCTGCCGACCAATCCTTAATCTCCTTGGTGTCTCGTCTCGACAGCCGGCTGCGTGAGCGCCATGCGGAGCGAACGCAGCGTTCACCTTTTGCTTTGCCAAGTAAACCAAACTTCTCATCCCAGTATGCTCCCTCTGTATCCAGATCGTCTGGCTTCACCTCGCCACCTCGCGTGCCCACCTTTGCTAAGGAGGAAGCAATGCAGTTGGGACGAGCTGGACTATCCCCTGAGGAGCGCCTTCGACGTCTGAGGTCTGGAGAGTGCCTGTATTGTGGCAAATTGGGGCATATCCTTGCTGGCTGCCCTGTCCGCCCAAACGCAGGGTCTCGTCAGTGAATTTGGGGGTCCTGACGAGTCCACAACCTACCTCTATTGTAGCCCCAACCTTGCAGCGTTTTCTCATTCCTGCCAGACTTTGTGCTAACACTCAGACCTTGCCCCTCTCTGCCCTCATTAACTCTGGAGCAGAGGACAGTTTTGTGGACCTTGAACTTGCCAAGCAGCTGGGTCTCAACTTGGAAACATTACAGGAACCTATGATTGCTTATGCCCTAAATCAGGGGAGATTCCCAGTCGATCGCGAGATGTGTCTAAAAATAGAACAACAATATTCTGTTTTATCGTTAATGTCCTATAACATAATCTTCCTGTGCCAGAATAATGCACTTGAACGCATCAAAGCTTTGTGATTGGCCGGCGTGACCCCATTTGTCGGGGCGTGGGCACTGGGCAGTATTTCGCTGATGTTGTCCGTGTCAACAGGAGTGACAGTCCACAATTATGGCAGAAGCAAAAAAGCACAAAATATATAATTTTCACTCCGAGTGAGAGGATGATTATTTTTGGATCTATTCCAATTCAAAGTCCATCTGTCTCATCTGCAATGCGAGCGTGGCTTTATCGAAGGGTAAATTATTTATTTTGCACAAACGCTACGAGACGGAATTCCCTCCTAATTCTGCCATACGCTCCCAAAAGGGGAGGGGCCTGAAAGGACAGCTAAATGCACAGCAGTCCATTTCCACCAGGCCCAACAACAAGAGCAAGGCTGCTACCAGAGCATCTTATCGTGTCAGTCACGTTCTTGCGAAACACATGAAGTCTTTCAAAGATGGCGAAGTTGTGAAAGAAGCATTCCTGGAGGCTGTGATGCGCTTTTGGGGGACAGTAAAAATAACAGTAGCATTTCAACAGGTTTTTGATATAATAAAAACTCAAGTTAGATACCGTTATTAATTAGCTGTAAGTTTGAGTTTGTTTGAACTTATTCATTATAATTAATGTACAAAATGGTATAAGAATGCAAACATTAAGATCTGTTCTGTTTAAATTGATTATAGTCTATTATCAATTCAGGTTAAGAAACTAGTGTTGCTTGCATCCTATTTTAAAGGCATTTATTTTTATAATCTACTGAAATGCAATGAAAAAAGTGTTTGATTCTATTAATTTTGTCTTTTTTATTGCACTTTGGCAGCAGATTCCTGTGTAGCTTCAGATCTGAGTTGTCTTATTAGTAAGCCTAATTTATACATTTGTAGCAACACTATTTTTATATAATGGCAAAGAAAGGGTTCAGAGTATTTTCTTTTTTCCCTGTGTCATATGTGGCAGCACTATTCAATGTTTCTTGAAAACATTACCCACTGTAGTGACGTGTGAATAAACTCCAACTCTGTATCAACAACACTGTTGTGTAACTTCAGTTAAATACTTGTATGTGTGTAGATTAGAAAGAGGTAAGATAAAGGATCTGCAGTATTTTATGAAGTAGTAATCGTACAAAGGTCAGTTTTATACAAGTTGAAGTGTGTATTTACCTGGTAGTAGGCTGTCAGTGATGGCTACGCCTCTCTATTTGGACTGGTAGATCTCGGCAGACTGGCAACTTTAAAAGTAGCTCTCGGTTCAAAAAAGGTTGGGCACCCCTGCCCTAAATGGTCAAAGTATTTCGAGGGTTACACAGCAGACACAACCTGTAACCCTGTTTATTTCTGGAAATCACAGAGAAGTAATCCAACTAAAGGTTATTTCCGCCCCTGCTACCCCTTTGGTTCTTGGTTACCCATGGCTTCGCACTCACAATCCGCATATTGATTGGGCTGGAGGAAGAATCATAGAATGGAATCAGTTGTACCACCTTAACTGTTTACAGTCTGCTGTGCCTCCCGTCCCTGTTAACCCTATGTCTGCTCCATATGTCTCAGCTGATGTAGACTTATCCGGCGTTCCTGAGGTTTACCACAACCTGAGTGGGGCCTTCAACAAGGATAAGGCTCTCTCTCTCCCTCCTCATCGTCCCTATGATTGTCCCATTGATCTGCTTCCTGGGGCTCATTTACCAACCAGCAGACTCTATAACCTGTCCCGGCCAGAGAGAGAGGCCATGGAGAAATACATCGGCTTCAGGTATTATTCGTCCTTCTTCCTCCCCTCTGGGTGCGGGGTTTTTCTTCGTGGACAAGAAGGATAAATCACTCCGACCCTGTATTGACTTTCGTGGGTTAAATAACGTCACAGTTAAAAACAAGTACCCACTTCCCCAGATAAACTCTGCTTTTGAGCCTCTCCAAGGTGCCACCATCTTCTCAAAACTCAACATCAGAAATACATACCACCTGGTTCGTATCCGCCAAGGAGATGAGTGGAAGACAGCCTTTAACACCCCCCTTGGTCACTTTGAGTATATTGTCATGCCCTTTGGACTCTCTAATGCCCCAGCTGTTTTCCAGGCCCTTAGTTAATGATATCTTGCGAGATTTTCTCAACCGGTTTGTTTTTGTGTACATTGACGACATTTTGATCTTTTCCAAGAGCCTGGAGGAACACCAGAATCACGTCAGTCAGGTTCTACAGAGGCTGCTTGAGAGCAAACTGTTCGTCAAAGCTGAGGAATGTGAGTTTCACCAGGATCGGGTCAGTTTCCTTGGATACATCATCAGGCAAGGCAAGTTGGAGGCAGATCCTGGAAAGATTCAAGCTGTCACTGAGTGGCCAGTCCCCACAACTCGGAAAGAGTTGCAGAGGTTCCTGGGTTTCGCCAACTTCTATCATCAAGAACTATAGTAAGGTTGCAGCTCCACTCTCCAGTCTCACATCTATCAAAGTCAAGTTTTCCTGGACCTCAGATGCTAACAATGCTTTTCTTAGACTCAAGTCCCTGTTCACCTCTGCCCCCATTCTCATCCAGCCGGACTCAAGCAAGCAGTTTGTGGTTGAGGTAGATGCATCAGACATCGGGGTTGGCGCTGTTCTGTCTCAGACTGCTGGACCAAACAATAAGCTTCACCCATGTGCTTTCTTCTCTCGCCGTCTTTCCCCAGCTGAGAGAAATTATGATGTGGGCAACAGAGAGCTGCTGGCGGTGAAGATGGCGTTGGAGAAGTGGCGACACTGGCTCGAGGGCAGCGAGCAGCCATTCCTTGTTTGGACTGACCACAAGAACCTGGAGTACATCCAGTCAGCTAAACGGCTAAACTCCCGACAGGCCAGATGGGCCCTCTTCTTTGGTCGATTCAACTTCTCTCTTACATATCGCCCTGGTTCCAAAAATACCAAGCCCGATGCCCTGTCCAGGTCGTTCTCGTCTGAGGGACCAGTCACCTCTTTTGACTCAATTCTCCCCCAGAGTTGTGTTGTGGGTGCCCTCACCTGGGAAATCAGTAACTCCATCCAGGAGGCGCTATTGGAGCAACCAGACCCTGGTTGCGGTCCGCCTAACCGTCAGTTTGTCCCCAACTCTGTCTGTTCCCAAGTCCTGCAGTGGGTACACAGCTCCCGTTTCGCCAATCATCCAGGTGCCAACCGCACACTCTCCCTTCTCCGGAGACATTTCTGGTGGCCAACAGTTGACAAAGACACTAAGGAGTTTGTTTCAGCCTGTACAACATGTGCTAGGAGCAAGGCCTCTCATCAGAGACCTGCAGGATTGCTCCAGCCCCTTCCTATCCCAAGTGGACCCTGGTCTCATATAGCACTGGACTTTATCACCGGCCTACCTCCCTCACAAGGTAACACATCAATTCTAACTGTTGTTGACCGTTTCTCCAAATGTGCCCATTTTGTAGCCCTGCCCAAGCTCCCCTCAGCCCTGGTGACCTCCCAACTTCTCACCCAGCATGTATTCCGTTTGCATGGAATCCCGGCTGACATCGTCTCTGACCGTGGCCCTCAATTCACCTCCCAGGTTTGGAAGACTTTTTGTCATTCTCTTGGTGCATCGGTCAGTCTAACTTCGGGTTATCATCCCCAGTCAAACGGCCAAACTGAAAGGGCCAATCAGGATCTGGAATCTGCTCTTCGCTGCGTAGCCAACCGGAATCAGTCAACCTGGAGCTCCCATCTACCCTGGGTTGAGTATTCCCACAATTCCCTCACTTCTTCAGCGTCTGATGTCTCTCCATTCGAAGCCTCCTTAGGGTACCAACCACCCCTGTTTCCTGAAGAGGAGAATGAGTTGGCAGTTCCATCCGTCCAGCAACATGTTCTTCGTTGCCGTAAGATTTGGAGGGACACTCGCTCAGCTCTCCTTCGAGCTTCCGCCAGAAACCAGAGGTCTGCCAACCGCCATAGACATGTCGCTCCCCCTTATGCCCCTGGACAATCTGTTTGGTTGTCTTCAAAGGATATCCCCCTCCTTACCGAGTCTAAGAAGTTGTCCCGTCGGTTTATTGGTCCCTTCCCCCTTGAGTGTATCATTAATCCCTCTGCTGTCTGCCTGAAGCTTCCATGAACCATGAAGATCCATCCCACTTTTCATGTGTCCCAGATCAAGCCAGTTCACACCAGCGACCTGTGCCCTCCAACCATTCCCCCTCCTCCCCCCTGAGTCATCGACGAACATCCTGCCTACACTGTGCGTCGACTCATGGATGTCAGAAGCCGGTGCAGGGGCTTGCAGTACTTGGTTGATTGGGAGGGTTACAACCTTGAGGAACGTTGCTGGGCTGGGGGGGGGGGGGATACTGTAAGGATCTACAGTGCTGCCTCCTTCTTTTCCCCTTCTGTGTTTGTTTTTGTCCGTCTGTCTTCCTGGCTGGGCGTGGCTGACCTCATTCCGATTACCGCCAACTCACCTCCTCAGCTGCTGCTCATCTCTCTGATTACAACCTACACCTGCATATATACCCGGTTTCTTCATCCAGTATTCACCAGTTTGTCGTCTAAACACATTGGTAAACGTCTTGGTCTCTTAGCTTAGCTTAAACCTATCTCCAGTGTTATTGTTTGACTTACCTTATGCTCTCTCTGTCCAGTATCCATCAACCTGCTCCTCTGCCTGCCGCGTCCAGCCACCATCCCTCAAGCTGTGTTCCTCCGTGCTTCCCCGCTCTCCAGTTCCTGTAAGCTCACTCTCACGTAGCCTAGATCCCTGACTTCAGACCTCCGCTCCAGCTCTGAAGACAATCTCCGGACCTGGACTAGTGGGATTATCAATCCCCTCTTCAGTTCAATCTCTAGTTTGTTTTTTGGACATTAAACCCTTTTGGCTTCATAACTTCTGTCTCCTCTAGTCAGTGTTCAGTATTGTGGGTTCACTCCTGTAGCTCTCGGAGAGTGTAACAATATGTGACGGGGTGCTATTCGTCCGTTTGTAAACATAGGCTTAGTCGATTGATTTAAGCTCCAAAAACTTTATTTATAACAACTAAATATATATACTTTTTGACAATATTGAAACAGTATAACTTAAATAAATAAAATCAAAGATACCGAATTAGGTTGTCTATCACTCATCTATGGAGTAAACACATACTAGCTGTTGCCTTCACTGCAACAATCTCCCAAATGCCAGTCCAGGGCCAACTCCGTCCTTTATGAACCCATAGCCCCTCCCCACAGGCTTACACAATTGATTCAAAATCACATTTTCAACATCATTTTAACCCCTCAAAGATGAGAACGACCCAAACATAAACAGGTTAACTATCTCATAACACAATCATCCGCCATCATTAATAAACGCAAAATAAATAATACATTGCATGGTTCATGACATCATATTTAAACCACAGAAGTGATGCGCCTCCGTCTTTTCCACATTCCCCTTTGCTGGGGAGACGGCCACGTAACTCTGTTTGCTGCCCGTCACGCAATAATCGTGTACTATTTTAATGTATGTTTAAATAATTGTAGACTGACAAGCGTGCACTCATGGTCGCGCTACAGAAAGGGAGCAAAAAAAGGGACGTTTAGTGATGATTTAATCTTATTTATCGACGAACGGAAGAGAGAAGGAAATGTTTGGTGTGAGTGTGTGTGTGTGCCGCGCCAAGCCCGCCTTAACCTGCCATCAGGCCCTGGGGCTGATAGGTTTTGTAGGCCCCCTATTTAAACAACAAATCAAAGTCATTTATAGCCTCGGCAGGCTCTGTGATCGCACTTCTCCACTCTGCTCTACGCGCACCTGGTCCTCTCCTCCAGATGAGTGACGTATTGGCTGTACGGCAACTCAAGAGGACCATCATACACGGTCAAATTCAGAACATTTAAACATAGCCTACACTTCATTCTTTACTTTGTGCGTTATTATATGTAGAAGATATTACTTTTTTCTCCGTCATGTTGTTTCCATAGCAACAACTTCAAACAGGAAGTTAACCTAAATTACATTTAAGACACTGCAACGAAAGTAACAAAAACAATGTAAAATCCTTTTCCGTTTCACAGAACACAAATTGGGTTATTTACATAATTATATTTACACTGTCGATTGTTATTTTTGGGGGACACACGACACATCAAATCACATCTACAGACCAAGACAAAGCGAATGGAAGTACTCCCATACTCCTAGCGTGTGAAAATGTTTGTGAAAAACGTGTGCAAAATCTCCGAAAACGGAGCATTGGCTGCGATGCTAGCTTTGCGGCTAGCGGTTTGCATTTTCAATGGAAATATACATCGAAATTACCGGTAAATTACCGTACAGCCAATCACAATGCGTGACGTCATGACGTCATTGGTAAGAGACGGAACCCGAACACATATGGTACCCCAAACACATATGGTACCGACACCGGCACCGCTGCCGCTCGGTACAGAACTAATCTGTCTGGGAGTGAGTGAAATGTTCCTGGTTGGGAACATATGATCCTTAGAATTTAAGTATGTTACAATTGGTATTTGAATATTGTCTGCTGAACCTGTGAGTTTAAATATCGATTGCTTTGTTAGATGACACCTGTTGCTGCAGCAGACCTTATTAATTGCTGACCAGCTTGAAACATCTCTTGTATCACTCAGGGAAATTCTAAAGGCCCTTGGGTTAATTGGTTCTGTAACCCCCACACAGATCGGCAAAAAGTGGGATAACCTCAAACGAAAATACAAGGTAATCATTATGTTGTAATTTTTTTGTTTACTCTTGTGTGTCTGTCTATGGTTGTGGCTCAGCATGCTGATGTATAACTTTACCTCTAGTTTGTGTTTTTGTAGGAGTTGAGATGCCCCCCAACCGGGACAGGGACTGACAGGGGAGAGGCCAGAGCAGCCACATGGCCGTATTTTACGGCCATGCATGAGGCCATCGGTGGGAGGCCATCCATCCTCCCACCCTGATGGACTCGGCCACTGCGGCTTCTGGCAGTGGCTCAACATCCACTGAGGCCGCCAAGTCTGCCTCCTCCCAACTCTGCCGGTCCCCATCCCCGAAAAAAAAGAAAAAAGACGCAGTTCCTGGAGGCGGAGGCGGCCAAGGAGGAGGAACGCTTCAACCACCAGCAGCCAGCAAAAAAAAAATCCTGGAATTATTTGAAATTCTATTTTTTTTCCGTTTGGTTTGGATTTGTTCGATGGTTTTGTGTTAAGTTTATGAAAATATTTAAGTTTCTAATAAAAATGTAAGTTTGTCGTTAAATCAAGCATGTAGCCTTCTTTACAGTTCGAAATACAGAACAAAAACCAACACATGTTTACTGAAAAGATACAAGGAGATCTTTATTTTAAACAATGCTGAATATACATGTTATGATTGTGACATGACTGAAAAGCCAACGTTTTTAAAGTCATTGTGCAACCCAAGGTATAACTGTCTGTAGTCATACCAAAACTCATAAGGACCACTTTAATTTCTGAATTTTATATCTCCACCCAACCCAGTCTCATGGCATTTCGTGTTCACCAACACGATTTTTAATCTATTGATTCGTGTTCACCAACACGATTTTCCCCTTTTTTTCGTGTTGCACAGCACGATTTTAAAAGCAATGTATTTCTACTGGTAATGTGTTTCGTGCCTGCAGCACGTCTTTTTCTCCGGTCGGGTCGTGGAAGACCGGAAGCTGTGTGGTTCATAAAAACATGTTCTTACTCAATATCAAGGCACGATTATTGCTTTTATTTTAAATCGTATAATTTCGGACTTTTGTTGCCGTCTGTGAGGAAAATAAATGGGGCTCAGAGCCTCAGAATACTGAAATCTGTATTTTTTAAATCTTTTTTTCCTTCTAATTTGTTATTCTTTTCAAAATAACACACTGTTATTTACTCACCAATAACACACAATTATCCTTGCTTTTATTTATTGGTTTAATTCCATAATCTCTGGCTTTTTTGGATTCCGTCAGGAACTGAATTTCAAAATAAAAATAACCGGAAACAGACGTAGGCATTTCGAGCGATTACCCAAGATCCTCAGCTATGGTTTAAGCTCGCTGATTGGATGTTTTAGCCGCAATGCATGCTGGGATTTGGTGTTTATATGATATGAAATCCGGAAAACATTTTAAAAGAATAAAATAATACTTAATTCCGAGTGCTCTTGCTTTTCTCTTTGAAAGTCATCACATAACGGCATTGTAATACACGGTTCGGCTGCATTACATATTACAGATCTGCCGTAGTTCTTTATTTATAGAGCCCTGATGAGAAGACCTTTGGAAAAACTGAAGAAATGCCGCCGAAACTGAATACTTGACGTGGATCATAAATATATCAACAATTAAACAACATCTTCAATTTCTCTAAACACAATACGTCTCCTTGCAGTATCAAGACTAATTCGGCTGACTTTTACATTTGATCTAATTCATAGATAGGTTATATTTACACCATAACGGTGCACAGCTGATATAAAAGGACTTGTAGTTTTTAAAGATATTACTGATTTTCTTTGAATATAAGAATGTAAATACTGAGTCTGAAATATTATAGCAATATGCTGTAAAATTATGTGAAAGCATGAATAAAACTACACATCTTCAGATGTTGTACATACATAAGTGTCCTACACTAATAATACAAAGTTATTATGGCTGTGTGTACCTTGTGTGGTTAAAGCACGTTATTGAATTATTGTTTTTGTGTTATATTTGATTAAAAAAATATTAAGAGAACATACAAGATACTATAAGTGATCTTTACAATAAAACAGTTTAGTGCACGATGTACAAAGATATTAATAGGAGGAGGTGCAAAACAGAAAAACGAATTAACCATTATTTAAACATTAAATAATACTTTAGATTAAGGGGGGGTATCTACAGATAAATATTAAGCCTGACAAAGTACTTAACGTCTAATATATTGCTTTCCTGCAATGTTAACTATGTTGAAGCACTTATTTTAACTGATATTATACATATGAATTATACTCTTATGTATGTAGATAGAATAAGAAATGTGCAGAATATGACAGTTTAATGGTGGAGGTACACACATATTGATAGATGTCTTGTAATGCACTGTTGAGGAACCTGTGACCCAAGTTTTTCATTCATTGCATAACTACACTAGTTGTGTATATGATATGTCAATAAACCTTAGAAAATCTTGAAATCTTGAAAGGGATGTGCAAAATAGCCATAATATACAGTCTTTAATTAACTATTAGTAGAGAATAACGATTAATGAATATACTCTATTACTCGTTTCCATTCATGTCAATTGCAGATAAATGTTTAGTCTTCTCAAGCACCAACTATCAAATATCTCTCCTGATTGTTGGCACTTGACAATCACCTTACCTGAATTTTACTCAGGTGTAACTAAAGTCTGCTTTAAGGGTTGTTTATATTTCACATCATTAATCAGAGTCTGCAAAGTAACTAAAATAAATGTAGTGGAGTAAAAATACCAGGTTAACCTCTGAATTGTAGTGGAGTAGAATTACAAAGTAACAATGAACTGTCATGTGGGTATATATGAATGCTGCCCATTATGGATACAAGCGATTTTCACCCATTTAGTAATTATATGTTTTACATTTGATAACACCAATATGTTTAATACTGGCAACTTCTAATTGTGGGAAAAATGAAAACGTTCAGTAGAGACGTCCCATAGAACATTTTGCGAAACACAATAGCCAGCATGTGTAGTTCTGGGGGGGCGTTCGATTCCAGTTTTGGATAGTCTGGCGTGGTTTCGTTCCATTTCAAACAGCTGTTTGACGCTCGGCGTAACCTTGGCGCACTGCCACTCCAACATCCAATCCCAGAGCTTGAAGATTAATCACGGGGACTGTAGTCCTAAACGATAGCTGGGGATTATGGGTAGTGTAGTGTCTTTGGCCATCCTAAACTCCTAGAGGCCTACGTCTGTTTCCGGTTATTTTTATTTTGAAATTCAGTTCCTGACGGACGCCAAAAAAGTCCGAGATTATGGAATCAAACCAATAAATAAAAGCAAGGATAGTTGTGTGTTATTGGTGAGTAAATAACAGTGTGTTATTTTGAAAAGAATAACAAATTAGAAGGAAAAAAAGATTTAAAAAGTACAGATTTCCGTATTCTGAGGCTCTGAGCCCCATTTATTTTCCTCACAGACGGAAACAAAAGTCCGAAATTATACGATTTAAAATAAAAGCAATAACTGTGGCTTGATATTGAGTAAGAACATGTTTTTATGAATCACACAGCTTCCGGTCTTCCACGACCCGACCGGAGAAAAAGACGTGCTGCAGGCACGAAACACATTACCAGTAGAAATACATTGCTTTTAAAATCGTGCTGTGCAACACGAAAAAAAGGGGAAAATCGTGTTGGTGAACACGAATCAATAGATTAAAAATCGTGTTGGTGAACACGAATCAATAGATTAAAAATCGTGTTGCCGGGAGCATACACACTGATGTATCCACGATGTTGAAAATTTTAAAAATGTTTAAAAAATATGTGTTGAGAACACGGCGTGCGAAAATATACGGGTCGTGCTGCAGCTATATTTTATGAGAGGCCGTCTAGCTCACAACTCATACTTGGTCTTACAAACAATATCAGAATCTCTCATGTACACCACCCGACTCTTTCACACACAGTATCATACCGTCTTTAACGTACTGTCATTCCTTCCTTCATTTACTATCATACTATCATACATAAATAACTATTCTCTCTCACACACAAAAACAAAATCTCTTAAACACACCATCATACTCTCGTACACACACCACTATTGTCTTTCACATACAACTATAATCTAATAGAACATTATAATAGTGTATGTGAAAGAGGATAGTAGTATGTGTGTAATCGGTAAACAATGTTTGTAAGACAGAATAATAACCTATGTAAGAGGGAATAGTATTTCATGTTAATAACAATAGTTGTATATGTAAAACGGAATAGCAGTGAATGAAAGGCCGAATAATAGCTTATATAAGAGGTAATAATAGTTCATGTGAATGACTATAGGTATGTGTATAAAACAGAATGATAGGGTGTGTGCATACGAATAGTTGTGTGTGTGTGTGAGAGACTATGATTGAAAAGGAAGTGAGTATGATTGAAACGGAAGTTGGACTAAATTCTCAGTTCCTGATTGGCTCTACGTTTTTTGTTTGACGGACTCCGCCCACCCCCACATAGCGCCATTGTGAGATGAGAAAATGGTGGAAAGGGAGCGACTTAATGAAGCCATAGGCCTCTTAACTAATATTTTAGATTTGGAAGGTACTTCTGTGTTGCAGTTCCCCCCAAATTATTTATATGGAAATAAATCAACATGGAACCAATAACTTGCTGCAATAACTTTGCATCCCCTAGCCCCTTATTGGAGAGCACCCAGCTAGTAACTAGCAACCAAGCTTTAGCTAGCGTCAGTCAGAGCCGGAGGTATCTTCACATCTTTTTATGAACATTATGGGGAAGTGTAAGTTTAACCGAATATGGTTGGAGAAAGGGGAATTTAGTGCTTGGTTGAAACAAGTGGAGGGAACGTGTTAGAAGCCCGCTGCACCTTATGCTAGTGTGTAAAGGCTTTTGGAATCACACACGCAGTCAGCGAAACATAAGACCCAGGTAAGGAATAAACAACAAACGCCTGCCATGTCCTCTGTGTTCGCCAATGCTTCGCGAGCATCACGCGTGTCCAGTGTAATGTTAACCAGTAATTCAGCTCACGCAACCACATCGGGGATAACCTTGGGTCTGCGTCAACCCTAAAAGCGGAGGTGCTGTGGAGTGTGGACGCTAAATACCGTAGCCAAACACCAATCATACAATTATATTGAACGTGAATAAGTTTACTTATTTCTTCTTTCTTTACAATTTTCCTTCATACTTTCTTGCCGTGAAATAGGTATTAAATTATATTCAGAGTGGTCTTGCATTTGAGTTTTTGAAACCTGCAGGAAATCTTATTCAGACCATAAGCTTAATTTCGATACATTAACGGTTGGGGATAACGGTATGCCCTTGTAACTGCGACTGGTACCCTTACTACTAATGATAATACACTCTCAGGCGCTGCTGTATTGTTTCTCACATACAGTTTTTACTTAATTGTTACAGATTTAATTTCATTTTCAGTTTCTCAGTTCTCTTTTAGTATTTTGTTTAATCTAATATTGCAAGTGTTTTTATTGTGTGTGTGTGTGTGGGGGGGGGAGGGTTGTTGTTTTTGTTGTTTAGTTTGCATGTATATTGCTACTGGATGTCAACATTTCCCTCAGGATCTACAGAGTATCTATCTATTCTATCTAATCTATCTAATAATGATGCTTTCTTTTTTAGGACCACTGGCACTGTCCAAAATCACCCCACCTTCACCAAGGATGTAATTCTGTTACCTCATCCAGAATGGGATGCAGTTTATAAGCACAAAACAAAGAGAAGGCTTCATCAAAAAGGCTTTATTTTAAATGCCTTCGAGATGAAGAAAATCTGGGACTGCAGGACAGTCATTGCTGAGCTAAGGGAAGCATTCAAGGACAACATTCCAGAGGGAGTCAGGTATTGTCTGAATATTTAGGCTATGTCTGGTATTGTTCATGAGTTGATTGCTTCAGAATAATTGTATGTATTTGTATTTTGCTCTTTTTTTTCAGTATTGAACTTTTGATGCCATGTGGAAACAAACTTGTTTCACCAAAGCTGCGTGAGGGACAGGAACTGAATGGCTTTCTAATTCACAAAGTGTTCAAGTCAAAGGCAGTGTACATCAGGCCATCAAGCATGCTTCAAAATACGGTAACCAATTTCAAACGATATGAAGTGATACTTATTTTTTTGTAATTTGTTTGTAGCACAGAGGTTTCTTGTTTTTCCAATGAACTTAACCCCTTATATTATGTTTTTTAATTATTTGTTCACATTTTTGTTTGTATGTTTTGTTTTAGTTGGACAGCTCAGATTCAGAGGATGGTATGATGGCAGACACACAATCCACATCCAGTGAACAGCACATTTCCACTCAAGCTACACCTGACTGTGTGACAAGGGCTAGAGGAAACCAAATTGCATCAACACCACTGGTTTCTAGTTATCCTTTCACAAGAAGTGGCAGAGCAAACCGAGCCGGGGCAGAGCAGCAATCTTCAAGTGGAAGAATAACCACAGAAACCCAGGCCAGTGCAGTTGAGCAAGAATCCAGTGGCAGCATGGCCAGAGAGACCCAGCGCAGTGCAGTTGAGCAAGAATCCAGTGGCAGCATGGCCAGAGAGACCCAGCGCAGTGCAGTTGAGCAAGAATCCAGTGGCAGCATGGCCAGAGAGACCCAGCGCAGTGCAGTTGAGCAAGAATCCAGTGGCAGCATGGCCAGAGAGACCCAGCGCAGTGCAGTTGAGCAAGAATCCAGTGGCAGCATGGCCAGAGAGACCCAGCGCAGTGCAGTTGAGCAAGAATCCAGTGGCAGCATGGCCAGAGAGACCCAGCGCAGTGCAGTTGAGCAAGAATCCAGTGGCAGCATGGCCAGAGAGACCCAGCGCAGTGCAGTTGATGACTATACTACCTACCTCTCGATCATGCCTTCCATCTCTGACCATTCATCTGATGATGAGGAGTTAAACCAAGCGATTATGGCCAGTCTTCAGAGTCATATGTAAGTGAGTGGGTGATAAAAATAGTGCAGTAATTAAAGATAAACCGGAACAGGGTGAGCATGAAGTGAATCTGATAGGACTTTTTACAATATTGACTTCATATAGGCACACCAGCCACTAGCCATTTTCCACTTGTAAAATCCTTTAGGTGTGCAATGTGGGTTTTGTTGTTGAAAAGTATGCTCTTATCCCTATCCTAAAACATTTTTTTCTTTCTACAGGGAAATCGCAAACACCAAGTCTTCACAGGAAGTGCTCCTCGATCTTGCATCCAAAATTGACACAAACCAAAGATGCAAGTTTAACATAAATAGGTCGGCAGTTCTGGATGGTGCTGTTCGTGGCTTCAAACGACTTTCCTACAATCCTGCATCCCAGATGTTCGTCAAGTTTTCCGATGACTTGGGAATAGATGAAGAGGCTGTGGACCTCGGTGGCCCAAGGAGAGAGTTTTTAAGACTCCTTATGGAAGCATTGGCACTGTCACCAATGTTTGAAGGAAGGGACAGCAAATTGAACTTGGCTCTACACAGTACTGGTGAGTGTGATATATTTGGCCGATGTGTATTAATTTATTGGGACTCCTTATGATCACAGCCCTTTAGTCAAATATTTTTCCCATTCTTTTAATACTGTGTTTTTTCATAAATCTAATTTTTCTCCAGCTTTAAGAGAAGATCGGTATTTCATTGCTGGACAGGCCATTGCTGTTAGCCTTGTTCATGGGGGTCCTCCACCAGGATTCCTTGCACCAACACTGTATTCATGTCTTGTTGGTGGGCACTCCTCAATTAAGCCTGACTTGGAGGACATTGTTGACGCTGACCTTTATGAAAAGGTTAAAAAGGTAAATGCATTGTAAATATATTGGAATATGCAAATCTTGACTATATTTTCATTCGATATGAATGCCACAGCTTGACCACAAAAATGTAAATAATAATAGAAACAATATTTGTTTTCCTCAGTAACCTTGGGTGTC
The DNA here is from genome assembly GCA_028583405.1 of Pogonophryne albipinna. Classification (NCBI taxonomy): domain Eukaryota; kingdom Metazoa; phylum Chordata; class Actinopteri; order Perciformes; family Artedidraconidae; genus Pogonophryne; species Pogonophryne albipinna. The sequence goes on from JAPTMU010000157.1 coordinate 335,605, forward strand.
TAACATAAATGGTGCTTTTGGTGTATTTTGTGGCGGCAGCAGCGCCACTTACAGGCCTGGCATATGTACTACAGCATTTCCAGCGGTCTCGTGTGAACGGACGCGTTAATTAATCGAATGCGTGTGAACGGAAGACTTTTTTGCGTTTGCGTATGCGTTTTACTGTATGCGTCCTCGTGGGGCCGGGGTCTAAGCCAAACTATATCCGGTCACAGAGATCTGCTATTTTAAAGTAAAGTCAACACATATCGACCCTAAATATAGTCTATATTAAGAACGAGAAAAGTCTTAACATATATATCGTTTTTTGTAAACATATGACAAATGTGTGAGGGTGATGACGTCAGAGCATCGTCCGATGTGCCGGGCTTAGCCCCGGACAGCCCCAGCCCAATTTAACCCCTGGGTATTTGTGAGGGAGCTCCTATATGGCATTACCCCGCTGAAGCTCACCAAAGTTTAATATATTTCATAGTTCAAAGTTTTGTCAATTGTTTTGTTTATTGGTCAAATACTGGTTTCTAATGGTTTCTGAGGAGTTTTACTGGAATGAAAGAGCACAGAGTACAGAAGCAACAAAGCAGCATACTGCATTAAACCTGACCTTCACAGAGAGGTTGAAGTTCATGTGGAGAGGAGGCTTCAGTAGTCTGTCTGCACTCTGTTTAGTTGTGCTATCTTACAATCAATATAGTAAATGTGAGGTAAAGTGTGTCGCCAATGTAACCGGTTAGAACTCGAAGTTGCGATGAGGTCTTAAAATGTATGGAAAGGGTCTTAAAAAAGGTCTTAAAAGGAATTAAATTTGACTTCAGGATTCCTGCATATACCCTGTTCTATATACATGATTTTAAACTATAACTAAACTATTTGTTGTGCACCGTCAAAAGTGTTAGTAATCATGTTTCATGTTTATGTGTTATTATTGCTCACTTCCTGTTTTGTTTGTTTCACGCCTCATTTCAGGTCCCTTGACTCACTTTCCTCATATGTTCTCCCGCCCTCATCAGTATCAGCCCCGCCCCTGATTGTGTTCACCTGTGTCTTGTTGTTGAGTGTTTAAAGTCCCCAGTCTCCCAGCGTTCAGTGTCAGTTCGTCTTGTCCTGTCCTCATGCCAGAACTCTGCCCATCACGGTTGCTCTTTTGGTTACCTGCTTTATTCATGCTCCTAAAACTTATTGTAAGTTTGTTCCTCACGTTGTGAGTGATTTTTTGTTGTGCCTTTGTGAAGCCTATTTTTGTTTCGACTCGTTAAGAGTTCCGTTATCTGTTTTGAATATCCTTTTTGGCAATAAAGTATATTACTTATACTTTATCTCTGGCTCCTGGGTCGTGCATTTGAGTCCTTTTTCCCTTGTGTATCCAAGTTCCTAACAGAACGAACTGACCACAATGGACTCAGCCGACCCAAAAGCTCTTCACGCCGCCCTGTCAGCCCAAGGCGCGAGGATTTTTTATCACGAGGAACAGCTGGGATTAATCAGCCAAGGAGTGCAGACACTGGTAGGAAACCAGGCCGAACTTCAGGTTTCCGTCTCTGCACAGATACAACAGCTGGCGAATCAGATGCAGCAGTTCAACATTCAACTTCAGACTGCTCCGCCGATGACGTCAGTCACAGCTGACCGCATGCATGTTGCGGATCCTGTTGACGCTGTCAATCCAAGCCAGGCTGTGTCTTCCGCACTACGGCTGGCTCTCCCGGAGAGGTTTTCCGGTGATTCCATCAATTGCAGAGCTTTCCTGGTGCAGTGCGACCTGCATTTCCAACACAACCCAGGCGCTTTTTCATCAGACCATGGTAAAGTGGCGTTTATCGTGTCCCATTTAACGGGAAGAGCTGCAGCCTGGGCTACTGCAGAATGGTCCAGAGACACGGAACTATGTTACTCATTACCCGACTTCACAGACACTATGAGTCGTAGTTTTTGACCATTCATCACCTGCAACAGAAGCCAGCCGAAGACTACTTCAGATGCGGCAGCATAAGCGCCAGGTGGTGGATTATGCTATCGAGTTTCGCACGGCAGCAGCGGACAGCGGGTGGAATATTCCGGCTCTTCGCGACGCTTTTCTGACTGGATTATCAGATTCAATCAAGGACCAGCTGGCTCCCCTGGAGGTACCCCGGGACCTGGAATCTCTCATCGCCGTTTCCATCCGGATCGACAACCGACTTCGGGAAAGAGAGAGAGAACGTCGACACAGCCGTGACGGACATCCCAGTTTCCAGGGCTTTTCTCCACGAGCCTTTCCACCAGAGGAAGTTTCCCAGCCAGCGGATTCGGTCCGTTGGAGGACAGCATCTCCGCCTGTTGCAGATGAACCCATGCAGTTGGGAAGGACCAGGCTTTCCTTGGAGGAGAGACAGCGCCGGCTACGAGAAGGGTGTTGTTTCTACTGTGGCCAGCCGGGTCACCAACTCGCGTCATGTCCGGGAAAAGAGCAAGCTTACCAGCCAAGAGGAGGGCGCTGGTGAGCAAGTTTTCCACAGACTTTCCTCCTCGTCCAGTTACCAAGGTAAACATTTTTTTAATGATCAGGTCATTTCCCAAGGAGTGCTAATAGACTCAGGAGCGGACGAAAGTCTTATGGATTGGGGCATAGTCAAACAGCTTGGTATAAAGACTGTCCCTCTATCTTCTCCCATTACCGCCAGTGCTTTAGACGGACGTTTGTTGTTTACAGTCACCCACTGCACAGAACCTATCCAGATCACTGTAAATAATGACCACACTGAAGTTATGCAGTTTCACATTTTTGAATCGGCTCAGCATCCGGTTATTTTGGGTTTTCCGTGGCTAAAAATCCACAACCCACACATTGACTGGCGCTCAGGAAAGGTTAAGGAGTGGGGAGAGGATTGCATTAACAGGTGTAAACATTCACGCTCTGTTAAAGCACCAACAGACCCTAGTAGGATCGTCATAGATCACCCTAGACTATCCTGACCTACAGAAAGTACGTCATGTTATCATGATCTTAAGGAAGCCTTTAACAAATCAAAAGCCATGTCGTTACCTCCTCACCGACCTTTTGATTGCCCCATTAATCTCTTACCGGGGGCTCCCATTCCCAAGGGAAAACTGTATTCGATCTCAAGGCCAGAGAGAGCGGCAATGGACGACTACATTTCCGCTTCTCTCAAATCAGGGATTATCCGTCCTTCATCTTCCCCAGCTGGAGCGGGGTTTTTCTTCGTAGGAAAAAAGGACGGTTCTCTGAGACCTTGCATAGACTACAGCCCCTCTTAATGACATTACGGTGAAAAACCGCTATCCTCTGCCACTCATGTCCTCTGCTTTCGAGCTACTTCAGACTGCCAAGATTTTTACCAAGCTGGACTTAAGAAATGCTTATCACTTGGTTAGAATAAGGGAAGGGGATGAGTGGAAAACAGGATTTAATACTCAGAGCGGTCACTATGAATACCTTGTGATGCCTTTTGGACTGTGTAATGCACCAGCTGTGTTTCAGGGTTTTGTGAATGAGGTTTTGCGGGAATTTTTGAATGTTTCTGTGTTTGTGTACCTTGATGACATTTTGATTTTCTCACCAGACTCTAAGTCCCATGTTCACCATGTCCGTCAGGTTCTGCAGAAACTACTCGAAAATCAATTATATGTCAAGGCAGAGAAGTGTGAGTTTCACGTAGAAAAGGTGGCCTTTCTAGGATATATAATCTCACCAAACCAGATGCAGATGGAACCTGCTAAAGTCAGTGCAGTTTCCAAGTGGCCAACACCAGACTCCAGGAAGAAGGTTCAGCAGTTCTTAGGGTTTGCAAACTTCTACAGAAAGTTTATAAGAAACTTCAGTTCTGTAGCTGCTCCTCTGCATGTTCTGACTTCTTCCAAAGTTCCCTTCAAGTGGACTCCCTAGGCTGACTGCGCTTTCCAGCTCCTCAGGGAGAGGTTCACCACAGCGCCGATTCTCACCATTCCGGATCCCCAGCGCCAGTTTGTGGTCGAGGTCGATGCTTCCAATGAGGGAATTGGAGGCATTTTGTCCCAAAAATCCTTGAAAGACAACAGGATACACCCATGTGCCTTCCTGTCGCGGAAGCTGACGGCGGCAGAGAAGAACTACGATGTGGGAAATAAGGAACTGTTAGCTGTAAAAGCTGCTCTGGAGGAATGGAGACACTGGTTGGAGGGGGCAGAACAGCCGTTCTTAGTTTGGACAGACCATAAAAACCTGGAGTATATCAGAAAGGCTAAACGCCTCAACTCTCGGCAGGCCAGGTGGACTCTATTTTTCAGTAGGTTCAACTTCACTCTCTCTTTCCGTCCCGGATCTCAGAATCAGAAGCCTGATGCCTTGTCTCGCCTTTTCGAGCCAGAACCTTTTTCGGTAGAGCCCAAGACCATCCTTCCATTAAACCGTTTGGTCGGAGCCTTTTCCTGGCAACTAGAATTGGACGTTAAACAGGCTAACGCATTAAACCCAGCACCTAGCAAGTGTCCAAACCACCTGCTCTTTGTTCCTGTGTCCCTCCACTCTAAGGTCATCCACTGGGCACACACGTCGGTGATCTCGTGCCACCCTGGAGTTAAAAGGACTATGTACAGGATTAAGCAGCGTTTCTGGTGGCCAGCCATGAAGAAGGATGTGCAGGAGTACGTAGCGGCTTGTCCGGTGTGTGCCTGCAATAAGACCTCGTCCCAGGTCAAGATGGGTTTGCTCCAACCACTGCCGATTCCTCAACGTCCCTGGTCACATATATCTATGGACTTTGTGACAGGTCTTCCCTCGTCCAGAGGCAAAACTACGGTTCTGACAGTGGTGGACCGGTTCTCCAAGATGGTTCATTTCATTCCTCTAACCAAGATCCCCTCTGCCAAGAGTACCGCAGAGGTCATGATGAACCAGATATTCAGGATCCACGGATTTCCAAATGACATTGTTTCCGACAGAGGTCCACAATTCATTTCAGCTTTCTGGAAGGAGTTTTGCAGACTCATAGGCGCTACTGTCAGCTTGTCTTCAGGTTACCACCCTCAATCAAATGGACAGTCGGAGCGTCTGAATCAAGAACTGGAGACTACACTACGCTGTCTCGTTTTCCAGAACCAGACCAACTGGAGCGACCACCTCACTTGGGTGGAGTTTGCCCACAATACTCTTCCCACGGCGGCCACAGGTCTCTCGCCTTTCCATTGTGCCAATGGTTATCAACCGCCGCTGTTCTCAACCGACGAAGGGGAAGTTAAGGTACCATCAGCTCACGCCTTGATTAGACGCTGTCGCCGAGTTTGGCCTGGAGCTCGCCAATCTCTGCTACGAAGTTCGGCTCGGATGAAGGATGTAGCAGACATCCACCGCAGGGCCGCTCCCATCTACAAACCGGGTCAAAAGGTGTGGCTTTCCACCAAGGACCTACCACTTCAGGTGGCTTCCAAAAAGTTGACTCCAAGGTTTGTGGGGCCTTTTCCGGTGTCAAGAGTCATCAATCCGGTGTCTGTGCGCCTAAGACTTCCCAGACCCATGGGGGTACACCCTACATTCCACGTCAGCAAAATAAAGCCAGTTCATGAGAGCACGCTGATTCCCGCCTCCAAGCCCCCTCCACCACCCCAGTTCTTCGAAGGTGGCCTAACGTACAAGGTCCGCAAGTTGCTGGAAGTCCGCAATAGGGGTCGAGGAAAACAATTCCTGGTGGATTGGGTGGGTTATGGTCTCGAGGCAAGATGCTGGGTTCCTGCGAGGTTTATTGTGGATAAAACCCTGATTCAGGATTTTTATGATCGGCCTGGGCCGTCAGGAGTCGGCCCTAGAGGGGGGGGTACTGTTGTGCACCGTCAAAAGTGTTAGTAATCATGTTTCATGTTTATGTGTTATTATTGCTCACTTCCTGTTTTGTTTGTTTCACGCCTCATTTCAGGTCCCTTGACTCACTTTCCTCATATGTTCTCCCGCCCTCATCAGTATCAGCCCCGCCCCTGATTGTGTTCACCTGTGTCTTGTTGTTGAGTGTTTAAAGTCCCCAGTCTCCCAGCGTTCAGTGTCAGTTCGTCTTGTCCTGTCCTCATGCCAGAACTCTGCCCATCACGGTTGCTCTTTTGGTTACCTGCTTTATTCATGCTCCTAAAACTTATTGTAAGTTTGTTCCTCACGTTGTGAGTGATTTTTTGTTGTGCCTTTGTGAAGCCTATTTTTGTTTCGACTCGTTAAGAGTTCCGTTATCTGTTTTGAATAACCTTTTTGGCAATAAAGTATATTACTTATACTTTATCTCTGGCTCCTGGGTCGTGCATTTGAGTCCTTTTTCCCTTGTGTATCCAAGTTCCTAACACTATTTTTAATGAAAAGTACAGGTTTAGGTTCACGGCCCGTCCACACAGCGGCGTGCGTTGACGCTTGCCGGTGGGCGTGTCTGACACTCGACCAACAACCAATCACATGAATCTCCTGCCCCTGACACACAAGCAGCGGTTTGATTGGCTAGAGCTTGTACTGGCATATGATTCGATTGGCTGACGCTTCTGCCGAGGCGTCAAAAGTTGGACATTGCTCAACTTTTGCAGCGAGCCACGCCAGCAACGCTCCGCGTCGCTTCCCACGATGCAGTTCGGCTAAAAGTGACGTCACCCCATTCAAAGTAAATGGGCAGAAGCGTTGGAAGCTTCAACGCACGCCGCTGTGTGGACGGGCCGTCATTGTGTCACCAACAGAAAATATTTACTGCTCTGGTAAAACCGCAAGATATTTGTGGTGATATATCTGGTTTCTTAGATTCATGCCTCTTTTGTAGTATTTGCTGTTGATAAGAACTTAATCCGCAGTAAAGGCGTTACTTCTGCCGTTGCAGTTGAGTCGAGCCAACCCTAAGCTGTTTGACTTGACCCATGCTTTGTGGTTCCTCCCCCGACTGCACTCGGCTACACTTGTCCACTTTCCATGCAAGCAGCAGCTCATCTCAAACTTTCTTTTTTGTTTTGTTTTTAGGTGTCAGAATGTTCTTCTTTGAATGACCTCTTACACACCACAGAACCACTGCAAGATTTTCTTGCAAATGCAGGGTGTCTCAGGCCGTTGAAATCCATAGAAGACAGAGACCTGTTGGTCCAAGACATTACCATGTTCCAGGTGGTCCACAGAGTTGCAGGAGCATTTCAAAGGTTTGTGCAACACTATTGCCTATAAACCAAATTAGTGATATCATTTAGGTGCTAACAATAAAGCTAAAGCTGACTATATTTTAAACCTTTTTTTCAAACAAAGATACAAGAAGAAAAATGTTTGAACGTGTATATTTGTATTGGAAAGAGATTGTTCCTTATAAAATAGGGCTGTGTAAGAATAAAATAAACACAATCAAATCAGTTAATGTGGTCAGAAACATATTACTCCCTGTAAATGAAGCTCTGAAGTATGTATTTTTGAACAAATTACATGTACTTAATTTTCCCAATTGTTTGGCAAGTCTGAGCATTTTAATTAAAGATTGTCACAAACATCAAACTTTGTTTTTGCCCTCTTAGATTTCATACTGATCTCTGATGGACATTTTTTATTTTCAAGCTATTTTCTGCAATGGTGATGGAAGTTATCTCTTTAGTTCTTTACTATTAGCTAACACAATTGTTCACACAAATTCTTCTCTTGACCCTCATTTGTATACTGTAGATTTAAGGAGGGGCTAAAGGTCTTTGGCGTTCTGGATGCAATTAAAATGCATCCAGAAAGTTTCCGGCCTTTGATGTGCCACGAACCATCCGCTCTCACTGCTGACGTAATAGACCATCTTTTCCATATCCTGCTGTGGGAAGCAACAAAAGAAGGACAGAGGAGGTTGTGGTACCCTTTTGGAGGGATTACCTGCAGGATGTGGAAGGTTAATACTGCGGCTAGATGTAGTACTGTCTCCAATGATGTTGATCACTTAGTGTGCAAAGACTTGCTACAACATAATGCCACATTGACATTACTCTTTTCATTGTCTGCCTTTTTCCTTAATCTTGGTTTGTTTCTAATTCCTTTTTCTTCCTTTCTTTCAGTCTTAAAATATCCTCTTACTTGTCACATGTTTGGTTTCTTTGTCTTTCATTCTTTACTAATAGATTTTTTCTGTTTGGTATTTTGTACTTGCTGGTATGGTTTACAATTGTAACGATTGTTTTGCTTGCTTTACTGTGTTTTAGATCAAGAGGGACCACCAAAGTTAGGGAAAATCCTTGCCTTTGCAACAGGTGCAAGTGTCATCCCTCCAGTTGGCTTCTCTCCTCAGCCATCAATTGATTTCCTGCATGGGCATCCCTCCAGCCCCAAACAGTGTCAGCCCATGGCAAACACTTGCATAAACTGCCTGAAGTTGCCGCTGCTTGAGACTTATGATGATTTTAAAGAGTGCATGGACTTTGCACTAGGTAACACACAGGGTTTTGGAAGAGAGTAATGGGAACATTATGTTCGTTCCATCTACCTCGTTCAGGAGGTTTCAGCCAGGTTCTTGAAACAATGTGAACAACAATTTTTGTTTTTTATTTTAGCGAAGTGCAAAAAAACATTATTCTTTAAAAGTCACTTTTATTATTTATCAACCATTGCCATTGCTTTATTAGTGCTGATTGAGTGACTGGGCACATAATTAAGGTATTATGGCCCAGTGGTGCAACAAATCACATAAATATATAACTGTTACTTTCAGTGCTTGTTTTGTTACTTTAAGTGAACCATTTCCAGTGTTTACGGTTCACTAAGAACATTCACCAGAACTAAAAAAAATGATATCTCGTGATTACCATCATTACTCAACGGGTCAAATAGTTCTTCAATTCTGTTCATCATGGTTTCATTAACATTAAAGTCATTTACCGGAAACCACAATGTTGTTGTCTGTCTGTCACTAATGGTAAGGGGATGTGTTCATTGACTCCAACTGTCTCGTTTCCTTCAAAAATGTCATCAATTGCCAAGTTTCCTGCTCCAGCACTATTTAGAACTCCTCTCTGCCACAGTTGGAGAGGAGTTTGTCCACCCATTGTAGATAATCCATGGTGGTTCCACTGATTTTGGAATTCAGCAGCTGACCTTTGAACTCTTGGCAGGTAGATGTAGTGAAGACAAAACAAATGGAGGTTATTTGTAGAATCCAATATGCCCTCATTTTCCATGAAGGTAAAAAGGTTACTAACGTGGAACGAGACAACTCTGTTAAGCTCTGCCCACAGTCGTTCTATCCTCTGGTTATGGACACTGCGTCCCGTAATGACACTGCCTCTGTTTAATCCCCTTCTCTCTAGCATATACCTGGCAACCCCTGTGTTTTCCATGCCATGGTCACAGCGTACTCTTGAGGGAAGGCCAAAGTTGTGTACACCAGTACAAAATAGTCCCAGAACACTTGATGCCCTGTTGTTATTGAGGCATTGCAAATAAATGATGGTGCGACTAAAGCCGTCAACACATCCATGAAACATCATCCACCATCTCACCAGTTTATGGTTTCCGTCTATATGCCTGTAGGGAGAGAAAACTTCAATATTTACAAAAATAAAATTGCAACCATGATGAATATTGTTAATACAGAACCAGAATGTCCATCACATGGTTACTCTTCTAGAAGTCAAAGGATTAGTCCTTCCAAATTACAACAACTTTTTTATTTCACAGCATGAACTCAGTTTGTGTTGTTTAAGACAAAAGCACATGATAAAGGACATCCTTTATTGACTATTATATAAGTATTTATATTTTTAACGTAAAATAAAGTTCTAGTGGAGGAAGACTAGCAAAAAATAATAAGTGTATTTTAAAGTTTTACTTGCATTTTAGGCCTACTTGCAATAATGTCATGTGTTTCTACCACTAGCAATATCTACTATATTACTTGTGCATTCATGGCACATAACTTAATTTAATGTCATGCAATACTCACCATAATTGATTGGGAGTTTGAACATTGTAAACTCTTCGACGAATTGCACGGCGGCGGCGAAAAGCCCATCCAACCGGGTCAAGTTGTTGCAGGCAGCGTCTCACACGCCAACGTTGTATTCTGATGTGCCGTGAACGAAGACTCCCTAAAACATACCTTTCCCCTGCATTAGGGGTAGTTTGAAGGATCTCGCGAACAGTGTTTGCCAGAACTTCATCAGACATTCCTGCATAGGTCAGTGGTCTAATTTCAAGCCGCTGTCTGTGTCTGTACAGTGTGCTCCTGTTGATTCCTAAGCAGACTGCAGTTCTTTGCCAACTCATTCCAAGTGATAAACAGTGCATAATTTGCTCACGTTGTATATTGTACTGAGGGTGACCAGGATGGCCAGTTCTTGTTGTTGGAGGTACCCTTGAGTTAAGACTAGTAATTTGTCTTTCATGTAATGATCTTGAGCTTTCATATGTGTTGGTAATTACACAAATACATACATACAGGGCTGCAAGGACGACTGAAGTTTCTTGACTATCAGTCCCTGCAAACTCCTGGCTAATTGATAGAAAAGTAAAAAATGTCCGTTGGTATCCAGCAAGTTCACTGAATAATCTGTCCAAAACCATGCTGTCAGGTCCCATGCTCTCACGTTCCCTCATAATGTTCTGAGCACACCGCACCGTTAGAGTGAAAAAAGTAGTAATGTCTTCCTCATTAACCTCCACGAAAAAAAACTGGCACTGAAGAACAAGGTACATAAAAAGAAATATCATGGCTTTCTTCATACTGTTCTTACAGACCTATAAAACAATCTTAAAAGTTCTTACTGCGGCTCAAATGTAGCTAGCAGTGCTCTGAGCAGCATCGGGCTTCGTTTTCAAGGCTGTAAACCAGCCAAGGAATGAATATTTAAACTGGCTTCCTGTTGGATCAACCTGACTTCCTTTTAAAGTATGCTCTCTCACAACCAGTGCAATGTCCTCTCACACACACTATCATTCTCTCTCACACACACACTACTATACCCTCATACATACAACAATTCCTCTCTCACATACACTATCATTATCTCTCACACACACTACTATACCCTCATACATACAACAATTCCTCTCTCACATACACTATCATTCTCTCTCACACACTACTATACCCTCATACATACTACAATTCCTCTCTCACATACACTATCATTCTCTCACACACACACTACTATACCCTCATACATACTACAATTCCTCTCTCACATACACTATCATTCTCTCTCACACACACTACTATACCCTCATACATACTACAATTCCTCTCTCACATACACTATCATTCTCTCACACACACACTACTATACCCTCATACATACTACAATTCCTCTCTCACATACACTATCATTCTCTCTCACACACACTACTATACCCTCAGACATACTACAATTCCTCTCTCACATACACTATCATTCTCTCTCACACACACTACTATACCCTCATACATACTACAATTCCTCTCTCACATACACTATCATTCTCTCTCACACACACTACTATACCCTCATACATACTACAATTCCTCTCTCACACACACTATCATTCTTTCTCACACACAAAGTTTTCCATCTTGCATACACTACTAGAGTATAATATTGTAGTATGATGTTGTATGTAAGTGGGAATAATAGTGTTTCTAAGAAAATACAGTTTGGTATGTAAGTCAGTTTGATTTATGGCCCAGACAAAAGTGTGTGAAAGAGAGTATGATTGTGCGTGTAAAAGTGTTTAGCAATATGTATAAAAGAGTTTAATGGTGTATGTGTGATATTCTGATATTGTTTGTAAGACCAAGTATGAGTTGTGAGCTAGACGGCCTCTCATAATATTTGCATGTCCTCTGTAAGAAGGTGTCAGCGACTGACATGCAAGGAAGAACGGCTGTCCACAGGCTGTTCCAACTTTAACAACTTGTAATTGGGTGTGTGGTATATTTTCATGCGCGCACACGCATGATGTAGAACCACTGTTCGAAATGGGGGGGAGCCAGGGAGGGAGCTCCCCTGAAGGCCGACTTTGAGATAAATAGGGGGAGCCCAAAACAATCGTGCATATTTGTGTCACACAGATTAGAAATGTTGAGTTTCTGTAAAAGTTCTTGAAATAAATAATAGTCATTGTTCATTACAGTTTCTGAATATTTGTTTTATATTTATGAATATTTCTGGGCGTTGCCTTCTGGTCGTTGCCATCTGTACGTGGCGGCGCTGCATTCTTTACGCTACTTACGTTGCTATGGTTACGGCAGGCGATGCTGGCGCGGTATTTGATATTTTCATACTGATATTTTGTTTAACTCTGGCTTTGTAATAAAAAATATGGCGAAACGAAAACAGCCAAGCCTCGGAGCTTTTGGATTCACAAGTAGGGTGACCAGGTCCCAACAAACCAAATGTGGGGCAAGGAGTATGTTTGTGTGGGACAATGTGGAACACCCTCTCAACAGCACACACCCACTCCCCCCCCCGGAAAAAAAAATCTCTATTTCTATTCTGTTTCATTTGATCTATTCAACAGCATCCAATATACATTGACAGAAAGTGAATTCAAAATGCAGTAACAATTTAATATTACGACTTTTTGCGATATTTTCAACACAATATACTTGTACCTTTTTTTTTTTTAAAATAACTTTTTAAAACGAGTCAAACAGCGAGGGACATTATACTGGTGAAAAAACTCTCAATTCTACAGATGACTCCCCCCACTCAACGCTTCAAGTCCCACCCCACTCAGCAAATCATCCAAAACGAAGGACCCCACTAAGACGACCGTTGAAAACTAGCCATGGATCTGAGAAAAACCAAGTCTGGTGTAGCCTCCCCTTATTATCACCAGGATAACGGATATGGGCTTAATGACTGGATGTTACAAAGTAGGGGAGAGGATGTTCCCGAAGAAGAGCTTTCCTCTATATCATATCCATGTAAGGTCTTTAGGACAAAAGAGGACCATGATAACATGACATATGAAGAATATCTTTCTTTAAAAGATGGTATTATAGATAACCTTTATAGAAACAGTATATCTCATACCACTCGCCAAGATCGCAAACGACATTTAGCAGAAAAGAAAAGAAAAAGTAAAGAAAACCGAAGAAAGAGAAAAAGAAAAATGAAAAGGAGAAGAAAAATGAAAAGCAAATGCAGAATGCGATCACATACTGATGTGTTTATTCAAAAACCATACTAGCACACAAGCCTGTTTTCTTGTGTTTTCAGTGTGTCTGTGTGTCTGTGTTTCTGTGGGTGTATAATACGCACGTTTCAATACACATTTATCTTACATCTTCCCTGTTATCCTCCCCTTGTTATAATGACGACAACAGTGCATGTGAAGGACTGTAATACACATGTAGCAACAGTTTTTAAATGTAAAAAACACTTTTTTTATTTTTAAAAAAATGTCCTATTTACATTTTTATTTTTTCACACACAAAATCAATAGTTATACTGATTGTAACATCCCCAGGACCGTCTCCAGCTTAGAATTCCCCATATTACTGGAAATATCATGGTGGAGTATTTTCACTTCAGTCAAAATATTCATGTGCATGCTGTTTTCGACACAAAGATGCATTACATCTACAAACAGAGCATACAATGAGAGCACATGATACACTTTTGATGTTTGTTCCATTTCTGCGGTAATGTTACAGAATGTTTCGGAAAATGAAGATTCCAGGACCACTTTAAATGTTTCATTTACAATCAGTAGAAAGCAGTTACATTGGTAGCTTCGGCCCTTTCTCATTTCACTAATTTCCCTACACAATTAGTGAAATGTAATTTTGCAGCTGTATGGATGGGAAGGGGAGATTCCTATTTACATAATCCTGGCCACTATGATCCTGATGTGGCACCCGTCTATTGCACCCACACATGCACGGAATGCCGGGCTGTTGGCCAACTGCTGGAAGCTCTGACCGACCTCCTCCAGCTCTGGACCAGCAGGCAGCTTGATCAGGGAATGCCTGAGAGCAACGATGTCCTCCACTCCCTGATGGACCAGTCTGTTGACCGTGGAGAGGGGTACCTGAAAGGCCCGGGACACCACACTGTATGACAAACCTTGTGCCAGCCAGTACACGGTCGTCAAGACAGTAATGTGGTGTCCCCAGGCCTGTCTCCTCTCAGGCCCCAGACACCGCATCAAGGTCTCCAGGGAGTCTCGGCTCATCCTGAAGTCCTTCAGCAGGCACCCATCACCCTGGAAGTAAAGCTTTAGCAGGGGGACACTGCTGTTCAAATGTCTGTACATGCGAGAGTGTGGGTGTTGAACCTACAGGAAGAATAAAATGTACAGAGGTCCAGCAAACTAAACTCCTTTATCCCGCAATTTAAACTGCTCATAAATATTCTGTCATAAGAAATTAAGCCATGGCTAAATCTGGCACAAGTGCTCGTGTTAACTAATGTGCATGGTCCCTTCTTGAATAAATACAACTACATAATCAAAAACACAACTTTCTCATTGACAAACATGCTTTTTCTCTGACTCTCTGGCTTAGGCCTATATGTCTCATGATTTTCTTGCTCCAAGTAGTTGGTCATTTTTGTATTCCAATTAAAAAAGCCAGCTATAAACACTAATAAATACCTCAAGATGAAGCAGCATGGCATTGCGCATTCTCGCTTTCCAGCGCTGGGAACGACGTCTTTCCTCACGGGATTTGTTTGTCTAGCTCGTGCCACTGCCATAAGGCACACACTATTGCGGTCTTCATTCTCAATATCTCCTTCGTGGTTAAGATATAAATCAGAGGTGTGCCTGGACCTTATATAGCCTGTCAGGTCCCTCATGATTCGGTAATGGATTAGAAATTCGGTACAGGTGTTTTGTTAAAGAGGTGTGACTTGATGACTTATCATGTCATTAAGCCTACTAGGTAAACATACTGTGTATAGTGTATAGACAGTCATTCTTTTTTTGAAGGTGTTTATGTGTGTGCATGTGTGAATATATCAAACGTATATAAGCCTAATTTATATGTCTCCCTTTATTTGTAGGGTACTTTTCATACTAATGTTTTAGTGCGGCACAATACAGAAGAGATGCTAGTATAGGCCTATGTGTTGAAAATATTCATACATTCTTGACATACCATGCCTTGTTGCAAATGTAATTCAAAGTACATATGTGGGGGAAAAATGTTCAGCTGATGTAACAGAGATTATAAAATACAGCGCTATGACAAAACACTTGACAGCTGATGCAGCTGTTGCCACGTAATAATTAACGGACGTCGCTTTAATATGACCGCTCTCTAAACGCCTGCTGCTTCCCCTTCTCGACTCCTCCGCTCGCGTCTCCTGTGGGCGGGACTAATGGCGCTTTTCCACTGCAGGGCCTCGCTCGGCTTAGTACGGTATGGCTAGGCCTTGTTAGGCCAGGCTCATTTTATGCTCATAGGCGGCGCGTGAGGCTCAGGTTTGGGAAGGCTAAATAACTTTTTTTACCTGACGCTGCCTGCCTCCGGCGTCTATAGAAAAGAGATCAACTCAGTGTGTGGAGTTTAAATCTCTCAAGTCATATTACAGGATAAAGGAAATACAGTTTAAACTGCCGTATGCAGAGAAGACGCCGACGTGTCGCACTTATCATTCATATTACATCATCAATCAGATCATCGATCATATAATATCATATCATATATTTCCTTATCTGAGTCAGCTTCTCCAGCCGTATCTGGCCGTGCAACACTTACAGTGTCACATACTGTATGCAGAAGTATTATTTTAAGCAACACATTATGTTGAGGAAACACTCAAGTCAAATGTAATTAAAGTCAGATCCACTCGTGTCTTAGATGGGGCAGTGATATCATACAACTATACGCTTTCAAACACTCGGTAGGCCTAGTTATTTTTTAACCAGTTGTTCTGTATTCACCTTGCAGGTGCAACTCTGTGGCTTGTATCCTGGATTATATGTTTAAGTCATGGATGTTTAAAGCTCATATTTGTCTAATATTAGTTTACTTTTCATTAATGAAGTATGACGCTGCGCTGTCAGTACACTTGTCCCTGTTTGTGATTGGTCAAATGTAGCTAACCCCGCCCCTTTCACGTGAACGCGCTCTCAGCTGGTGAGAGAAACCCTGGCTTGATTAACCGAGTTGATAACCAGCGTCGTAGGACCGCTTAGCGAGATCTTGTTTGTTAGTTTGTTGTTGTTAGTTTGTTTGTTACTCAAACATATCCAGGGTATGTTGAACTGGCTTCGTAGTACAGGGCACAGGTGGCTAGCAGCGCTAATGTCAAAGACACAGACATTATACATTATATTTGTATTTTACCAGGATGCAGTGACACAAATATTTGGGAAGGCTTAGCCTTCCCTAGCCTACAGCACCCGCCGCCCCTGTTTATAAAGAAACTATAATTTGTGTTTTTAGCCGTTTTTGTGGGACACAGTTACGTCACTTTGTGGTTTTATGAGAAGTTTTGAGAGTAGGAAGACGCAAGCTATTCACCACAATTGTATTTTTAGGTTATGAATAAAACAAAGAGTAGTAAGTGATAAGCAGAAGGGTTTTTGAGCTCTTGTCGGTCAGAAGGAATCTTGTGTGTGTATGACAGGGGTGCTTATGCCCGCTTCGGTTTTCAATGTCCGCCATCACGTTAAAACCATGGTTAAAACGGAGGATTGGTGGCATTTTCAGTTCATTGCTTACTTCCACACGCCTTTTCCCCTCCTTGTCTCTTTCATGACTTTATTTAATGCATTAGAACGATTGTTATCGTAACTTTCCGTGTTTCTAGAAGTCAAGCTCACTGTTCACATTACGGAGTATATTTCCGGAACGGCCTTTCAAAATAAAAGCCACAGGCTGCTGTTCACCAGAGATGCCTTCACAATAAAACAGTAATTAGCTTAACAATATATTTAACTTATATTACGTCGTTAAACATTGATTTTAATTCATTACAGTTTTCAAATACGGCGCGGATTGAATACAGTTATTTGTGTATTCTGTTACAACCTCACCATGCTTGTAACACAACTTAGATAAACAATTTGAAAATGAATAGAATAACCAAGTAGATAAAAGATTAATCTGTGGTTAGGGAGAGTTTCCTTGTTTTGCCTATTAACTTAGAACTGAAGTAATAAAGAATAGGCAGACTACTATCATTAGTTTGTTTTAACATTCACATGTTTCAGCATTCCTGACCTCAGCCGTTTTATTTTGTAACCCGTTGGGAGAGAGATTTAAATTGAGTTTTTCTCAGTAGCTGAATGGCTGTGATTACAGCAGCATTGGATAGCTGTGCACCACCTTTTGGGTTCTCTGAATCAGTGTGTTGGTGAAGAGTTGCTCACTGCAAACAGAAGAAGTGTGCAAAGAACGCATCTCTGAGGAGATATTGACATTTTGCTTGTGCCTCGTTGTCAAGGCAACAGTGGTGTGAAGAGGTACTGCGGTTTTGGGGGGATTTCTGCTGTACAGAGGACAACGTGTGTCTGCCAAGTGATTCCTTCCCTCATCCCAATGCCAGGGAGTTTCCTTGAAGGCCACTGACCAGTGCCGGTCCTAGCTTTTTTGGGGACCCTGCCACTGACTACAGCTGCATCACTGACTGTGCTCATTATGACAAGATCTTGAGACATGCTTGTCTCAGATTGTTCAGACTCTGAAGGAATGATGCAATGATTTTACAGCATAATTGTGCAAGAGTTTCCCAGGGGGTGGTGTAGAAACCTTAATGCTTAGTGTTTAGATAAGAGGCTGCTTGTTTAAATGATGGTCTGGAATACTGAAAAGAATAAAGTTTATTATTCTTGTTTAGCAAACAAGACATCTGATTATTATGTCACAAATAATAATCTTGACATAGAAACTAGCTATGGGTAAAACGTGTGGTTGTTATACCATTGTTATCATGAACAAAAGATAAATAAGGAAATAGTATCTGCTTAAAGATGAACGGATTTCATATCCTAGAGAGGATTAGTTATTGTGAATACTCCACAAGGTATCTACTAATGTATTTTAAAGAACCAAATTTAAAGAACTTGAATTGACTTGATAAATAAGTGAAGATAAGAAGATGTATTAACCATGAATTAATCAATTGGTAAATTAAAAATAGCAGTAAAGAGGGAACTATTAAAGTGAAATGAGAACCATCCTAAAACACACTGAGGGATAAAGGGGGAGAGTACAGTGTAGAACCATATTCTTCAATATTTTCATCATGTTTACAAATTATTCTTTTAGAGTTTTTATTCATGTGTGAATTTGGTAGTGTTTTAATTTGTTACAGTATTGATCAGTTCAAAGGGAGAGTTTTAGTAACATCTCTATAAGATCAGACAAATATTTATTTATATAGGCCATGTTGAAGGGAAAGCTAGTTCTAAACAAAATATAGTATTTCAATCTGAGGTATTGGTTTCACCATTGTAGCATATATTACTACAGGAGAACTTTTTATGGGGAAATAACTGTTGTTTGTCGTCCAAAATGTAGAGTTTAAAATTAAATTAAAATTAAAAACAGCTAATTTAATTTTGAAAAAGCAATATAATTGGGAGTAAACAAATGTGGGGCCTTGGATCACCCATTGTAATGGTGCATATTATTGACGACCAATAGGGAGAATGGGTCACTTGACCCACCCTGCAGTGGTTTTTAAAATCTTACTTGCAGCTTCACAGGGAGCGCACGGCACCAGATTATGAGTTTAAAAGACAAAGTGTCACCACCTCCTAATGGACATCTATTTAATTGGTAATTGGCTGACATTTAGAGATGTTAAAAAGTAAAAACATACCTACCATAAGTGATCATTTGTTAGGAACTTGGATACACAAGGGAAAAAGGACTCAAATGCACGACCCAGGAGCCAGAGATAAAGTACAAGTAATATACTTTATTGCCAAAAAGGATATTCAAAACAGATAACGGAACTCTTAACGAGTCGAACAAAAATAGGCTTCACAAAGGCACAACAAAAAATCACTCACAACGTGAGGAACAAACTTACAATAAGTTTTAGGAGCATGAATAAAGCAGGTAACCAAAAGAGCAACCGTGATGGGCAGAGTTCTGGCATGAGGACAGGACAAGACGAACTGACACTGAACGCTGGGAGACTGGGGACTTTAAACACTCAACAACAAGACACAGGTGAACACAATCAGGGGCGGGGCTGATACTGATGAGTGCGGGAGAATATATGAGGAAAGTGAGTCAAGGGACCTGAAATGAGGCGTGAAACAAACAAAACAGGAAGTGAGCAATAATAACACATAAACATGAAACATGATTACTAACACTTTTGACGGTGCACAACAGTACCCCCCCCTCTAGGGCCGACTCCTGACGGCCCAGGCCGATCATAAAAATCCTGAATCAGGGTTTTATCCACAATAAACCTCGCAGGAACCCAGCATCTTGCCTCGAGACCATAACCCACCCAATCCACCAGGAATTGTTTTCCTCGACCCCTATGGCGGACTTCCAGCAACTTGCGGACCTTGTACGTTAGGCCACCTTCGAAGAACTGGGGTGGTGGAGGGGGCTTGGAGGCGGGAATCAGCGTGCTCTCATGAACTGGCTTTATTTTGCTGACGTGGAATGTAGGGTGTACCCCCATGGGTCTGGGAAGTCTTAGGCGCACAGACACCGGATTGATGACTCTTGACACCGGAAAAGGCCCCACAAACCTTGGAGTCAACTTTTTGGAAGCCACCTGAAGTGGTAGGTCCTTGGTGGAAAGCCACACCTTTTGACCCGGTTTGTAGATGGGAGCGGCCCTGCGGTGGATGTCTGCTACATCCTTCATCCGAGCCGAACTTCGTAGCAGAGATTGGCGAGCTCCAGGCCAAACTCGGCGACAGCGTCTAATCAAGGCGTGAGCTGATGGTACCTTAACTTCCCCTTCGTCGGTTGAGAACAGCGGCGGTTGATAACCATTGGCACAATGGAAAGGCGAGAGACCTGTGGCCGCCGTGGGAAGAGTATTGTGGGCAAACTCCACCCAAGTGAGGTGGTCGCTCCAGTTGGTCTGGTTCTGGAAAACGAGACAGCGTAGTGTAGTCTCCAGTTCTTGATTCAGACGCTCCGACTGTCCATTTGATTGAGGGTGGTAACCTGAAGACAAGCTGACAGTAGCGCCTATGAGTCTGCAAAACTCCTTCCAGAAAGCTGAAATGAATTGTGGACCTCTGTCGGAAACAATGTCATTTGGAAATCCGTGGATCCTGAATATCTGATTCATCATGACCTCTGCGGTACTTTTGGCAGAGGGGATCTTGGTTAGAGGAATGAAATGAACCATCTTGGAGAACCGGTCCACCACTGTCAGAACCGTAGTTTTGCCTCTGGACGAGGGAAGACCTGTCACAAAGTCCATAGATATATGTGACCAGGGACGTTGAGGAATCGGCAGTGGTTGGAGCAAACCCATCTTGACCTGGGACGAGGTCTTATTGCAGGCACACACCGGACAAGCCGCTACGTACTCCTGCACATCCTTCTTCATGGCTGGCCACCAGAAACGCTGCTTAATCCTGTACATAGTCCTTTTAACTCCAGGGTGGCACGAGATCACCGACGTGTGTGCCCAGTGGATGACCTTAGAGTGGAGAGACACAGGAACAAAGAGCAGGTGGTTTGGACACTTGCTAGGTGCTGGGTTTACTGCGTTAGCCTGTTTAACGTCAATTCTAGTTGCCAGGAAAAGGCTCCGACCAAACGGTTTAATGGAAGGATGGTCTTGGGCTCTACCGAAAAAGGTTCTGGATCGAAAAGGCGAGACAAGGCATCAGGCTTCTGATTCTGAGATCCGGGACGGAAAGAGAGAGTGAAGTTGAACCTACTGAAAAATAGAGTCCACCTGGCCTGCCGAGAGTTGAGGCGTTTAGCCTTTCTGATATACTCCAGGTTTTTATGGTCTGTCCAAACTAAGAACGGCTGTTCTGCCCCCTCCAACCAGTGTCTCCATTCCTCCAGAGCAGCTTTTACAGCTAACAGTTCCTTATTTCCCACATCGTAGTTCTTCTCTGCCGCCGTCAGCTTCCGCGACAGGAAGGCACATGGGTGTATCCTGTTGTCTTTCAAGGATTTTTGGGACAAAATGCCTCCAATTCCCTCATTGGAAGCATCGACCTCGACCACAAACTGGCGCTGGGGATCCGGAATGGTGAGAATCGGCGCTGTGGTGAACCTCTCCCTGAGGAGCTGGAAAGCGCAGTCAGCCTGGGGAGTCCACTTGAAGGGAACTTTGGAAGAAGTCAGAACATGCAGAGGAGCAGCTACAGAACTGAAGTTTCTTATAAACTTTCTGTAGAAGTTTGCAAACCCTAAGAACTGCTGAACCTTCTTCCTGGAGTCTGGTGTTGGCCACTTGGAAACTGCACTGACTTTAGCGGGTTCCATCTGCATCTGGTTTGGTGAGATTATATATCCTAGAAAGGCCACCTTTTCTACGTGAAACTCACACTTCTCTGCCTTGACATATAATTGATTTTCGAGTAGTTTCTGCAGAACCTGACGGACATGGTGAACATGGGACTTAGAGTCTGGTGAGAAAATCAAAATGTCATCAAGGTACACAAACACAGAAACATTCAAAAATTCCCGCAAAACCTCATTCACAAAACCCTGAAACACAGCTGGTGCATTACACAGTCCAAAAGGCATCACAAGGTATTCATAGTGACCGCTCTGAGTATTAAATCCTGTTTTCCACTCATCCCCTTCCCTTATTCTAACCAAGTGATATGCATTTCTTAAGTCCAGCTTGGTAAAAATCTTGGCAGTCTGAAGTAGCTCGAAAGCAGAGGATATGAGTGGCAGAGGATAGCGGTTTTTCACCGTAATGTCATTAAGAGGGCTGTAGTCTATGCAAGGTCTCAGAGAACCGTCCTTTTTTCCTACGAAGAAAAACCCCGCTCCAGCTGGGGAAGATGAAGGACGGATAATCCCTGATTTGAGAGAAGCGGAAATGTAGTCGTCCATTGCCGCTCTCTCTGGCCTTGAGATCGAATACAGTTTTCCCTTGGGAATGGGAGCCCCCGGTAAGAGATTAATGGGGCAATCAAAAGGTCGGTGAGGAGGTAACAACATGGCTTTTGATTTGTTAAAGGCTTCCTTAAGATCATGATAACATGACGGTACGTTCTGTAGGTCAGGATAGTCTGGGTGATCTATGACGATCCTACTAGGGTCTGTTGGTGCTTTAACAGAGCGTGAATGTTTACACCTGTTAATGCAATCCTCTCCCCACTCCTTAACCTTTCCTGAGCGCCAGTCAATGTGTGGGTTGTGGATTTTTAGCCACGGAAAACCCAAAATAACCGGATGCTGAGCCGATTCAAAAATGTGAAACTGCATAACTTCAGTGTGGTCATTATTTACAGTGATCTGGATAGGTTCTGTGCAGTGGGTGACTGTAAACAACAAACGTCCGTCTAAAGCACTGGCGGTAATGGGAGAAGATAGAGGGACAGTCTTTATACCAAGCTGTTTGACTATGCCCCAATCCATAAGACTTTCGTCCGCTCCTGAGTCTATTAGCACTCCTTGGGAAATGACCTGATCATTAATAAAAATGTTTACCTTGGTAACTGGACGAGGAGGAAAGTCTGTGGAAAACTTGCTCACCAGCGCCCTCCTCTTGGCTGGTAAGCTTGCTCTTTTCCCGGACATGACGCGAGTTGGTGACCCGGCTGGCCACAGTAGAAACAACACCCTTCTCGTAGCCGGCGCTGTCTCTCCTCCAAGGAAAGCCTGGTCCTTCCCAACTGCATGGGTTCATCTGCAACAGGCGGAGATGCTGTCCTCCAACGGACCGAATCCGCTGGCTGGAAAACCTCCTCTGGTGGAAAGGCTCGTGGAGAAAAGCCCTGGAAACTGGGATGTCCGTCACGGCTGTGTCGACGTTCTCTCTCTCTTTCCCGAAGTCGGTTGTCGATCCGGATGGAAACGGCGATGAGAGATTCCAGGTCCCGGGGTACCTCCAGGGGAGCCAGCTGGTCCTTGATTGAATCTGATAATCCAGTCAGAAAAGCGTCGTGAAGAGCCGGAATATTCCACCCGCTGTCCGCTGCTGCCGTGCGAAACTCGATAGCATAATCCACCACCTGGCGCTTATGCTGCCGCATCTGAAGTAGTCTTCGGCTGGCTTCTGTTGCAGGTGATGAATGGTCAAAAATACGACTCATAGTGTCTGTGAAGTCGGGTAATGAGTAACATAGTTCCGTGTCTCTGGACCATTCTGCAGTAGCCCAGGCTGCAGCTCTTCCCGTTAAATGGGACACGATGAACGCCACTTTACCATGGTCTGATGAAAAAGCGCCTGGGTTGTGTTGGAAATGCAGGTCGCACTGCACCAGGAAAGCTCTGCAATTGATGGAATCACCGGAAAACCTCTCCGGGAGAGCCAGCCGTAGTGCGGAAGACACAGCCTGGCTTGGATTGACAGCGTCAACAGGGTCCGCAACATGCATGCGGTCAGCTGTGACTGACGTCATCGGCGGAGCAGTCTGAAGTTGAATGTTGAACTGCTGCATCTGATTCGCCAGCTGTTGTATCTGTGCAGAGACGGAAACCTGAAGTTCGGCCTGGTTTCCTACCAGTGTCTGCACTCCTTGGCTGATTAATCCCAGCTGTTCCTCGTGATAAAAAATCCTCGCGCCTTGGGCTGACAGGGCGGCGTGAAGAGCTTTTGGGTCGGCTGAGTCCATTGTGGTCAGTTCGTTCTGTTAGGAACTTGGATACACAAGGGAAAAAGGACTCAAATGCACGACCCAGGAGCCAGAGATAAAGTACAAGTAATATACTTTATTGCCAAAAAGGATATTCAAAACAGATAACGGAACTCTTAACGAGTCGAACAAAAATAGGCTTCACAAAGGCACAACAAAAAATCACTCACAACGTGAGGAACAAACTTACAATAAGTTTTAGGAGCATGAATAAAGCAGGTAACCAAAAGAGCAACCGTGATGGGCAGAGTTCTGGCATGAGGACAGGACAAGACGAACTGACACTGAACGCTGGGAGACTGGGGACTTTAAACACTCAACAACAAGACACAGGTGAACACAATCAGGGGCGGGGCTGATACTGATGAGGGCGGGAGAACATATGAGGAAAGTGAGTCAAGGGACCTGAAATGAGGCGTGAAACAAACAAAACAGGAAGTGAGCAATAATAACACATAAACATGAAACATGATTACTAACACTTTTGACGGTGCACAACATCATTCCTAAATTTAACTACAAACCATTGATGAAATTACTTCTGTTTTTAAATCCTTAATAAAGGAAGGAGTGATTGTTACATGTTCGTACACCCAAGGTTCCACTCACTGCTAAAGAATTTAACATTGTTTTTAAGTAGACCAGAATTGAAGATAAATAGGTATAATGAGCTATGAAATGCAGAGCTACACAGATCCAAGTAATGTTTTGACACAAGATAATAGTTAAGTACACAAGTTTCTGAAATAGATCTATTAGACATTTTAATACTAATTAGGTGTAAATGAATTGCAGTAGTAGTACTATGAGGAAGTGACATTTTTTGGCTAACACTTTTCAGGGAATGTGGGGAACAGCTGTTCCGATGAAAAGTTAGAGATATCTGGAAAATTATAGTTGTAATCGTGAATTAATAAATGATGGTGCTCCATATGACAGATTTTTGTAGACAAAGGATACTGGCCTATGCTGAAATATCAAAGTCTCTGCAGAGCACACACATGGCCAAAAAGACTGAGACCAACTGACCTTTGACCCTGACCGACAGTGTAACTCGAGAAGGCACTGTCAATGACTGACTCTGGGGTGACTCTGACCAGACCAAGACTTTACAACCTGACAGACGGTGTGAGTGTGAATGAATGCTGGCATGTGATCAGTGTAACTGCATGATTCTAAAACAATAACTAACCAAGCATGTTTTTGGACTAACATATTATTACCCGTTTCTAATCCACTTGATGATATTTTACTCCCACAGGAGGTGGCAGTTTGCAGAATGTGAAACTCAAACTAAAACATGAAGATTCTGTTTCTTTTAGGACTGAAGGATGGAGAGCAACACTTCATTTCACTGAAGTGTTTACTGTGGAAATGATGGATGTACATTTGGGAAAATGTTTGGTATTTTCTTATAATCCATGGTTACACATGAGGTTCATGTGTAAAAAGGGGGAGTGTAAAATTCACAATGTACATTTTTCATTTAGGGACTGAAAGGAACCTGCTGCCCCAACTCAATTGTTCAATCTGACCATTGATTGACAGTTTTAGAATGGACCTGCTCCATATCTGGGGATAAGATACTGTTTGATGAATGTTGACATGTTTCTAATATTGATTGAGTTATAACAGGTAACATAGATGCAGAATCAGTGGCCAAGGGGCTACTGTGAGTGATGTAAGTCCAGAATGGACTACTGAGGAAGTTGACCTGTGATGATGAAACAATTTTGTAATATTTCAACAGGTATTAAAGTAACTGAGGTTTGAAATGTACAAAGAACATATTACAGTTAAAGCTAAAACATAGTAATGTAATGAGACATAATTTAATTTAGACAACATCATGTAACTAGCCTGGTAAAGAAGTAAAAGCCATAGACTTTATTGTTTAGGTCATTATGGGGATATACATTTCATCTAGATTCATAATAGAAAGACATTTGATGACAGTTTGTTGGAATTCTGTATTCATTTTTTCAGCTTGATAATATCTAAGCACTGACCGGTAGAAGCAGTATCACCAGGAAATCATTCATTTTGTCAGCATCATGATTTTGGTTGTTTTTGAATCCATAACATTAGTGTGTTTCTTTACCAGAAACATTAGCAGTTCATATTATATTTAGATTTTAAATGGGATCTCAAGGATTTGATTTAAGAATAACACAGATGCTTGTCAGAAATTCAGAGCTATTGAAATATGTTATTTAGTTCACCTAGAGATGTTGGAGTTTTGTTTTGTTGCCATAGTCCAAGTATTAAGATTCTGAAGCTGCACTGGCAGACAGGAGGTCTACAATCAATTTAGAAAACCTGTTCACAGACGGCTGTTGTTTTAAGACACCCCACCAACAGGCTCCAAGCGGCCTACGCAGTGGTGGGTCAAACAGCTGAGGGCCCAGGAGCCCTGAGCGTAGGCTTGAGGGATTTGTATCAGATTTCTCCACACAGGTTGGTGATGCCAAAGAGGGACCCAGGAGGCCGACACAGCGGAGTTCGTCTGGCTGAAGGTCATCAGGACAAAGTGGCTCAACCCCAGGCTCTCCGGCCCCGACCGAGTGACCCAGCGGATCTCTCATGCCGTCTGTCTAGGAGGAAAGGGGGACAGCTGGAGCCAGTGTGCGGCGGGGAAACCACCTGCTAGGACCGTGGACGACATCAGGACGGACGTGGCCCTCGACGAGGAGGTCGACTCGGAAGCAGCCATCAGCGGACTGGAGGAGCAGGATCGGGAGGACATCCCTCCAGCAGTCGACCCGGGAGGCGTCATCAGCGGGCCGGAGGAGTAGGATCCAGAAGACATCTCTCTAGCAGGCAGCCCAGAAGCCGCCGTCAGCGGATCGGGGGGACAAAGACACGGCAAGCCAGGACGGCACAGGGGACTACACTCTCCGCTGAAACAGGTTGATATAGCCGGTGTGGAGTTTGTTTTAATATCCCATTTTTGAGGAACTTTGTTTTTCCCATTTTTTGAGCAACTTTGTTTTAATAACCCATTTTTTGAGGAACTTTGTTTTAATAACCCATTTTTTGAGGGAGAAGCTGCCCCTTCCCCTTCGTACCAAATGCCCTTGTTGGCTTACGCGTCGGAGGAGGACGAGCACGATGACTCAGCCGACAAGGACAATGTTTTTAACATATTTTGGTCTCCCTCCACTGTCATAAGAAGTTGTTATGGTGGACTGTTCCTAAAGGTTTAAATCCCAGCGTCTGATGGATTTATATAAATGTTGGGGAACAGACAGTAGAAAAGAATGACAGTGGTTATGTTTCAAATGCTGTGTATAAGTTGATCTCTGAAGGTGAGATCAAAAGAGGGGTTAAAGCAAACAGATATTGTTCTAAACTGTATTAAAGTAAACAGGTATTATCTTGAACTGTATTGAAGTGAACATGTATTATTTGGGACTGTTTTAAAGTAATCCTATATATATAACCCTTCTCACATACACTCACTGACCCAGATATCAGCACACACACACACACATACACTTTCCCCCCCACCAGCACATGCACATGTTCTTATTCAAGGTTCTTCCTGGGGCCAGTATAATCTCAAGCACCAATATATCTGTGTACAATGTTTGATTGTTTTGGGAAAGAATAGTTTTTGTGAAATCTTCCCTGGGAAAGTAAAGGAGTGAAGTTAGGTGGAAGATAAAAAGTGATTCTGACCTTGACTAGTTCCGAGGCTCTCACGCTTCACTTAGGAGTAAAATGGGACGGAAGAGCCGACCCACATCTCCGCCCCAAAAATGTCCATATATACTGTTGTTTATTCATACAAAATGCCCCCCTTGTTTCTGACTGGCTGGTCCCGATACCTGTATCGCACGGCAGTAGAGCGGGGAGCCCGGAGTGCTCTGTTACAGGGCACTCTGTATTTCGTATTGTGTTTTTTACCATTAAAATCAGATTATTGTTATAACTTTTATGCCGGTGTTTTGAACTCCTTCTCTTATTAATCTGACCAGGCTCATCTAACGGACGGCGCGGAGCAGAGGTGGGCTTTAAGCCACCACTACTGTGTTTGTTCCAACAATTTCCATTACAGTTTAGGAACTAGGGCAGTATCTATAGTAACGCAGTGTAGGCGGAGCCGTGACGTCATCTTCAATGCGAAACACAAGACCAACATCAGCCGTTAGCTCTTAGCACTCAGAGCTCACAGCTCCTCATATCTGTTCAGAAACTGGACAAAAGTTAAACAAGTACAAACCACAGACTGTCTGTGTCATGGCGAATACAGTCGCTGGTTTATTTATGTCTGTAGGCCGTTGTTGTGAGTGTGGACGATCGCAGCATATACTGCGTTAGCTTAGATAATCTCCATTCAGAAAACACGCATTTTAAAAGATTTTTCGAAGTCAAAGCATTAATTCATCCTTTTTACTAATCGGTATCAGTATGTTGTTACTTCGGCATCATTTTGAAATGTGTATTACAATTAAATCACGGTAAAATATGTTCATTTTGTTGTAGTTGCCAGCAATTCTCTCACTAGTTTCGCATACTCAGCCCGGTTGTTGGCCCGGAAAGAACCTCGATTTTGGAGAGCCAGAAAAACTGAAAAAGTACCCGCTAGCCAGATCTACGCCAAGTGGAAACGCAACCAAAAACGGGCCGGCCACTAGGGGTGTTGAAAATAATCGTTTCTGCGATGCAGACGTGGACGATTCGGTATCGATGCAGTGACGGAAGATAATCGGTTATAGCGTAGTAACGTTGCTTCCTTATTTTCCGGCCGCGGCTTTACTATAACGTTTTTTTTTCTGTCACTTTAATATCAAATCGGTCGGTGACGCAGAGATCAGGGAACAGACGTGACCGCGGCACAGCGGCACAGCAACACCAAACACGGAGCAGTCTGCTTTATCCACCAACACAACACCACCAGTCCAGAACCAACAGCAGAAGGACCCGCTCTGAATCACTCCGTGTCGCTGCGGCTCAGAGACACAGGGATTTATGTTTTTCAAAAATAATCACGTTACAATCATGTCAGGTTTTTGGTGGATTTAATTAAGTCTTGGATTGCAAAGTATGAATGTCCTCTAGCAATTTTCAGACGATATATACGTGTGTAAAGTTTGTGAAGGTAGGAGTAAAAAAGCTTCCGCGATCACCGTCTCCTCTCCGTTCCTCCAAACCCCGCCCCCTCCCTGAAAATAATGAGTGACAGGCTGATAGTGACCCGATAGAAACTTTATTATTCACTTAATCACTGAGATATAATGAAGCTAATTTAATCTCATACATTCATGGGATTAATGTAACAGTAAGACAGAGAATGTAAGTGTGCACCCACATGCAGTATTTTTGTTTGTATGCTATTGTAAATACTCCTGTTGTCTGCTGTGTTCAGACTCAAGTCCTGTGTGTGATGCCACATTCAGGACATTCAGTGTCCTTTTTTTAACAGAAGAGCGTTGCTAGAAGCTGCAGCTAGACTGCAGAAGTATTATTTTTTTGTTTTTGTGGATGGAACAACTTCACACACAGATATAGGGAGGCTAGAGCTATACAATTGATTTATTTTGGTTTATAAATTAATGTCAAGACATTTATGTTATTGATTTCTGAAGCACTTTCTAAATAATAAAAAGAGAGTTCATATGTATTTACTGCATGTATGCATTGATGACAAAGAAGCCATGTGCAGTAATATAGAAAATTGAGGATGCAACGCATTGGTATGAATCGTGATGCATCGGGATCATAGACTGTATATATAAATGGACGTAGGGTCCGTGACGTCACCCATAGGATTCTGCAGAGTTGCCGTGAAGCCCTTAGTAGGCGGAGTCGGCTACTAACGGCTCAACAGTGACGTCAGAGTCTAACTCCCGCCTTCTCCCGCCTGCTCCAAATAAGGGCAAAGAGGCGGTGCTGAGGCGGAGCCGAGGCGGGACAGGGGGGGACCTAGCTCAGGCTAAGAAGCTAAGCTAACATGCTCTCAGTATTAAGCTAACAACCTATGCTAACAACACAGTCTATGCTAACAACCCAGCTTGCGGTCACTGCTCCTCGTTCCCGGCATATTCTGAAGGTAAGATACCCTGTAACTTTACAAAACTTGTCCTTTTGATTTAAATGTTCTTGAACCTACACTATACAATTGTTTTTTAAGTGCTTCACCGTTTTTCAAATATAAATGTCAATTGTAACTAAACTTTGTAAACTAGCAGAGATATGGCCAGTGTTGCGTGAATTAAATTGAATTAATGAAACATGACTGTAGAAAAAGAAAGGTGCTTTTATATTGATTAAACCATTTTTATTTATTTCAGCATTAAGAAAAAAGAAGATGGCAACCTCCTCCACGCCAAACTGCACAACCTGTAAATTGATGGTCCTGGCTTACTTTACATGACTTCAGATGGTTGACATTACACACAAACATACTGTACATATATGTATATATATATACACGTGTGCACAATTGTAGATAAACAGCACACAGTATATAAATATATAAACTGTGTGTTGTTAATCTGTTTTTTGAGGTTTTGCTCTCTTATTACTTTTAACCATACAGGTGTGATTTCATAGTTATTTTGTATGTTATTGTCAAAGGAACAAAATGAGCAACCCTTTATACTTAATTTGATATTCCTCTATCTGAAGCATTTGTTACTCTCATTTATTTTCCTCCCATAGTGACTGTATGGATAATCTGAGACAGCTATGTCCGGCGTGGAGCCCAGAGAGCTACAGAGACCATCGGCAGCAACCTTGGCCTCGACCTGAGGGTGTGCTGGTTCGGTTGGGGTGGACTGCGCTGGAGAGGTGTCCTCCCTTTCTTTTCCTACTCCCTGCGAGGAAGAGCAGTCCCGGATGTCCTCCTCATCCACTGTGGCGGCAATGACTTGGGGGATGTGCCCAGTGTTCAGTTGCTGAACCAGATGAAGGAGGACCTGCACCAGCTTCACCATCGGCACCCTGGCATGAAGATCATGCTCTCCCAGATCAACCAGAGGCGCCGGTGGAGGGCTGGTGCAAATCCTGTCAAAATTGACAAGGCCCGGAAGTTTGTTAACAGTGTTATGGCTACTTTTGTTCATAGCCTAAATGGTGTCATTGTTGACCACTCCAACATTAGACATGACAGTCCTGGGCTTTTTTTGCGAGATAGAGTTCATTTCACCCCTAGGGGAAATGATATTTTTTTAAAGTCACTAGCCAATTGCCTGAAAGACCACCTCCAAAGACTGTGAACTGCTAAAATGTCAGTATCACTGTTTTTGGATTTGGCCTTTAGAGTATGTATTCTCAGGCCCTTGCTAAGCCCAGACTGTCATGGCTAATGTTGAGTTAGATATTACATCTGTAGCCATAACACTGTTAACATGGCTGCTGTTCCTCTTCCCCACATCCCACCCCCCCCTCTTCCCCCAATGGACTCTGTAGCTCTCCAGGCCCATGCTGGGCATGGCTGTCTGTCAAACTATTTATTTTGTATTTGTTATGATGTTTTTTGTTATTTTATTTGTTAAAATAATTTTGTATTTATGTAAATATTGAAAAGAAAATCATATTTTCACTTCTTCACTGCAGCGTCTGTGAGGCCCCGCCCCCCGCACACAGAGAGACACAGGGAAGGCTTCTCAAATCTCAAATTTCCCCTCCTCGACTCCTATCCTCGTGTCTTATGGCGCATTTCCACTACAGCGCGGTTTAAGCGTGCCGTGGCCGGTAGGGCTGTGCATCTTCACTGGTCTCACGATTCGATCCGATTACGATTATCCTGTCAACGATTCGATTCAATTCGATATCCCGATGCATCCCGATCAAGCGGCAAACTCTGGGGAAGAGCCGGGACGCCAATACGGAAGTGCCACACACTGCAGTTCATATATTGGCCGATAGGCGATGGCTGCAGAAAGGAGCAATTTCCATAGACCCCCATGTTAGAATGCCCAACTTTACAGCAGAAAAAAACATGTTTCTACCCCTGGCTCCATACATTTTTATTATCGATATAGTTAGATTCCACCTTTATGATTATGGATCTGTGAGTGAATTGTTTTCTAACACGACCCTTTTATTTATATTAGGTCTTAAAGTGTTTGCATAAATTAGGGCGTGGTCACGTTGATGGACACGTACATGCCTCACTGTCAGCTAACAGCAACTTGTCCACTCTGCTAGGCTACAACCATAGAGGCTACAACGTTAGTTAGTCATAGTACTGTACTTGACCCTTTAGCTTTAGCCGTGTTCGTGGTGATTGTGCCTTTTAGGGAATATTGTTACAAATACCAGACAATTAAAATGTCGTGCTGTGCGCTTGAATGTACTAACAGAGTTTCGACATTTTTAGAGAGTTTCGAAATTGTTCAGTATGCAGATAAATATTTGTTTTACAATAGAAACATTTGTCTCCATAAATGTTCCCACATGTTGTGAGCATCAACTTTAAATCTTTTGTCAACAAATAAAAAACATCTTAATTTCCTTTACGACAACATTTTGTTTATAACACCACTACATTAACAATAAGCATAGGAACATGATAAATGTCAACATTTAAGATTGTGCTTTTACTCTTTATTTAATCAGATCTATTTCACATTGAAAATGTGATAAATACACACATTGAAAGTTACATCTTGCATTTTATGACTTAAGTACACTAGAAAATAAATTAAAGATGTGCAACAACTGTATGAGTAATTAAAATGATATAACTTATGTACAGGGTTGGGAGGGCTACTTGCCAAAAACACAACCAGTAACTTAATGTGAGTATCAAGATATAAAAGTAATGTAACCTGATAACTTTCTTTTTCTTTTGGATTACCTCAATATCAAATGCAATGCAAATAAACACAGGAGAAGAAATATTAATATGATTTTTTTACTTAAATGTATAATATAATACCATAAAGCAGATTCAGGCAGTAGGTGTATAGATTCACAATGAAAGTATTCGCCTACAGAACAGTACGGCTTCCAGAGAAGAGATACAATTTGATCATTTTACAACAAACACTATATGCTCTTTTTAGATTTTGAATAAGATTGTAATCCTGAGTTTCCCTATTATTAAAAAAAGTCAAACTAATCCGATTACATCTTTTCCTATGTAACTAAGGATTACACTTTCCTTTTTTTCTATACGATCTTGATTCGTGTTAGATGTAATCCATTACTACCTAAGCCAATAAAAGTCATAACTTTTGGAAAATTGTCTCAAGTTATAAATGATGCCTTCAATCTCTTTCACGTGGAGAAGACATCACTTTGGCCGAGGCGTTGCAACTTCCCTCAAGCGTCCTACATGAAAGAAAGATCACATGTTAAAAATGTGTGCACAAACTATTCAGTATGACCCATCTTAGTTTAAAGCCCAAGTGTAAGAGTGAACAGAGGCGGAGTCTGCCTGTTTTCCAATTTGTTTTGTTTGTTGGCTGCTGCTACCCAAACCAACATCCTCACAAGCATTGACTGTTGGAATGTCATTATGCTCCACATGTGGAACAACAAAGGCTTCTTCAGGTGTGTCTTGTATCATAATGATATTGCTCTGATCAGCAGCAAGACTGTTTTCACCACTACCATGGTCTACATCTGCAACCTCCTCATTGCTATTAACAGTCGAACTAGGACTGTCACTTACCTCGTCATTGCTACTCACCCTGCTTTTCCTTCTAGGCTGTTGTTCTTTGCCATTGGTGAAATAGAAAATGGTGGGCACTGCAGTGTTTTTCAGGCATCTCCTTCCCTAATACAAATAATAAACAAAAACACATAAAATATTTTTTTTAGGTCTGTAGATATTCAACTTTCTTTTGAATAATGTTGTTTTAAATTTAAGAGTGCATTATAAAAGACAATAGAGGGCCAACATGTTAACTAAGCAGTTAATCCATTCAACAATTACGTGTTTCCGAGATTCAGATTCAAAGGATTTATGTCATATGCACATAGGCTACAGTGTAGGAATGGCAATGAAAATCATCTGTCCCGAGCTCCTCCAACGATGCAACATAAGAAAAGAAATAAAACAATAAAAGAAATTCAAAATTAAATTAAGAATAATAAATTAGTGCAGGCAGAAATCTATATACACGTAAATATAATAAGACATATGCAAGAACAGAATGTAAAGATAAATATTGTATAGTAAAATGAAATGAAATCCTTTTTTTTTACAGTGATAGCTGTTAAGATAAATAAGTTATAAGATGACAACAGATGAATGAATGTTGCTATTAAAATAATGTAAAAAAAGGTAATATAATTCATCTGTTTTTAACATAGAGTATGTGGTGGAAAATGGCAATTCTCTATCTATGATAAAGAGTCTTTGCATAAATTGAAGAGAAATGTGATGGTTTGCAAAAAAATTCGATTTCTATGTTTCTATACTTAACTGGCAAAATCTTAATTTGGCCTTTAATCAAAAGAACATTACTCATCACTGATGTGCAAGCTGTGCCATAACAATTATTTAGCATTGTATGATGTATAACATGTATTTAATTAGTAACAACAATTTACACTCACAAATGGAACCAAGTTATTTAAAAAAAAAAAAGGATCTGTACCCATGAGTCCGTGCTGAAGTGATGACTCTCAAAGTGTTCACTGCACAGGCGAGAAGAAACGTTGGGGGTCCATTTATTCCTCCGGATGTTCAGCACCCACTGGTCCAGCCTGTCTGGATCACCTAAAGGAAACCTTTAATCAAAAATACATGAAAACCGACCCAAAGACAACAGGAGGGTTAATGCCATATTCACTTAATAACGCATGAACAACTTTTACAAATATTTCTATATAGTCTGTGTTGGTAAATGTCATCTAGGTTGCACATTTCCTGCTGAAATACATGCATGGGCCTACCAAGTCACTGCGTGGCACTTTGGTTTTGATAAAACAGTGTAGTTCCACTATATAAACGTTACATTCATAATCAAACGAGACAATATGCAAATAAATAGCTATTTGTTGTTATTCTTAATGCTTGTCATTCACACGTTAAGAAAATAAAAATAAGTACCGATACATAGCAGAACAATTGTGGCGATGTTCAGCTTAATAAGCCTTGTTCAACATCATTTCTTTAGCTAATACTATAGAAGGCTGCAGGCGAACCAATTCCGCGTTTCGCTGCATTCCTTGATCTCCAGTTATAACGCTGGGCTCCACCGCTGGCCAAAGCTAACGGAAACGCAAAGGGCTAGCTACGGCTCCGGTTAGCTTCGGCGGCGGACTCCGGCGGCCACCACTGGGATAATTGGGTCCCCTTTTAACATTTGCTCCCATTTAGCATTATGGGCGTCATAGCCATAGACTATAAAAGTCTTACCCAAGGCTGAATCATAAACTAAACTGTATATATATATACACGTATAAAGGGTTACGTCCTTAGCTGGCTAATAAGCTACATAACAAGCTAAGCTAACAAGCACACAAACACCTGCTAACAGGGTTAACATGTATAATATTATCATTTTACTCACCGAAAAAAGCTGAGAGTAGACTTCTTGGAAGTTCTGTTAGTACATTCAAGCGCACAGCACGACATTTTAATTGTCTGGTATTTGTAACAATATTCCCTAAAAGGCACAATCACCACGAACACGGCTAAAGGGTCAAGTACAGTACTATGACTAACTAACGTTGTAGCCTCTATGGTTGTAGCCTAGCAGAGTGGACAAGTTGCTGTTAGCTGACAGTGAGGCATGTACGTGTCCATCAAAGTGACCACGCCCTAATTTATGCAAAAACGTTAAGACCTAATATAAATAAAAGGGTCGTGTTAGAAAACAATTCACTCACAGATCCATAATCATGAAGGTGGAATCTAACTATATCGATAATAAAAATGTATGGAGCCAGGGATAGAAACATGTTTTTTTCTGCTGTAAAATTGGGCATTTTAACATGGGGGTCTATGGAAATTGCTCCTTTCTGCAGCCATCGCCTATCGGCCAATATATGAACTGCAGTGTGTGGCACTTCCGTATTGGCGTCCCGGCTCTTCCCCAGAGTTTGACGCTTGATCGGGATGCATCGGGATATCGAATTGAATCGAATCGTTGACAGGATAATCGTAATCGGATCGAATCGTGAGACCAGTGAAGATGCACAGCCCTACCGGCCACGGCACACTTAAACCGCGCTGTAGTGGAAATCGGCCATAAGACACGAGGATAGGAGTCGAGGAGGGGAAATTTGAGATTTGAGAAGCCTTCCCTGTGTCTCTCTGTGTGCGGGGGGCGGGGCCTCACAGACGCTGCAGCGGCACACAGAGATCTGCTGGGGACGGAGCATTCAAAAGTATAGAGACACTCTACAAGGCTCGATGTGGACAAAGCTCGTTTGCCATTAGTGTTTGCCATTAGCGCGTTGACACGAGCAGTCTGTCCAAACAGCCGGCCAAAAGGCATCACATTCAGTCGGAGAAATGCACAATTTTCGACTTCCTTAACTCGTAGCTCTGTTGCCCCAATTACGAGTAACGTTATCCCATCAGGTGCGCAGAGGTGGGAGAAGTACTCAGATCTTGTAGTTAAAGTGCAGTTGCAGTTCTAAGAAACCTAAAGTTGCCAACCATTTCAAATACAAAAGATTGAGAACTGAAGATAACATAATTGCATTTAAGAATGACTTACTAAATCAGAATTGGAGGGTTGATGATTTTCTAAAAAAAAAAAAATCACTTTATGACAAAAACTGTCCTGTGAAATGCAGAGAGAGACACAAACAAACTCACAGTGCATGGATCACTAATGGCCTAAAAAATGCCTGCAAAAATAAAAATACACTATATAGACAATTCATAAAATATAGAACTTCAGAAGCAGAACAAATATATAAAATATATAAGAATAAATTAACCCATATTCTGAGGATATGTAAAAAATAATACTATAATAAAATATTAGAGAATAATATGAAAGGTTTATGGAAAGTATTAAATAGTGTCATTAGAAATGGAGCAAAAAGTTCAGGTTACCCTGAGTTTTTTGTGGACAAAAATAATGTTATTAATAATACAGAAGATGTGGTTAACCAGTTTAGCCCTAAGTCTGTTTTTCAGGTCTCAGGCTCGAAAATGACATTTCCAGAACAAATGACCATATCTTCCCTTCTAAAAGGGTTACATTAATAATCTTTTTTCTCAAAGTAATGATAAACCTGTGAGTTGGATGTAGAAAAGTCAGAATCAATATAGATGTTTTTATTTTAAAGAAAATTCAGATTGAACATGGTAAAAAACTGTAAATTATAGTGTCCGTCCAAAACATATTTTGTACTTATATTGAAAACTAACCTTGGATGATGGGTTAGTAGACTAAAAGCTATAGGAATCCAAATTACAACATATAATAAGTACCCTGTATCAAGATTGATGCAAAACAAGTAATATTTGAGCTTTTTAGACAGATTTAGCAAAAAAAACCCTCTTCTGGGGTCATTTGGGTGGATTTTCCATATCTCTGGCCCCCCTTGTTCGATTTTGACATGTGACCTCTCTTTCTGACCATTAGAGCCAATAGAATCCAAAGGGAATTGTCCCGCACACACTCATGTTAAAAAAAAAATGGCGTCTTCGCGCAAGCAGTTTTGCTCCATAGTGAAGCTGTCTCTAGGTTTGACATCTCAAAACCGAAAAGCAGATTTATTGCTCATGGATTATCAGAAATCATTTCAAAGTGACACAGACACATTGGATTAACCTATGGATTAACTTCAGCATCTTTTTTATCGTTTTAATGCCATTCAAGACCACTTTTGACCAGACTACCACACAGGTGGGCCATTATGCCGTTTTTAGCTAACTAGCTCCATATGTTTTGATGTGTGTTCTTGTTATTATCTCCGAGAATTCGTATGATTGAGTGATAATGAGGATATCCATCGATTCTGTGTCCCCTCACGATGTGAAACGATGGGTTGAGATGTGCAGCAAAGATAAATAATAAGGTTTTGTGAGTGAATTTCGGTGCAGTCATCTGTTAGCATTTTTCGCTCATTGCTAATTCAGAGGCTCAGCGTTAGCATTGTGGGGTTTTTTTTGAAAAAAAAATTAAAATGATCAGTTAGATGAGTTTCTTTCCGTTACATGGATATAAAACATTCATAGTTTATTCAATGAACATGCCCTCAGACACTGTTTTCTGCAAGATATTGCAGGAGGCCCCCGGAACCGGGGTCTCTCGGGCTTAACAGGTTCATGGTTTTAATGAATTATTTGTAAATGTGGGGCCAGATCTGGCAGAAAAAATTAAAACCGTAGAAACAACTAAAGGGGAAGATACGGACCTCTGGAATGAAAACAATTGCTCCTTCTTCCTCACACCAGTCGAAGAAAAAGAAATCATCGATACTGTGCGAAAATATAAAAGCAAATCCTCGACCGATTGGAATAATATTGATATGATTATAGTAAAAAACGTTATTGAAGAAATTGCAGAACACATATCTTTAACTTGTCTTTTCAATCTGGTAAATTCCCAAATAAAATGAAAATAGCGTTAAGTTATACCGTTATATAAAACTGGGGATAAACACCATTACACAAATTACAGACCTGTTTCATTGCTCTCTCAGTTTTCCAAGATCCTTGAAAAGCTTATTACAAAAAGACTTGACAATTTCATGGAAAAACATCAGCTTTTGGACGACAGTCAATATGGATTCAGGAAAGATAGATCAACATCTATGGCACTAATGGAATTAAGTGAGGAAATAGCAAACTGCATGTACAATAAAAAACAAGCAGTGGGAATATTTATAGACTTACAAAAAGCATGTGACGCCATAGATCACAATATTTTACTCACAAAACTGGAACGGTATGGCATCAGAGGGGTGGGATTAGACTGGGTGAGAGATTATTTAAGCAACAGACAACAATTTGTTGAAATTGGTGAACATAAATCAGAATACATGAACATAACTTGTGGAGTACCTTAGGGGTCCGTGTTGGGTCCAAAGCTGTTCATAATATACATCAACGACATTTGCAGAGTATCAAATATATTGAAATGTATTTTATTTGCAGATGATACTAATATATTTTGTTCCGCTGACAATTTGAAAGAGCTAATGGAAGTGATAACAGCAGAAATGATTAAAGTAAAACATTGGTTGGACACAAACAAATTATCATTAAATATAAGCATAACAAAGATTATGCTATTTGGAAAACATAAAACAAATCCACAGGTGGAATTAATACTAGATAACATACACATAGAAAGAGTATCAAAACTCACCTTTTCACTCTTGCCTTCAACTCCTAATCAACTAACCCCTTGCCCTTATTCCTCCTAGTTTAGCACTTTCTACTTTTGTTGATATTTTGTTTTACTTGCTTGTGAGCGCTTTGAGCACCAGGAAAAGCGCTTTATAAATGTAGTGTATTATTATTATTATTATTATATGAAATGAAGTTCCTTGGTGTGGTTTGAGACCACAACATCAGCTGGAAACCTCATATCACTCATGTAAAAGCAAAACTGGCTAAGACTATCGCAACATTTGGAAAAGCCAAACACATTCTGGACCACAACTCATTGTATACTCTATATAACACACTAATATTGCCATATCTGATTTACTGTGTGGAGATTTGGGGAAACACGTACAAAACCAACCTACAGCCGTTATGCACATTACAAAAAAGGGCTATAAGAGTTATCAATATTGTTGGATATCTTGAACACACTAATGTATTATTTTTGAAGTCACATATTGAAGTTCACTGATCTGGTTAAATTTAAAACGGCACAAATCATGTACAGAGCCAGACAT
This sequence comes from Pogonophryne albipinna, assembly GCA_028583405.1. Lineage (NCBI taxonomy): Eukaryota > Metazoa > Chordata > Actinopteri > Perciformes > Artedidraconidae > Pogonophryne > Pogonophryne albipinna. The sequence continues at coordinate 375,020 of JAPTMU010000157.1, forward strand.
AATCTACTTCCTAGGAAATTAAAAACATTGTTCGTAGACCGAGAGGGTGGGTATAATTTGAGAGGAAATCTACATTTTAAACAACTCAAGGTCAGAACAACTCTGAGAAGTATGAGTATAACAATCTGTGGGGTGATTTTATGGAATGGTTTGGAGCAGGAGTTAAAACAAAGCATAATTCAGTTTAAAAGGATGTACAGAACCACTTTTTTGGAAAAATATGAGAATGAAGAGAGGTGATTGAAGATGAGAAATTATTGTATGTGTAAATGTAAGTAGGAATAACTTGCATAATGATTTAAAGGACAATCATTGATCAAGTAAGGGGTGGGAATTAATAAGCATTTGCTTCCTCCTACTCCCTTCGGACACATATGATTTTTTATTATTATTATTAATATGAAGACTTTTTTTGTATCATGAATGTGGATAAATACTGTATTTTAACAATACGATATTCTTTTTTTTAATCTGTTCGAAATAAAGATTGAAATTAAATGAAGTGGACCTATCATGCTATATTTGACAAATATATTGTAGGGCCATACCTATATAAAACATGTCTGTGAAGTTTTTTTTCAAAATACCAAACAGATCATGCATTTTAGCCATGCCTCATTTCGCTCTATTTGCTCTTTCCAGCCCTGTTTTTGCAAGGGCTGATTCTGTGATGTAGCTTTAATGCAAATGAGCTGCAGCTGACCCCCCTGCAGGAGAGTGCTCTGATCAGCTGCTGGGCTCTCAGAAGAGGTGGAGGAAAAGAGAGGCTCCGTCCTCCGTGTAGTATTCTTATATTATTATATAGAGTCATTATTCATTTGTTTTAAAGCTCAATAAATAACAAAGAAGACCTCTGACCGGCACTTTGCTAATTTTGTCCGGAAGATTTAAACTTTAACGAACATGTTGACCGGCGAAAAAAAATCTAACTGAAACTCTGCCGCACGGTCCCCTCGTCCCTTGGAAGAGGCGGAGAGGTGGGTGTTGGTCATCTGCTGGTGGACTACCGGAGAGAATTACAGTGCTTGCCTCGGGAAGGGATTTGCATTGAATTACAGCAGCAGGAGCAAACGCTTGCCTCGGGGAGGGAGAAAAAGAGCCACAGCGGAGAATAAACAGAAAGGCAGTCTTCTTCGCTGCTTTTGTGGCAGACTACTGCGCCACTTACAGGCCTGGCATATGTACTACAGCGTCTCCAGCGCTTTCGAGCGGCAATGGCCGTGGCCCAACCCCCCATTCCCCTGATAGGTGGAGAGTTGCCCATATAGGCGGAGCACCACTTTTCTGACGTCAGAAAAATTAACGTCTGTATCAGCTCCGTTGCAGCCCCGTTTTTAGAGATTTGGGTATGGAGGAAAAGAGGGTTGTGTTTTCTGACACATATTCATGTATAAAAGACGTACAAAAGTGCATTTTGCATGATAGGTCCCCTTTAAAGAGCCTGTGACACGAGTTTCCCCCATCATCCAAACCCATCAATTTGAGTAAATATTGTCCCCTTGAAAACTGTTACTGAACTGATTTTGGATATTTGTACTTTGATAACCATTAATCTGCCCTTCAATGTTGACCATTTTCTGGATCTTCTCGGGGATTCTTCAAGTCCCGCCAAACTATGTGTGACGTCATTGCGGGCACAGCGCTCCAGCTGCACCGTTCAGGATCCCAGCATCTGGATGTAAACGCACGATGGCGCACACAGCAGCAAGCTCAGACAGTGATGACAGTTTAATTTTGAACGTGTCTGAGAGCTCATATGAGGCTGAAGGATCGGTTTATGTTGTATCTGTTAGAAGTTTAGGAATTAGGTGCGTCAATATGGGCGATCATACTTCATGTAGCCAGTGGTGGAATGGGACTAAAAATCATCCCGGGACTCTCGACGGGCCAACTTCGGTACCGCTAGTAAATTGTCAACGGGGGGAGTGGGGGATGTGCTAGTGACTTATCCGACCGGCCCACTTCGGTACCGGCCCATCGGGATTCGTCCCGATGGCCAGTCCGCCACTGCACCCAGCCCATGTCAACTGTCAACGGGGGGAGCCTCGCTGCGGGGAAACGGTGGACCTTGTGTCCCGATCGGAGTGGGAATAATAATAATAATCCGTGCATTTTATCCATTAATTTCCCCAACATTGTGGTAAAAAAAAACACACGTTTAATCCATGTTGGTGTACTACAACTACAAAAAGCATCGGTTTGTTTTCTCATCAGGAAATGCAGACCGGCTCAAACAAACCATTTTTAATCATCATCCTCACGATCATTTAATGTATCATATGTTCGCCGAATTGACATGAAAGCACTAATAAATGTAGTTTCATCCACTTGAGTTTACAACTACAAAAATAATCGATTTGTTTTTATATCACATCCTACGGGAGGAAATTCAGCAGCTCTCACTACCGATTTGTAATCCTAATTTAATCATCATCTTCACCACGATCATTTATGTTTATGTTCGCCGAATTTACATGAAAGCACTGAGAAATATGAATATACTGTAGTCAACTTCATTAAAACGTTATTAACGTGCCTAAACTCAGTAATTCACCATTTCTACGTATGACAACACACTTTGTCCGTGTTTGGCTCTCTCGCCGCACAGTGAAGCGTTCCCGCATTGACGTCACTTCCGGCTTCCCCCAAAACTTCAAAATGAGTCGAAGGAATTTCCCCGCGATGTTCGAAATTATTGATATTTATCGGAACGGTATCGCATCTTCTTTTTTAAACTGACGGTTCGAGATGACTAGTAGCCCAATATTTCATTGCACAACAGTTGTTGGGAGGCTGTCACAGGCTCTTTAAGTAAAAAAGTACCAGAGTGTAGGAATACTCTGTTACAGTAAAAGTACTGCATTCAAAATGTTACTCAAGTAAAAGTAGAAAAGTATTCTCATCAAAATATAGTTAAAGTAGCGACAGTAAAAGTAGTGATTGTGCAGGTTTGTCCATTTCAGAATAATATATATGATATGTTTTATACTTATTGATTATTAAAGTGTTCTCAAAGCTGGTAAAGGTGCAGTCAGTCAAAATGAATATTAATACGGGACGTTTCTTTGACTATTTATAGGCAAATATGGGCGTTACGTGAAGCCCGCAAAAGCTGCGCCGCATTTCGAGTTGATTGTGATTTATAAAGAGAAACCGTCCTACGCCGGTACGCAGTGTTTTATAAATCGGAAAATGTCTGTGCGTATTTATTTGCTTTGTCCTACGTAAGAAACCTTCCCACGTGAATCGTACGCAAATTAGGCCCCTGGGCAGGAGGAAGCCAGGAGGAGATGAAGACATTAGTGAAGAAGAAGAAATGTGAGGAATAAAGATGAAGTGTCAGAAAGAGGGACAGAGGCAGGGATCAGGAGGCAGATGAAACTCCAGCTGGACCACATCGTATGTTTTTATTCTCCTTGCAGCATACATATTCCATCACAGCAGCACAATCTAGCACTTGGCACTTGGCTCTTAGTATTGACAAATATGTATTGAAATGTGTTGCTGCACAGGTCACCTTTAGCTCTCTTAAGAGATGGGTGATGTCATTTGTGTAGTTAATTATAACTAAGTACTTTTACTGTACTTACAGCAGAGGTGTGGACTCGAGTCACATGACTTGGACTCGAGTCCGACTCGAGTCACCAATTTGATGACTTGAGACTCGACTTGACAAAATCACAAAACACTTGCGACTCGACTTGGACTTGAACACCAATGACTCGGGACTTGACTTGGACTTGAGCCTTCTGACTTGAGGTGACTTGATACTTTAATTCAGAGGTCTCCAACACGCCGATCGCGAGCTGCCGCTAGAAGAGCAGACTCCCGTTGGGGAGAGCAGAATCTCCAGCCGCTCCTACTCTTGCTGTGAATCCATGCAGGCAGGGGCGGGGCGGGGCTTTATTTTGCTGAGCCACCATGCGGCCAATCATATGCGAGGACACACTAGGATCATACCATTATGTGAAAGAAGGGTGGGGGGCACAGCAGGTGTAGTGGTACAGGCCAGCTGCACAGAGCGACGGGGAGACGGATATAAATGCAAGTGCGTCGGGAAAAGTCAAGAAATGAGCGAAAATCGAAAAAAGAAGCAGCGTCTGGCTGCATTTCAGTGATATTGGAGAAAGCTGAGTGCAGGATTTGTAAAATGAAAATAACCTTTTTTGGTTACCTTTATTTTGGTAACCACTCAGGATTTACTGTCAGAGGTGGGAGAAGTTCAGATCTTGTACTTGAGTACAAAAGTACCAGAGTGTAGGAATACTCGGTTACAATAAAAAGTCCTGCATTCAAAATGTTACAAGTAAAAGAACAAAAGTATTAGCATCAAAATATACTCAAAGTACCACCTGCAGAGGGATCTAGATGCAGATGTTCTCTTCCCCATAGAGACCGCCTGGCTGCAGATTATCCCTGGCATAGAGATAGATTGTGGGTCCCTCACAACATGTTGTACACAGTGGAAATAAACATTCTGGTCACCTCAACATCAGGGATCTTATCCATTAAACTCCTTCTGAATCAAACCGTCACGGTAGCCTTACCTTACTGATCCCTCTTAAATTAGAAAAACACACGTTACTTTACCAGCAGAGAGAAAATTGATTATTAAATTATTAATGTGACTAATAAAGAGCAGTTTGATTATTAAGTATTATTCTGTTGATCGATGTCATTACATTTGGTGAAAAACACATAATGACTTTTGTGGCAGACTACTGCGCCACTTACAGGCCTGGCATATGTACTACAGCGTCTCCAGCGCTTTCGAGCGGCAATGGCCGTGGCCCAACCCCCCATTCCCCTGATAGGTGGAGAGTTGCCCATATAGGCGGAGCACCACTTTTCTGACGTCAGAAAAATTAACGTCTGTATCAGCTCCGTTGCAGCCCCGTTTTTAGAGATTTGGGTATGGAGGAAAAGAGGGTTGTGTTTTCTGACACATATTCATGTATAAAAGACGTACAAAAGTGCATTTTGCATGATAGGTCCCCTTTAAAGAGCCTGTGACACGAGTTTCCCCCATCATCCAAACCCATCAATTTGAGTAAATATTGTCCCCTTGAAAACCGTTACTGAACTGATTTTGGATATTTGTACTTTGATAACCATTAATCTACCCTTCAATGTTGACCATTTTCTGGATCTTCTCGGGGATTCTTCAAGACCCGCCAAACTATGTGTGACGTCATTGCGGGCACAGCGCTCCAGCTGCACCGTTCAGGATCCCAGCATCTGGATGTAAACGCACGATGGCGCACACAGCAGCAAGCTCAGACAGTGATGACAGTTTAATTTTGAACGTGTCTGAGAGCTCATATGAGGCTGAAGGATCGGTTTATGTTGTATCTGTTAGAAGTTTAGGAATTAGGTGCGTCAATATGGGCGATCATACTTCATGTAGCCAGTGGTGGAATGGGACTAAAAATCATCCCGGGACTCTCGACGGGCCCACTTCGGTACCGCTAGTAAATTGTCAACGGGGGGAGTGGGGGATGTGCTAGTGACTTATCCGACCGGCCCACTTCGGTACCGGCCCATCGGGATTCGTCCCGATGGCCAGTCCGCCACTGCACCCAGCCCACGTCAACTGTCAACGGGGGGAGCCTCGCTGCGGGGAAACGGTGGACCTTGTGTCCCGATCGGAGTGGGAATAATAATAATAATCCGTGCATTTTATCCATTAATTTCCCCAACATTGTGGTAAAAAAAAACACACGTTTAATCCATGTTGGTGTACTACAACTACAAAAAGCATCGGTTTGTTTTCTCATCAGGAAATGCAGACCGGCTCAAACAAACCATTTTTAATCATCATCCTCACGATCATTTAATGTATCATATGTTCGCCGAATTGACATGAAAGCACTAATAAATGTAGTTTCATCCACTTGAGTTTACAACTACAAAAATAATCGATTTGTTTTTATATCACATCCGACGGGAGGAAATTCAGCAGCTCTCACTACCGATTTGTAATCCTAATTTAATCATCATCTTCACCACGATCATTTATGTTTATGTTCGCCGAATTGACATGAAAGCACTGAGAAATATGAATATACTGTCGTCAACTTCATTAAAACGTTATTAACGTGCCTAAACTCAGTAATTCACCATTTCTACGTATGACAACACACTTTGTCCGTGTTTGGCTCTCTCGCCGCACAGTGAAGCGTTCCCGCATTGACGTCACTTCCGGCTTCCCCCAAAACTTCAAAATGAGTCGAAGGAATTTCCCCGCGATGTTCGAAATTATTGATATTTATCGGAACGGTATCGCATCTTCTTTTTTAAACTGACGGTTCGAGATGACTAGTAGCCCAATATTTCATTGCACAACAGTTGTTGGGAGGCTGTCACAGGCTCTTTAAGTAAAAAAGTACCAGAGTGTAGGAATACTCTGTTACAGTAAAAGTACTGCATTCAAAATGTTACTCAAGTAAAAGTAGAAAAGTATTCTCATCAAAATATAGTTAAAGTAGCGACAGTAAAAGTAGTGATTGTGCAGGTTTGTCCATTTCAGAATAATATATATGATATGTTTTATACTTATTGATTATTAAAGTGTTCTCAAAGCTGGTAAAGGTGCAGTCAGTCAAAATGAATATTAATACGGGACGTTTCTTTGACTATTTATAGGCAAATATGGGCGTTACGTGAAGCCCGCAAAAGCTGCGCCGCATTTCGAGTTGATTGTGATTTATAAAGAGAAACCGTCCTACGCCGGTACGCAGTGTTTTATAAATCGGAAAATGTCTGTGCGTATTTATTTGCTTTGTCCTACGTAAGAAACCTTCCCACGTGAATCGTACGCAAATTAGGCCCCTGGGCAGGAGGAAGCCAGGAGGAGATGAAGACATTAGTGAAGAAGAAGAAATGTGAGGAATAAAGATGAAGTGTCAGAAAGAGGGACAGAGGCAGGGATCAGGAGGCAGATGAAACTCCAGCTGGACCACATCGTATGTTTTTATTCTCCTTGCAGCATACATATTCCATCACAGCAGCACAATCTAGCACTTGGCACTTGGCTCTTAGTATTGACAAATATGTATTGAAATGTGTTGCTGCACAGGTCACCTTTAGCTCTCTTAAGAGATGGGTGATGTCATTTGTGTAGTTAATTATAACTAAGTACTTTTACTGTACTTACAGCAGAGGTGTGGACTCGAGTCACATGACTTGGACTCGAGTCCGACTCGAGTCACCAATTTGATGACTTGAGACTCGACTTGACAAAATCACAAAACACTTGCGACTCGACTTGGACTTGAACACCAATGACTCGGGACTTGACTTGGACTTGAGCCTTCTGACTTGAGGTGACTTGATACTTTAATTCAGAGGTCTCCAACACGCCGATCGCGAGCTGCCGCTAGAAGAGCAGACTCCCGTTGGGGAGAGCAGAATCTCCAGCCGCTCCTACTCTTGCTGTGAATCCATGCAGGCAGGGGCGGGGCGGGGCTTTATTTTGCTGAGCCATACCATTATGTGAAAGAAGGGTGGGGGGCACAGCAGGTGTAGTGGTACAGGCCAGCTGCACAGAGCGACGGGGAGACGGATATAAATGCAAGTGCGTCGGGAAAAGTCAAGAAATGAGCGAAAATCGAAAAAAGAAGCAGCGTCTGGCTGCATTTCAGTGATATTGGAGAAAGCTGAGTGCAGGATTTGTAAAATGAAAATAACCTTTTTTGGTTACCTTTATTTTGGTAACCACTCAGGATTTACTGTCAGAGGTGGGAGAAGTTCAGATCTTGTACTTGAGTACAAAAGTACCAGAGTGTAGGAATACTCGGTTACAATAAAAAGTCCTGCATTCAAAATGTTACAAGTAAAAGAACAAAAGTATTAGCATCAAAATATACTCAAAGTACCACCTGCAGAGGGATCTAGATGCAGATGTTCTCTTCCCCATAGAGACCGCCTGGCTGCAGATTATCCCTGGCATAGAGATAGATTGTGGGTCCCTCACAACATGTTGTACACAGTGGAAATAAACATTCTGGTCACCTCAACATCAGGGATCTTATCCATTAAACTCCTTCTGAATCAAACCGTCACGGTAGCCTTACCTTACTGATCCCTCTTAAATTAGAAAAACACACGTTACTTTACCAGCAGAGAGAAAATTGATTATTAAATTATTAATGTGACTAATAAAGAGCAGTTTGATTATTAAGTATTATTCTGTTGATCGATGTCATTACATTTGGTGAAAAACACATAATGACTTGTTTATGACTCGTTTTGTCAAAGTTTAGGACTTGGACTTGACTTGAACTTGCCCATCCTGACTTGAGACTCGACTTGGACTTGAGCGCAAAGACTTGAGACTCGACTTGGACTTGAGCGCAAAGACTTGAGACTTGACTCGGACTTGCAAAACAATGACTTGGTCCCACCTCTGACTTACAGTAAACAGAATGATAGGGTATCATGAGTGTGATATTAAGAACACTTGTGTTAGGGCATGATTTAACAATAAATAGGTTGTATACAGTAATACCACATACCGTCCGCCCTCCCATGCCACCCTGGCATGACTTCTTGCCCCCCCTTTGCCACCCCATGTAAAATGTTCTAGAACTGCCTCTGATAGAGACATTTATGATGGTGACGTGGGCTGATATAGGCGGGGCTGCCCTACGTCACCCCAGGTCACATATGACTTTGTTGATATTAAATACTCGACCTTACGCATGTGATTACGGTTCTATGAATTCTGGATGACCGCCAGAGTTCTCTGTCACTCGGAATCTTGGCGAGAAGATTCCCTTGAGACATTTATGATGGTGACGTGGGCAGGGCTGCCCTACGTCAACCCAGGTCACATATGACTTTGCAACCCAGTCTCACGGCATTTCGTGTTATAGTCACGACATTTAATCTATTGATTGGTGTTGACCAACACGATTTTCCCCTTTTTTCGTGTCACACAGAACGATTTTAAAAGCAATGTATTTCTATTGGTTGGGTGTTTCGTGCCGTGTCTTTATGTCCGGTCGGGTCTTGGAAGACCGGAAGCTGTGTGGTTCATAAAAACATGTTCTTTATATATACAGTCTATGGTTCTTACTCAATATCAAGCCACGATTATTGTTTTTAATTTTAAATTGTATAATGTCTGACTTTTTTTGCCGTCCGTGAGGAAAATAAATGGGGCTCAGAGCCTCAGAATACTGAAATCTGTATTTTTTGTAATCTTTTTTTCTTTCTAATTTGTTATTTACTCAACAATAACACACAATTATCCTTGTTTTTATTTCTTTGTTTAATTCCATAATCTTGGGCTTTTTTGCCGTCAGTCAGGAACTGAATTTCAAAATAAAATAACTGGAAACAGATACACTGCCACTGAACTGATTACCCAAGATCCTCAGCTATGGTTTAAGCTTGGTGATTGGATTGAATACGCGTTCACGTTGGGATACGATGTTTATGCAATATGAAATCCGAAAAACATTTAAAAAAATAATAATAATACTTTAATCCGAGTGTGCTTGCTTTTCTCTTTGGAAGTCATCACATAACGGCATTGTAATACACAGTTTGCCTAACCCTGATTAGAAGACTTCTGGACAAACTGGAAGAAATGCCACCGAAACTGAATATGTGACGTGGATCCAGGGGCGGCGGGTGCTGTAGGCTAGGGAAGGCTAAGCCTTCCCAAATATTTGTGTCACTGCATCCTGGTAAAATACAAATATAATGTATAATGTCTGTGTCTTTGACATTAGCGCTGCTAGCCACCTGTGCCCTGTACTACGAAGCCAGTTCAACATACCCTTGATATGTTTGAGTAACAAACAAACTAACAACAACAAACTAACAAACGAGATCTCGCTAAGCGGTCCTACGACGCTGGTTATCAACTCGGTAAATCAAGCCAGGGTTTCTCTCACCAGCTGAGAGCGCGTTCACGTGAAAGGGGCGGGGTTAGCTACATTTGACCAATCACAAACAGGGACAAGTGTACTGACAGCGCAGCGTCATACTTCATTAATGAAAAGTAAACTAATATTAGACAAATATGAGCTTTAAACATCCATGACTTAAACATATAATCCAGGATACAGGCCACAGAGTTGCACCTGCAAGGTGAATACAGAACAACTGGTTAAAAAATAACTAGGCCTACCGAGTGTTTGAAAGCGTATCGTTTTATGATATCACTGCCCCATCTAAGACACGAGTGGATCTGACTTTAATTACATTTGACTCGAGTGTTTCGTCAACATAATGTGTTGCTTAAAATAATACTTCTGCATACAGTATGTGACACTGTAAGTGTTGCACGGCCAGATACGGCTGGAGAAGCTGACTCAGATAAGGAAATATATGATATGATATTATATGATCGATGATCTGATTGATGATGTAATATGAATGATAAGTGCGACACGTCGGCGTCTTCTCTGCATACGGCAGTTTAAACTGTATTTCCTTTATCCTGTAATATGACTTGAGAGATTTAAACTCCGCACACTGAGTTGATCTCTTTTCTATAGACGCCGGAGGCGGGCAGCGTCAGGTAAAAAAAGTTATTTAGCCTTCACAAACCTGAGCCTCACGCGCCGCCTATGCGTGGATCATAAATATATTAGCAATTAAACAACATCTTCAATTTCTCTTCACACAATACGTCTCCTTGCAGTATCAACACTAATTCGGCTGACTTTTATATTTGATCCAATTCGTAGATAGGTTATATTTACACCATAACGGTGCACAGCTGATATAAAAGGACTTGTAGTTTTTAAAGATATTACTGATTTTCTTTGAATATAATAATGTAAATACGGAGTCTGAAATAAGGGTTACATTATGTTAATTAATTAATTAAAATTATGTGAAAGCATGAATAAAACTACACATCTTCAGATGCTATACATACATACGTGTCCTACACTAATAATGAAAAGTTATGGCTGTGTGTACCTTGTGTGCACCGCCTAGTGGTCAAAGCACGTTATTTAATTATTGTTTTAATGTGTTATATTTGATGAAAAAAATATTAAGAGTACATACTTTCATAGGGGGAAAGTAGTAGGTCAATGATAGAAATATAGAATATAAAAAATCAAGAAGATACTATAAGTGATCTCTACAATAAAACAGTTTAGTGCAGGATGTACAAAGATATTAATAGGAGGAGGTGCAAAACAGACAAACTAATTAACCTTTATTTAAACATTAAAGAATACTTTAGGTTAAGGACTTCTTTTAAATGAGAAAAAAGCTTTGGGGGTATCTACAGATAAATATGAAGCCTGACAAAGTACTTAACGTCTAATATATTGCTTTCCTGCAATGTTAACTATGTTGAAGCACTTATTTTAACTGATATTATACATATGAATTATACTCTTATAAGATGTATGTAGATAGTATAAGAAATGTGCAGAATATGACAGTTTAATGGTGGAGGTATACACACATATTGATAGATGTCTTGTAATGCACTGTTGAGGAACCTGCGACCCAAGTTTTTCATTCATTGCATAACTACACCATAGTTGTGTATATGATATGTCAATAAACCTTTGAAAATCTCGAAAGGATAATTGTGTGTTATTGTTCAGTAAGTAACAGTGTGTTATTTAGAAAAGAATAACAAATTAGAAGGAAAAAAAGATTTTAAAAAATACAGATTTCAGTTTTCCGAGGCTCTGAGCCCCATTTATTTTCCTCACAGACGACAAAAAAAGTCAGACATTATACGATTTAAAATAAAAACAATAATCGTTTCTTGATATTGAGTAAGAACATGTTTTTATGAACCACACAGCTTCCGGTCTACCAAGACCTGACCGGACAAAAAGACGTGTTGCAGGCACGAAATATACTACCAATAGAAATATATTGCTTTTAAAATCGTTCTGTGTGACACGAAAAAAAGGGGAAAATCGTGTTGGTGAACACGAATCAATAGATTTACATGTCGTGATTATAACACGAAATGCCGTGAGACTGGGTTGGACTTTGTTGATATTAAATACTCGACCTGCGCATGCGGATAACATCCATTGTTAAGCACTGCCTCTGGCGGTCAGTATGAATTAAATTAACATGTGATCCTGCTTACCCCGCTGGCCCCCATCTGCACACACTCACACACTCACACATACAAAGCCATGTGACCCTGTTACAAGAAATGGGGCCAATTTCATTAACATTTATGGACTGCTTTGGGTGACAGTGAGTTCCCAATTTACTCCGTAATTTGACCACTGCAGTGCCAAGTTATACAATAAGAGCAGAACAAGTGTGCATTGTTAGTGTGGACAGCAGCGACGTGCAGTCAAGGGAGGCAGGGGAGGCAGAGCCTCACCTGTCATACTCCAATGTAACGGAAAAACAACTAAAGAAAAACTAAATAGTAATAATAATAAAATGTCTCCACTGATCTGTTTTGTAAATGTGATTTCTGTTTGATTCCAATCGCTTTTTATAGTCAAAATCAGCAAATTTGCCGAGCTCCGCTACAACTACGGGGAGCGATGAGAAGTGAGGCAGGGACGAGCTCTGCCTCACAGAAGCCCACAGTAACTTGCTGGAGCACGGGCACTAATTTAGCGTGGGCACTTATTTTGTGAGCGCGCTCAAGCCAGTTACTGTAGGGTAAGGTGAGGCACAGATGAGCTCTGCCTCACCTCAGAATGCGTCACCCCACAGAAACTGTCTGGAAAGCGGGCCCTAAGCGCATGCCTGCACCATCTCACTGTATGTCACCAATGTAATGTTTGTAGATCCCTTTATTACATTTATCCTCGCCATCCATAGTCTCTAAATAACTTATTTCACGTATATATGATATTTAGGCCCGCTGGTCTCATCATACAACGGCAATGAAAAAAGCACCTGGAGAGGCAGCCACAACCTCTGCCGCAATGAAGGGGGCGCAAGTGAGCCCACAGGTTCTTGTTGCTACTGTTATTCTACGCAGAGACAGTAGACGCGAACAACAAACTAGACTTTTGAAACTACAGGAAGATAAGGAGGACTTTTACAAAAAAGTAATAGAGATTGTTGTCCAGAAGGATAGCATGGACTTCATCTTCAAGTCAAGGTAAGACCACAATTGTAATGCAAATGGAATCTTACTAAGAAAGAACAATCCAATATTTAAATTGTGGGTAGGGCTATCCTTTTGTTGAACGATCTGTTTAAAATGAATTGAAGCATCAGACTAAAAAAGCTTTTGAAAATAACTGAATATTTCGATTAAGGTCAAAATATAATATTTCTAAATCTGACTCTGAAAGAGTCAGTGCCTCACCAGCCATGAACCTCACCGCACGTCACTGGTGGACAGTATAGTGAAATGATGCATTACTGACACATGAAACTGCAAATAACCATGCTTCCAACTACTTTAGGTTCTCATCTGGAATGAGTCTCTGAGTTATGATATGAAGTGATATTGTTGCTTCTGAGATACCATTCACAATTCTAAACCTTGTTTGTTGAGAAATAATTATCTGATGTCTTAAGAGCACTTTTACTGGAGACATGCCTATATAAAGATTAATTAAGAACAATTTACAGGGTTCTTACACCTTTTCCAAAGTCAAATTCAAGCACTTTTCAAGCATTTTCAAGGTGCATTTTCAAGCTTTTCAAGCATACAGCTGTTGTAAATTACATATTTATATACACATACTCAAATGATTATTTCCCTACCTTACATTAAATCAGATGTTCTTTATGCTATAAACAACCAAATGTGTGTTTCATAATAGCCTTCTACATGAGGATGAAAAATTAAAGAAAAGAAAACTAAGTTTAATATTTCAAAATTAGTGACCTGTACGTAGACTGGGCATCCCATATAACCTGGTGGAGCCAATATAAAACAATCAGCCAAATAACTTTTCAATACATTATTGATTACTATTGTTGAGGTACTTTTAGGTTGGCAGTAAACATAAGTCAGAGGTAAATGGTGTACTTTGACTCCACTACATGAATTGAATACCTTTTAGTTCAGGCATCCTCAAAGTCCGGACTCCGGTCCGGATCCGGACCGAACCACAACTGTCTCTGGACTCTCAGCTAATTATACTTTTCATATGTATTATCTGTATTATCTGTGTTATCTGCGAGACATCGCCACAACGCAACGAGTCAAAATTCTCCGCTATGTCCACTGCAAACAGCGCTCTGCATGTACGACTGTTCCACTGTCTGTGTGTCTGTCAACGCTTTGGTCCAATCACATTCAGTATCCCGTCAGCGTTTTTTCCCACCCCCAACAGTCTGCGAATCAGAGGCACAGTAGGGCGGGTCTTCGCGGAATGCGGGTGGGAAAAATGTGTGTGTGTTTAAAAAAAAAAAGTCAGAGCGAGAGTTAACAGCTCATCTAGTGTTATGGAAATCTTAGACCCAGTCAATACGGTGGAGATACACAAGTCAGAGTGATCAACAAATAAATGGTGAAACAAACAGAGTTGTCTTTCTGGTTATTTATTTGAATATATTCAAAGACACAGGTCTCACAGAGTATAGGATAGTCTGCGGGAGTGTGCGCAGTTCAATATAATAGCAAAGCTTATATACAGGAAAGGGCGGGAAGTTCAGAAATCTGTCTTCACACGGTCTCATTGTTATTAGACACCTGTCCTTGAGCTGTAGATAGTGTCTCAGAATAGGGAAGTTCTTGTGTGACTTTGTGTGTGTCTCAACCTAGTCTAACAATCAGCTGTGTGGCCTTGAAGCGCTTGGGAATAAAAACCCACAGTAGAGTATGAGAAGAAAACAGCACATCTCAGGAAATGATATAGGTGTTTTAGACAATGTTATGAGAAGCATTTGGTTGAGCATATAAGGTAACATAAGACATATAAGGTGAAATATGAAATTTCCACTACATTCCCCCCTTTTGATCATACTTGATCAATCATGAAAATAAACCAAATGACAGGACAGACTGATATAACACATCAATGAATACACTCCATCGCTGGTTTAAGTAAACACATCACAAATATATCATAGAAAACTGGCTGTTTTTGTGGAGGACAGACTCCAATATAATGTAAGCATAAGAGGAGGGTACACATGGATTATATTGTAATGTCGAAACCAGACTCTTCTGATTCTTGCTCACGAACAGGGGTACGGTGGAATGTACAAGGTATACGATTCTCGCACAAAGTAGGATTGTCCTGTAATGGAATAGCAGCATACTGAACGAAAGCTGAGGATACCATGCTGGAAACGCACTTCTTCAGTATTGGGATAATCAAACAGGTACAACTGATTAATAGGCCGAAAATGATCGCCAGTGCAAATATGCAGAGGAACCATTCTATGATTGTCCAGGCTCTCCAGTAGTATCCGCACATTGCTCACGGTTGCATTGTCGTCTTTCCAGGCGAGCCCTCATCACGAGGCGGGAATGCTCCATGGGGTGTGTGTGTATTCCCTCGGTCGATTTTGTGACACGGACAGTCAGACTCCGCACACCGGTAACACAAACGAGGAACCAGAGGCATATGGAACCGCTCAGCTGGCACTCGCTCGTGACACCTTGTGTGTAGTGTGTTTTGGTGTATGTAGTGCAAGTGTGGTGCTGGTGGTGACTTGGACACGTCTCTTGTTGTCGTCTACTTCTTCCGTTGGTGACTAGGACACGTCACTTGTTGTCGTCTACTTCTTCCGTTGGTGACTAGGACACGTCACTTGTTGTCGTCTACTTCTTCCGTTGGTGACTAGGACACGTCACTTGTTGTCGTCTACTTCTTTCTACCGTTTCTCCTTTCCTTTGACTACGACCTTGCAGTGGCAGGCGTGGACCCACGTAGCTCTCTCGGCGACCTTGAATGCTGTCTGGGTGACGAGGAGCACCTGGTAGGGACCTTGCCAACGATTGGATTTCCAGCTCTTTCTCCGGAAATCCTTGACCAGTACGAAGTTGCCGGGTTGGAGCTGGTGAAGTGGACCAGTGGCAGGGGTAGGCAAGGCTGCTAAAGTGGATGACAGGTTAACACAATATGACAACATAGCATCCTCACACAAAGTTGTGGAGGGAAGAGGACATCCTGGAGCCTTGAGTCCAATCTGTGGAGGAGCCCCAAAAAGGATTTCAAATGGGCTGAGTTGGCTCCATGTTCTTTTCCGCATCCGCATGTACATCAGCACAATGGGCAGAGCTTGTGTCCATGACAGACCTGTGTCTGCACAGCATTTTGCTAGTTTGGTTTTGATTGTGCCGTTCTCTCTTTCCACCCCACCCCCACTCTGTGGATGATAAGCACAACAGCATTTGCTGTCTGTGCTTTTACTGGGAAAGCTTCAACCCATTTGGACCACATGTCCACCACCACCAGACAGTGCTTCTTACCCCCTGATGTGCTAAGCTCAATGAAATCCAGCATTAGGTGCTCAAATGGCCTGGTGGGAGGTGGATGTGCTCCGGGTCCTGTAACCTTTACTGGTCTACCAGAATTTTGCATAATGCAAATTAGGCATGCTTCACAGTGCTTTTGAGCTGTTACTGTCCTGATTGATAGACTCTAACATCCCCCCTTTTGACACATGATCCAACCCATGTGTCAACTGAGCAAAATGAGGGAAGAAATGTCTTGGGAGACATTATTGAAGTGAAATATTTGTATGTATTCATGTTAGCAAACTATGAATAAGCTTAAATGGGAAATAAACTGTGTAAAACTGGGAGCTGGATTCAGGGCCTGCTGACATGTGTTTTGGAGAACAAAGGGACATGGGGGAAGGGTAAGAGCATGTCTTGGTTGGCAGCCATCTTAGATCGAGAGATAAGGCTGACCTACAGTGATTGGGGAGACCTAAGGTCTAAGGTGTTTATGATATTTGGGCGGCCAATCAGGGAGGTCCACAAAGGAGGATCAGATATCTCCTCCCATCCCATTGTAAGACCAGTATAAAACACAGACACACGCTATGTTCTTTCTCTTTGCTGGCTGGCTGGCTCAAATGCATCAGGTAAAGTTGGGATCCCAAAGATAACTGTATTGAATTTGTACTGTATTTGATTGTATTGCATTGTCATATTACCATTAAAGTAGATTATTGTTTAACGGTTACTTGGTAGCTCTGGATTCCTTCCTGTGTTATAACCAGCTAGATAAGGACGCGCGGAGGTTTGAAAAGCGGACTAGTTATCCCTTTTAATCTCTATCAACATGGATTGGAATTTGCACCAACCCAGATGCTGGAGGTTGGGTCAAAAACAGCCCCAACAGCCTTCCACTGAGCCTTCTCAACTGGTGTAGCTAGCTGCTGCATGGAAGTCAGTGATGACATTTTGTGATAGAAGGAGGAGACAGGGATTTTAACAAATGAGTGTGCGTGAGGTGCGAGAGGAATCAGAGCAGCTGCCTTTGCGGCTGAGTCAGCAGATAAATTAGCGGACCCAATTTCCTAGGGAAACTGGGTCTGTACTGCTTGCGTGTGCGGCACATTTACAGATTGCAACTTCAGATGGGAGCAGAATGGCGTTTAGTAAGCCTGCAACCAGTACATGGTTAAGTACTGGTTTGCCATCATATTTCAGAAATTGTCTACACTTCCAAATAGCCCCAAAATCGTGTACTACCCCAAAAGCATAACGTGAGTCAGTGTAAATAGTCACGGTTTTGCCTTCTGCAAACGTGCAGGCTTCAGTTAGTGCGATGAGCTCTGCTGCTTGTGCTGAGAGGTGACATGGGATTGGTCCGGAACGGAGTACAGCAGAATCTGAAACAACAGAAAAACCCACCCGATTAGTGCCCCCTTGGTCGCGAAAGGCAGACCCATCAACATACAAAATGAGGTCAGCGTTGGTCAGAGGAACGTCCTTTAATTGTGCACACAATCGTGTTCGTCACCGTCTTCAGGCAAAGGCATAAGAGGGTTCTTACACCTTTTCCAAAGTCAAATTCAAGCACTTTTCAAGCATTTTCAAGGTGCATTTTCAACCTTTTCAAGCATCTTACAGCTGTTGTAAATTACATATTTATATGCACATACTCAAATGATTATTTCCCTACCTCACAGTAAATCAGATGTTCTTTATGCTATAAACAACCAAATGTGATAGCATTTTACACGAGGATGAAAAATTAAAGAAAAGAAAACGAAGTTTAATATTTCAAAATGAGTGATCTGTACGTCTAAAAATGAATTCAGGCGACCTTTCACCTCCACTTAATTAAATGCATGGTTCCAAGATAAAAATGTGAGTTAATTGATTTAGATAAACATTTTAAGTTGCAAACATTAATTTATAAGTTGTGTTGACGTAATAATGTTGTAACTTAATATTGTGTGTCATTTGAACTCTGATTTCTGCGTTAATCAAACTAAATTCAAGTTGAAGTAAGTAATGCAATTGGCTTGATAACTTAATTGTTCTACACCTTGAGTTAAGGATTTCAAGTCCACTCCCACTTAAGATGCCTGGACAAGTTCCCACAGTTAAGACAAATAGAAATATACAAAGGACATTTTAAGGTGAGTGTCATCTTTTGTCATTCAAATACAACTTGAAATTCAACCTCTCCTGATTGAAACATCATGTGTTGAAATAAACAACTGCAGTTCAAAAATAAAAAGTGAATTGCCTAATATTTTTGTTGTGGAATCAATTAATTTCTTTCTTTAAAGGCAAAAACATGAAAAAGCTAAGAGAAAAACCTATTGAATACAATATTATTTGGAGCAACTTAATTTATAAATGGTTGTCAACTTAAAAACATGTGTTCATGTTCAACATGTGGTAATTAAGTACATACAACTTAAGATTACATTTAAATCATACGGTAAAACAAGTTGGAACTTTTGGAGTAATCAACTTAAAAACTTGTGTTTATGCTACCAATTATGAAGTAATGGTAATTGAAAACACCTCTGATTGTAGAGGAAAAGCCTTCTCCCCTAACTCAAATAACTTTGTTGCTTTAACACAATTTCATTAGAAGTTGTCTTAACTCAATAACCATCGATGCAACCTATTGCCTTGATTTCCTTTGTTAAGCCAAGGCATTGTTTTTAGAGTGTACGTAGACTGGGCCTCCCATATAACCTGGCTGAGCCGATATAAAACAATCAGCCAAATTAACTTTTCAATACATTATTGATTACTATTTTTTGAGGTACTTTTAGGTTGGCAGTGAACATAAGTCAGAGGTACATGGTGTACTTTTCCTTCACTACATGTATTTAATACCTTTAGTTACTTCACAGATGTGGATGAATGATGCGAAATCTAATCAAGTGTTAAATCAGACTTTAGTTCCACCTGGAGTAAATCCACAAGCTACCCTGCAGTCTACAAAGTCATTCAGACTAGCTGCACCTTTACCAGCTTTAAGAACACTTTCATGATCAATCATTATAAAACATATCATATCTATTATTCTGAAATGGACCAATCTGCACAACGACTTCTTTTACTGTCGCTACTTTCACTATATTTTGATGAGAATACTTTTCTACTTTTACTTGAGGAACATTTTGAATGCAGGACTTTTACTGTAACAGAGTATTCCTACACTCTGGTACTTCTACTTTTACTCAAGTACAAGATCTGAGTACCTATAATTTCACTACAAGATCTGAGTACTTCTACTTTTACTCAAGTACAAGATCTGAGTACCTATAATTTCAGTACAAGATCTGAGTACTTATACTTTTACTCAAGTACAATATCTGAGTACTTATTCCACCTCTGGTAGCGTATTAGCCTGAATTGTAGCCACAAAATCAGCAGAGCTGCATAAAAAATAGACTCACAATGGTAACAAGTGGAAAATAATATTTACAAGTGTGTACAATGATTTGTAGGTAATTTTGACTACTCAAGACACCTGACTTAGACATCTTCAAAGGAAGACTGTGTTCATTCTACAATTACATGGGATTAAAGCAACATGTAGTTTTACTTGTATAATACTTCCATTTTGTATAAAAGACAGTTTGTTTTCATCTGTTTTCGAATAAACAAAGTATTGGCTTTCAGAATATTAAACTTGTTTCGGCAAATTCAGATGATAAATATAACTTTGAAGCTTGTAACGGCATAATTACAAGCAGAGAACGGAGTAATGTAACATCACAGCAAGCATAACAACAGCTGTGTGTTATGAACACATACGTCAAAATGACATCATCTGTCGCTGAGTGACAGGTTTTAGCAGAGCAGCCAATGATGCAATACGCTTATCTGAAAGCGCTTTCCCCTCTCCTGAAATGACATGACCCAGAAATGTAACTGTTCTTTGTACATATTGGAGTTTTGACAAACTGGCCTTGTGGCCCTCGGCTGCGAGGTGCATTAACAAGGAAATGGTATCAGCTCCACACTGTTCTGTTGTGGGTGCGCAAATCATGAGGTCATCAACATACTGGATGAGAGCGGTGCCTTTAGAAACTTGGAGAGAGGCCAACCTTGTACACAATGCCTGGTTGTACACAGTAGGAGATTCACAGTAGCCTTGACACAAACGTGTGAATGTGTAAGGTTTACCATTATATTCAAATGCGAACCAAAATTGACTGTCTTTGTGTACAGGAACACTGAAAAATGCATTTCAGAGATCTTATGACAGTAAAAAAAAATGCTGCAGAGGGAAATAATCAGATAAGGATTCGGGACGAGCGTGCATGCACAGCTGCATTTATAGCTCGTAAATCCTGGACAAATCTCCACTCGTCAGGAGGTTTGTCTCTGATCTTTTTGACAGGAAACACTGGAGTGCGTACCGGAATCGCTACACGGAATAATGACCCCTTGTTTAAACAGAGAGGTAAACACTGGCCGAATGCCATCAACAGCTTCACGTTTCAATGGGTACTGGGGTTTGGACGGAACGTGGACATTAAACCTACGTCATATCTGTGAGCTGCCCAGAGTGAGTATGGCACATCTGAAAGCGCGGCAGGAAGCTCAGAGATATGAGAATTACCCGTAAAGGTGGAAAAATGGCATCACCAACGTCATCCTCCTCAACCAACAGCAATGTGCGCAGAACGGCTACGTTCGTGCAGATTTTCATCTTATACATGTCACGTGACATAGAGTACATGACATATTCTGTGTGTGTAGGTGCCCAATCAGTGACTGACTCCCAATCTTTAACGATTGGACCCAAATCCCTCTATCTATCAGTGGGGCCCCTGGCTAGTGAAATGTGTGGACCGCCCCTGGGATTTGATACAGTTTGTGTTGTGTGGGTGTGAGTGTATCAGGAACCAGCTCTGCGCAGCAAACTCCAATACATAGTTTTAAGCATGAGCTCATCATTCACACATTCTAACAGAAAACTCTCATCATAGCATTTACACGGATGATCACCAACGTTAGCAGTACAATGCAAATGAGAAGCCTCCATGAACACAGCAGGTGGAAAAACACGTTGATCAGTCAAACGCAACACCGCCTGAGAATCAGGATATGTCAGCAGCCATTGATACACATTCACCCGTTCTTTATCATCAAATGCTAGTTTTTGAACAATCGTAGGAGATGGCTGTCGGACTTTAAGACCCTCATTTGTGGAAAAATGAGGTCTAAGCCGAACCGGAGAATCAGATCTCTGCCCAGTAAATTTATTGGGCAGAACAGATGATAAAAGAAAACTGTTTTTGACTGATGTGGGAAATGGATGACTGTCATCACCGTTATCTTTACTCTGAAGTGATACAAAAACTTCTCCTTTACAGTCACCCTAGCCGCTCCTATTGAGTGAATAAATCTACCACTAAATTTGCAATCAGGCAAATCTGCCCTTTTTACCACAGAATGTGTAGGCCCAGAATCAACCAAAAATGTAACATCAACACCCATGACAGCCAAAGTCAGTGTGGGACATTTCTTAATGCAAACATTCACTGTCATATTTCAAATATGTACCTTCTTTAACCACAGACATGTCTTCTACATTTTCCAATTACTCAATAGCATGATGTGTGTGTGTGTGTGGGTGTGTGTCACTTCCCTGGTTCGATGCTGCTGGCTGAATTTCCGTCTCGCTCGATCGGGCCCCTTCCTCCCCATCTGGTGTATTTCCGTCTGATTGTGAATGGCCCCGTCCTTGCTGTCCCCCTCTGCCTCCACTGCCAGTGTTCTGTGAGCAGTCCCAGAATCCAATGTTCAACACTGCCACACTTGAAACATCTTTCGTCAAATGAAGGTCTTGCTTCTCGTCCTCTGCCTCGGAAAACCTCCTCTGCCTCTCCCTCGGTATTGTGAGCGGCCAGCATTCTGCGTAGCTTGCGCTGTGTCTGTGAGTCCGTTGAGAAAGGCATTACTGAGGTGTGTCCCCCAAACACCTGCTTGGGCATCAGGTTTGTTTATCCCACTGTTGTCCCCATCTACTTGGGGCTGATGGGGGTGGACGAGCTTGGAGTTGACGGGGAGTCTGTTGACTGCATGGCTGGGGCTTGTAGTGGCGGTGGAGGTGGTTGAGGTGGGCCAGCCGGATTGCCAGGGTTGTATGCCGGGGGAGGGAAAGGATACCCAGTCGAGGAGATGTCATTCAGGCCTGCAATGGAAGGACACAGAGATGTCTGGGTTTTACATGGTTTTGGAAATAATTTATTTCCCTTCTTTTATTCACATTCATCTTCAACCTTAATATTTTCTTTAATGCCCAAGGCCAACTGCCTTCTTTCACGGCATTCTGCTTCATCCTCCCAGTAGGCTATTATAAACACTTTCTGTGCGTGTCCAGCTTTTTATAAGTCTTTTACTTTACTCTTCTTTTTCATTCCATCTTCACACTCTTGTAATTTTATCCCTTAGGTTTTTGATTTTTTATTTACTCAAAGAACCTCCCTTTGGAAATCCTAACATTTCCGTCCAGATTTTTAATTTAGACAGACTGTTTTCACCGTGTTTTGCTCGCATGACATCCACAATCGGACCCTCAGGAGGAGTATACTAGCCCCCTTCTCTGCTTTGCTCCCATAACAAAGTCTTTAAGTGTTACCAAAACACCCCGTGTTATCAAAACACTCTTTTTCACCCGTCGGTGATGTGATATTTGTTCTCGTACAAATCACACAAAAACTGATCGTAAACCCAGGCTACGACGGATATCCCAAATATCCTACTTTCGAGCAGTCCCTCTCATAAATGTCATGGAGTTTAATTACGTTTAACTTTAAACAATTTAGACACTGTACATCTCACCGAGTATTGAAAGCCTTTTGAGTTCGTTGGATCTCGTGAAGTCAATCGGTTCCACCCCCGGCGCTGGTCCTCTCGTCCCATACGGTTTCTGTCGAGGTAGAGGAGGATCCGAGGATCCTGGAGCGCGACCACCAGTGTCCGTAGGTGTCCCCAATCGAACTTGCAGAGACCCTGCTCGCAGCGCCAATTGTTATGGAAATCTTAGACCCAGTCAATACGGTGGAGATACACAAGTCAGAGTGATCAACAAATAAATGGTGAAACAAACAGAGTTGTCTTTCTGGTTATTTATTTGAATATATTCAAAGACACAGGTCTCACAGAGTATAGGATAGTGGAGTGTGCGCAGTTCAATATAATAGCAAAGCTTATATACAGGAAAGGGCGGGAAGTTCAGAAATCTGTCTTCACACGGTCTCATTGTTATTAGACACCTGTCCTTGAGCTTTAGATAGTGTCTCAGAATAGGGAAGTTCTCGTGTGACTTTGTGTGTGTCTCAACCTAGTCTAACAATCAGCTGTGTGGCCTTGAAGCGCTTGGGAATAAAAACCCACATTAGACTATGAGAAGAAAACAGCACATCTCAGGAAATGATATAGGTGTTTTAGACAATGTTATGAGAAGCATTTGGTTTAGCATATAAGGTAACATAAGACATATAAGGTGAAATATGAAATTTCCACTACACTAGTTGCATCTCTACTGTAGCTAGTAGCCTACTAGTAGCCTAGTTTCACCTACCGGGGTGGCATGGGGTGGCAACTGCCACCCTAAAAATAGGCCTGCTGGGTGGTTTGAAAGAAAAGTTGTGGCTCATCGGACATTTATGAGAGAAAGTCTCTAATGTCCGAGTGCAAGTGAATGCAGCACAAGATGCACGTATTGTAACCCCTCCCCCGGCCCTGGCGCGAGCGTGGAAATATGATTGGCGGCGATTTCATTTGAACGGCGCAAAACGAGAAGCATTCCGACCCAAGTACTGAAGGAATGAGGTATTTGCGGTCTACAATGACAGAGAAGAGACCGTCAAGTTTGTCTGTACTCAGCATTGAATCAAAACGCATTAAAGCTGTTGATCTTAATACGTTTGTGAGGAGTTTTGCTGAACAAAATGTTAATCGGCGCATTCAGCTGTAATAGACATGTCAACTTGATGCTCATGCTCACGGATGAGCATACAAAACTGTTAAGATGATGACCTTACGTGTGTAAATATATTTTTTTTTCTTTGAGGGGGGTCTACCCCCAAAAAACAGTTTTAAGTCCTGAGAAAGTCAAATAAGACGGTGTGTAAAACTACACTGCCCAGCCAAAAAAAAGTAACCACTTTGATTTAACTAGGCCAGTAGGTAAGGACATTCCACTGGATAATAACTGAAGTATAAAAGAATGCATGACTGAAGTGATGGAGACCATGTTTGAAGGCAAACATAAAGAGGTAATAACAGGTCAAATCAAGCAAATTCCCCTCTCAGATTCCACAGCAACCAGAAGAACATACATACTGGCTGGTGATTTGATTAATCAGCTTTGTGATGGAATAAAAAATGAACAGTGCATTTCCTTAGCTGTGGATGAGTCCACTTACACCACTGACAATGCTCAGTTGCTGGTGTTTTTGAGTTTTTATGATGAGGCAAAGGGGAAGTTTGTTGAAGATGTGTTGGGCCTGACGAACGTCAGTGGACACCAGGGACGTGCACAGGTACGGGCTAATGTTGCCCGGGCAACGGCCCGTTTGGCCTTTTTGGCTGACCTGCCCCTCTGGAGAGAGCGATAGTTTGTTTTTCTTTTTTCTGTAGTGGCCGGATCAACATGATAAGCCCACAATTAGTATTGTAGCGTCTCGCTGCGGGAAACACACTTTGTCAGCGCTGTCATCTGCCGGTGCGTTAAGACCACCTCAGTGTCGGATTTTGGAAACTTGATTTTGAGTTGTCTCATGGCAGTTAGGGTATAAGGGACAAACCAGGGGACTTTACTTCCTCTTGATACCGTCAGTTATTTACAAAAAACACCTAAATATAGCCTACTTGTTATTATTGTGCTTCTGTCTTTCTGTGTCTTCTCATCTGTAAACTCGCTCAACGGGGCCGCTCGCTCTCTTTTCTTGATCGCCCTCTCACGGGTGAACAGTTCAATGTCCTGCTTCATTGTAGGATTTCTGCCATGTCTCTACCACTTTAGTTTGACCATCTCTGTTATTAAGTTATGGAATACTAAATAAATAAGTTATTAGATTCCTTACCGTTACTGCGCTCATAAAGAATGATAAGAATAAGACTAATGCGTATTGAACTGATTTCATTAATTAGTGAGTTTATTTAAGGTAATTAGTTAGAGGCCCTATTTTATCAGTATGTCTGGACTGTAGTTACAATGGTCAAACTACATTAAAACAGAATTGTCCCCATTTTGTCTTTAATAGTTACTAACATTAGATATTTTTAATGAGATATGGACCGCAAAACCAAAAATGTCCCTGGTTTTCATTTTTAAAAACAAGTTACCGAATGCAAGTAGTCGCCTTAGCTTATTTTGTTATGAGATGTGAATTACTGTTCAATCTAGTTGATGTAATAATCGTTTGGTTTCTTTTACATTAAAAACAAGTTACAATTTTCAAAAGGTCTTGTGTTTTTTATCGGGGGGGAGGCCCTTTTTCCAGTTCAGAGCAATAACCCCTCCAAATGTCTGTGCACGTCCCTGGTGGACACACAAGGGGGCAAGACATTTATAAAGCAATAATGGGAATGCTGAATGAAAGAGGGTGCAGCTGCCTTTATTCATAACTGTGCAGCTCTTACACTGCGACTCTGAGGGATCAAGCACAGACACAATAACAATGAAAACCGCTGCATACAGATTATTTTTGTTTTTGCAACCTCGTGTTAAGAATCTTGTTGCAATTGTTTAAAAGTTTGAATGACCGTAATAAACGGACCTTTGTCTTATTAGAAAAAAAATTTTTGGACCTTTAAGATTTGTATTTGAGTACCCCTGCTTTAGTTACTTTACAGATCTGGATGAATGATGTCAAATATAATGTCACTTATAATATAAGTATTAAATCAGACTTTAGTTCCACCTGGAGTAAATTCACAAGCTACCCTGCAGTATACAGTCATTCAAACTAGCTGCACCTTTACCAGCTTCACAGCAAGCATAACAATAGCCGGTGTTTCTTGTGAGTGTTTCCTTGGTACACAAACACAATACACACAAATGCAAAAATACACAAACACACACACTAACACTCGAGAGCTTCCCCCAGACCAGTAATACAAACGAAAATGTGTCTTCGGGTCAATGTGACTGATTTTGATAGCGAAAGTCACATTTGGTTTAGGCACGAAACATAGGCTACTACCAGTAGAAATACATTGCTTTTAAAATCACTCTGTGTCGAATTTCGTGACTATAACACAAAATGCCGTGAGACTGGGTTGAATTACAAGTGAGTGCTTCATCCTCTGAGCACCACAGGATGGCGACTGTAACACACATAACATAGGTACGCTCCTCTGAAATGATTGTCCCCTGCAATTATTATTATCCCTCATCATCGAGTTCGCTATTCAGCTTGCTAACGTTAGCTTAAACAAACTGTAACATGCAACGTTAGCCTAATCTAAAATGCTCTACTACGGCGTACCTTTAATGTGGCTCGTCAGCGCAGACTCTCGCATCGTTATTTTTGCAAACTTTGCAGGAGGCTTCTCGTGGGCTTGACCCTCGTCTTAGCCGTGGCTTGTATTTGTCTTCTGCTAGCCAACGCTCGTTGAAACGGCAACCTCCTGGCACACAGTCATCTATCACTCTCATCAGAATGCCCAGGTCACACGTAACACAAACACTTGCAGGTCACGCGCATAGCGCGGGAAGGCCGGAGCTGTTTTATGTAAAAGCGAAGCAATTAAGCGCGCTCCGACTTCATTATTTTCTTTTAATCTAAAAAACAAAGTAAAGCATTTACAATTCCAAGCACTTTATCCAAAATTCAAGCACCATTCCCAAAATGCAAGCACTTTTCAAACCTTGAAAACACTTCGTACAATTTCAAGCATTTTCAAGGATTTCCAGAACCCGTACGAACCCTGAATTTAGTTAACAAATGATCAAC
This sequence comes from Pogonophryne albipinna, assembly GCA_028583405.1. Lineage (NCBI taxonomy): Eukaryota > Metazoa > Chordata > Actinopteri > Perciformes > Artedidraconidae > Pogonophryne > Pogonophryne albipinna. The sequence continues at coordinate 402,302 of JAPTMU010000157.1, forward strand.
AATTATCAATTGGGGTGTGCCAACCCTGTGTGCAGTGTAACATTCATTTTGACGCCAGGACTGGTGAACTGTGTTGGCGGGTGTGGTCCTTGAACAGGGCCTTGAAGTAAGGGTGCCATGATGAAGCATTACTGAAGCATTCCCTCATCTTCGGTCTCACTTAGTTACCATCTCAGCTTTTACTCTTTCCAGCTGCTGCCGGACCAACCTAACACAGTTATCACACCAGTGTGCATGCATCATATGCCTACATGACATGCCTTACGCAGAATTAGAAAGTTCTAATTGTCTAAAGCTTATGATATAAGATGGCTGCATTATATTGCCACATTTATGTATGAGTTAAAAGGCTAAAATGCAGAACATGAGGCAGATCTTTACTAAAACAAAACCCTCACCAAACCAATGTTCAAATGAAAACACTCAAAAACAAGTGAAAATGTTTTTAAAGCTCGGTTGGATGCTAGTCAATCGGAAGCTATTGGTACCTGTTTATGTGGATAATTATGTAAATGATGCTGTATGATGTCCTTTTGTTGTTCTGTTTATGTTTTTATGTTTCATGTGGAACTACTTGAACAGGTCTCCCTTGAAAAAGAGATCAATGATCTCAATGGGATTTATCTGTCTAAATAAAGGTTTGAAATGAAATGAAATGAAACATCCAGGGGGGGCAGGCAAAACATCAGAAACAGCTTCAGATGGTAGGAACACAACATGACAAACTGCCTCTGATCTGAACTGGTTTGATACAGCAAAAGGCTGATGAGTAATGAACAGGAGGTAAGAGTGGGGATCAGGTGACGAGGCTGCCGTCAAAATTTCAATTTTGCATAGTAAGGTTCGTAACGGAGTGAAATGACCGGGAAGAACCTAAGTGTTAGCCATGATAAGAGCTGTTTCGGATTCTCTAGATAAGCGGTTTTCAAAGTATGAGGCACGCCTCCCTGGGGGGGGCGCCAGAGAGCTTCAGGGGAGGCGCAGCGTGAGAAAAAAATTACGAGAAAAAGACGTGTAAAGTGTCACTTGCACACTTTTGGCTGTCAGTGGAGACAGAGTTCCCCCAACTCGCCAAAAAGGCTATACAAGTGCTCATTCCCTTCACCTCCACCTACCTGTGTGAGTGCGGGTTTTCCGCATTGATTTTGATCAAAAGCAAGTACCGGTCAAGGCTGCAGCCAGAGGATGATCTGCATTTATTCCTGTCTACATTGCATCCCCGCCAGAGTCCTGCAAGGGTCTGATTTTCAAGACCCGCTCCCGCCCCGTACCCGCGACGTGCAATACCTAACCCGCCCCGCCACCCGCACATATTGCCAATTAGTTTCGCAAAACGACCCAACATGTCGGCACAAGATCCGCAAACCGACCCGAACCCGCATATCCTATGCGCAGTGAAAACATGCAATTATTAACAGACGCAGTTGCGTATTTTGCTCAATAAGCGTGGGATGTTGGTTATTTTCTCCATCTAGTATCAAATCAAATCAAGTTTTATTTATATAGCACATTTTTAAAACGATTTTTGGTCGAGCCAAAGTGCTGTTCATACAATAAAAATACTTTACAATAAAAACACTATACAACAGCACAAATACAAAATAACACACAGGGAAATGTCAGGAGTCGTGCTCCGCTCAGACTAGAAGGCCAGAGAGAAGAAGTGAGTTTTAAGTGTCGATTTAAAAACCCCTAGTGTCTGGGCCGACCTCACATGGAGGGGCAGAGTGTTCCAGAGCCTAGGGCCAGCTGCTACGAATGCTCGGTGCCCTCGGGTTTTGAGCCTAGTTTTGGGCACTACCAGCAGCAGCTGGTCAGCCGACCTTAAGGCTCTGGCTGGGGTGTAGCGATGGAGGAGTTCGGCTAGCCCATTTAGGGCTTTCAAAACAAAAGGAGTTTAAAATCAATTCTGAACCGAATTGGAAGCCAGTGCAATGAAGCCAGAATTGGGGTGATGTGGTCACGCTTTTCATGGCCAGTGAGAAGACGTGCAGCTGCGTTCTGCACTAGCTGCAGGCGTATAATTGAGGCCTGGTCCATACCCACATACAGAGCATTGCAGTAATCCAGTCTCGAGGTAACAAAGGCGTTAATAACCCTTTCTAGGTATTTAAAAGATAAAAACGACTTGGTCTTGGCTAATAGTCGTATTTTAAAAAAGCAGGTCTTGACTACGGTGCTGACCTGCTTATCAAATGTAAACGCGCTATTGAAGGTCACTCCAAGGTTCATAAAAGAGGGGAGGATATTTTTATTGAGGGAGCCCAGAATTTCAACCGGGGAGGCTGGAGGTTGGGGTCCAAAAAAGATGACCTCGGTCTTGCTCTCGTTGAGGTTGAGGACATTTTGGCTCAGCCAGGATTTGATCTCTGTTCATCAACTGCTGTAGTGAGTTGACATTTGAATTGAGAGGCAGATCTGTACATCGTCGGCGTAACAATGGAAGGGGATGTTGTGTTTTGTGAGAATTGAACCTAGGGGCAGTATGTACAGTAGAACAAGGATGGGGCCCATAATCGAGCCTTGGGGAACCCCACAGGTAAGAGGGGCTTCGGCAGAGGAGAAGGCACCTAGCTGCACTGAGAAGCTACAGTATGTCAGGTAGGCCCTGAACCATGCAAGGGCAGAGCCTGTGATGCCTGCGGACTGTTCAAGCCGTGACAACAGGATGCTATGGTCCACAGTGTCGAAGGCAGCTGTCAGGTCTAACAGCACCAGGACAGCTGGGCTACCTGACTCGGTGGCTAGGAGCTGTGCATGGGTTTGAAGCCAGACTGACACTTTTCATGGATGCCATGCGTGGTTAAGAACGACTGTAGCTGGACATAGACTACTCGCTGCAGGACTTTAGATAAAAAAGGTAGCTGAGAGATGGGCCTAAAATCTGCGAGAATGGAGAGGTCGAGATTTTTCTTTTTAAGTAGTGGTTGGACCACGGCATGTTTGAAGGCAGCTGGGACACATCCTGAGCTAAGAGAGGTGTTTACAAGCAATAAAATACTTGCTCCAACTGATTCAAAAACATCTCTAAGGAAGCGAGAGGGAATGCTGTCTAAGGTGCAGTTTGTCGGCCGCAGGTGCTTGACTACATCCGAGAGAGAAGAGAGGGAAACAGGCTCAAAGTAGTCGAGGACAGCAGGGCACAGAAAGGGAGCAGGATCTGTGGTAGCACTAGTGTGGGCTAGCCTAAGAGCAGATACTTTTTCAATAAAAAATGTAAGAAACTTATCACATAGTAGTCGATGGCACAATCGAAGAAATGTCACAGGGATTCATGATCGAGTTGAGGACATTAAAAAGAACATGAGGTTTAAGGCTGTTTTTGGAGATTAACAGAGAAAATTGCTCTGTTTGGCTGCTTTGACTGCCTTCTGGTAGTCGGAAAGGCAAGCACGAAGGATTTCTAAGGAGACATGGAGTTTATCCATTTTCCATTTTCTCTCTGCACGCCTGCAGGTGCTTCTGAGAGCGTGAGTACAGTCATTGAGACACGGCTCTGAGAGAACTTTGGTGCGTCTAAGCGTAAAAAGGAGCAACAGAATCCAGTATTAGGGTACATGTCGAGTCAAACATGGAAATAAGCTCATACGCACTAAGAGCACAGTTCACCTCTAATTTACAGATCGGAGAAGCATTAAAAATATCTGAAAACTGTGAGGCAGTCAAGGGGTTAATTGAACGCAGACGACGCACAGGGGCACGTGATTCGACTCCTGCGGAAGGGATTGAGGTTGTAAACAGAACCGGTAAATGGTCTGAGATACGCGTTGCTGCACAGATTTCATCCACTGGGACAGACAGTCCAAACGATAATACTAAATCTAAGGTGTGTCCTTTATCGTGTGTTGGGCCAGCCACGGACTGAACGAGACCAAAATAATCAAGGAGATTTAGTCCCTAACCAGAGGTTTGGACTCGCAACACACATGGACATTGAAGTCTCCGCAAATCAAAACACGATCATATTTCACCATGATCCCGGACAGAAAGTCGGAAAAGTCATTTATGAAATCCTTATTGCACTTTGGCGGACGATACACGAGTGCGCAGAGCGCAGGCGAGGCCGGGTTCAGTTCAAAAAACTGCAACTCAAAGCTAGCGTAGCTAGTTACAGGGTGAAGCAATCAGCATTGGAGGCTAGCTCTAAACACTGAAGCTATGCCCCCACCATGACACCAAATGCCTCCCAGACGTTGGATTTCGCTCTTGAGGAAGAGTTATTTACAATGCTGTATTCTCCGGTAGAGAGCTTCACCGCAGCCATTTTGAATGTGGCGCGCTCAGCAGCAGACTGATGCGGTGCAGATGTTATGATTATGCGCGGTCCTGCGGGGGAGAGGTCTCAGGAATCTTTAAACATTAAATAAAATTATTATTATTTAAATATATTTATTATGCAACACCTGCGACCCGACCCGCATCTTCTTTGTTTCACCCAGAACCGTGACTCTGATTCCCGCATCATCCGCCTGTGCGCATCAAAGACGCAAACTCATCGTTCCCACTAAAGTAGGGGTGAGTGTAATAAGGAGGCAAAGTTGACGTTCAGTGTGTTTCCGGGAGCATACAGTTTTAAAAAGTTATTGTTTAATGTTTTAAGGACGTGATGCTACTCAGCCAATCAAATCGGTGCAGTCAGTGAGTAATTTCAAATGGCGGGCTCAAAAAAAAGAAAGGTAGACAGCGAAAACAGAGCATTTCATGACATTGTCTCTTACTGGACCTCTTTGAAATGCAATTGAATACCCCTGCATTATAGCAACACCAACAACAACAACAATAATAATAATAATAGCAATAATAATTGGGAGGGGGGGCGCGGCTGTTCTTATGTTCTCTGAGGGGAGGCTCACCTTCCCACACTTTGAAAAACCCTGCTCTAGATGATAGGAAAGGTGCTTTGAAACGTTCTATATCAGCTCTTTTAGCTTAGGAAACACTGGACCTTCCTTTAGCAAAGGAAAGGAGATAGTGCTGCACAACAGCTTGCTACCACAACACTTCACGTGACACAACATTTGGCTGCGCATGGAAACATGGATTGTATAGAGAAACGCACACGTTTCAAATAATAATAATAAATAATAATGATAATTCATTCTATTAAGGGGCGACTTTCAAAGCACCCAAGGACACCTGACAATTCATAACATATTCTAAGGAAAGGTTTAAGACAGTACAAAGAATGCAGTCCGGGTGATGTTTTTTATGTGGGGTGCAGATGAAAGGGAGCTGTCCAGAATGACACCAAGATGTTGTGTTTGTGCTCTTGATAAGCCATTAAAACAGTAAAATAAGTGTCTCCTGCTCACCAAAACATACCCATCTGTTATGGAAAGATAAAGTATTCCAAAAGTATTCTAAAAGTAATCTGAATACGTTAACTGTATTCGGATTACTTTCAGAGGCATTTATTCAGTATTCAGTAACTGATTACATTTACAACGTAACCCTCTCAACCCTGCATACAACGTAATGTAAAAGAACATGTTATTTCCTACTTTCTGTTTTACGTGTTATATAGGATTACTTGCGTAAAGATTTACAAATGCATCTTATTGTATTAGTGATTATGATCAAACCAAAGATATAAAACAAATGCTATGAGTACTACTTGTATTTTGCCTGTCGTTTTATATTTTTTATCAAGAAATTGTTATTCTTGTATTATTTTCATTTTGCTGAAACTTTTATTCTTTAAAATATGCACAGTCTTGTTTTGTTTGATCACTGGGCTTGTTCTTTTTGTGATACTATAACAATACATAAATGTATATTTGTGTTTTAATATTTTGTGTACTGAATTCATTCATCCTCCCATAACCCCCTGCCAAAACTGTCAGCTGGATCGCCGGAGCACCGGGAACGAAAGCAGGAGCTGGTGGGACAGGCGTGGACGGAACTCTGGACGGAACATGAGCTGGTGTCAGTGGGACCCCGGACGGAGCAAGACCTCCAACATGACAGGACATGGTGTTGGCAGGAAATCCGGCGGAGCAGGTGTCGGCGGGACCCCCAACAGGACAGGATATGGTGTTGGTAGGAAACCCGGCGGAGCACGTGTCGGCGGAACCCCCTTCAGGACAGGATATGGTGTTGGCAGGAAACCCGGCGGAGCACGTGTCGGTGGAACCCCCAACAGGACAGGATCTGGTGTTGGCAGGAAATCCGGTGGAGCAGGTGTCGGCGGGACCGCCAACAGGACAGGATCAGGTGTTGGCAGGAAATCTGGTGGAACCCCCAACAAAACAGGACATGGAGTTGGCAGGACCCTCAGCGGAACTCCCAACACCACAGGACATGGAGTTGGCAGGACCCCCGGCAGAACAGTAGTCGGCGGGACCTCCAACGGCACAGGACATAGGATTGGCAGGACCCCCGGCAGAAGAGTAGTCGTCGGGGCCTCCAACGGCACAGGACATAGGGCTGGCAGGACCCCCGGCAGTACAGTAGTCGTCGGGGCCTCCAACGGCACAGGACATAGGGTTGGCAGGACCCCCGGCAGAACAGTAGTCGTCGGGGCCTCCAACGGCACAGGACATAGGGTTGGCAGGACCCCCGGCAGAACAGTAGTCGTCGGGACCTCCAACGGCACAGAACATAGGGTAGGGACTTGAGAGGTAACTCGAGAGGAGACTTGAGAGGGAACTCGAGAGGGAGCTCGAGAGGAGACTTGAGAGATGACTTAAGAGGGAACTCGAGAGGAGACTTGAGAGGGAACTCGAGAGGAGACTTGAGAGGTGACTCGAGAGGGAACTCGAGAGGAGACTTGAGAGGGGACTCGAGAAGAGACTCGAGAGGGGACCTGAGAAGGAACTTGAGAAGGGACTCGAGAGGTGACTTGAAAGTGAACTCGAGGGGTGACTTGAGAGGGGACTCGAGAGGGAACTTGAGCAGGGAGTCGAGGGGGAAACTGAGAGGTGGCTTGAGAGGGAACTCGAGAAGTGACTCGAGAGGGAACTTGAGAGGTGACTTGAGAGGAGTCTTGAAAGGAAACTCGAGAGGGGACTGGAGAGGGAACTTGAAAAGGACCTTGACAGGGGACTCGAGAGGGAACTTGAAAAGGATCTTGACAGGGGACTCGAGAGGAGACTTGAGACGGTCGGTAAGCCGACAGGACACAGGAAGCTGGCATCGGCCGGAGAGCCAGGACTGGAGCCGAAACTGGAGGCGGGGCCATGGCTACTGGGGCCGGTAGTGAAGCCGGAACCATGGCTGCTGGGGCCGGTACTGGAGCAGTCCGTAGGTGAGGGAATGCTCCGGTTTTGGGACAAAATTAACATGGGATCACTCCGGTCATTACGTACTTCATCTCACTGGAATATTAACCTCTTAAGCCCGAGGGTACCCCCAGTGGACCCCCCCCACAGTTTTTTTACGAGACTATGTCTCAGGGCTTCTTAACATTTATGAAACTATTAATGTTCCATACCCTTTTAACGCTAAGAAACTCCGCTAACTGACAATGTGAACCATTTTTAGCTAAAAGAAACACAAGAGTAATACCAAGCCTTTGAATTAGCATGGAGCGAAAAAATGGTAACTAATGCTAACAGATTTTGCACAGCACTCACGGTAGAAATGCCCTTATTACTTATCGTAACTGCACAAACAAGATATACGATTTAAAGCTGAGACTCCACAGATTCCAGACATATAATATCATCACTGTAGGACCCCGAATTGCGGAGCTATCAGCCAGAAAAGAGAAAGTAAACAACATCCGGTTTAAAAAATATTACAATAATTTCGTTTTGCCTTTTTTGATTTGTGATCAAAAGTTGTGTTCACCGGAATAAAAACGCCGCTCAAGGTTAATCCAATGTCTTTGTGTCACGTAGACATTTTGACTGATAATCCTTCATCATATTTATGGCAATATACTGGGTATAAAATGTTGCCGTCCAGGCGTGCACTTTCAGATATGCTTTGTTCGCTTCTCTATTACGTCCGCTATGGTAATTTTTATGTTGATTTGGGAACTGCCCATCGATTCTATTGGTTCTGATGGTTAAGAAAAAGGTGTAAATCACACGAATCGACCAATGGGTTCCAGAGATATGGTCCTGCGTAAAGTATAAAGAATGCCAGCCAGTTTAAGTACTTTACGCAGGCGGCTTCATTTATTGTTTACTACATAACAGCAGGCATTACAGCAGAACCCAGAGCACACGGAGCACAGAGCGGACAGCAGATAACGGAATTGCAGTTTTATTGCTTATAGATTATCAGAACATTTCAAAGGGGACACAGCCCCATTGGATATTAACCTATGGATTAACTACATCATCGTTTTTATCGTTTTAATGCCATTGAAGACCAGTTTAGACCAGGCAAAGAGGAAGGTAAGCCATTAGCCTAGCGCATGCTAGTACCTAGCGCCACTTGTTTTGATGTACGTTTTTGTTGATAACGTCGCAAGTTTGTATCTTTCAGTGTTGAGGTGGGCACCGTTAGATTCTGTGTCTTTACGATCAAAAACGATGTGTTGGATGTGCAGCTAGGATAAGTAATAAGGGAGCTAGGATAAGTAATAAGGGAGCTAGGATAAGTAATAAGGGACCTAGGAGTGATTTTCGGTGCAGTAATAGGTTAGCATTTTTCGCTCGGGGCTAATTCAGATGCTCACTGTTAGCATTGTGTTTTTTTTGAAAAAATAAATGAAAAAGATCAGTTAAATGAGTTTTTTCCCGTTATATGGATATAAAATATTCATAGTTTATTAAATAGTAAGGTTCCTTAGACGTTGTTTCCTGCAAATGACGTGATTTCGGTCCGTGGGGCCTATAAGTGCTATATAAATAAACTTGCCTTGCCTTGCCTAAGAGGATAACAGAGTATGTTCTTATATTTTTTTTTTTTTTTTTTTCACAACAGTTGTATTTGGATGGAATGAATACCTATAGTGAAAATTCAAAGTAATAAAATGATTTTTACAGTGAAAAAGTTCAAATGGAACTGATGGTTCCCAAATTACCCAGAGGTGAGTCCGCCTGGACTTTATTTTTCTAAACCTCTCTAAAAAGGTCAAATTTCACTTGTTTTGCATCAATCTTGATACAGGGTACTTATTATATGTTATAGTTTGGATTCCTAAAGCTTTTAGTCTACTAACCCATCATTCAAGGGTGGTTTTTACTATAAGTAATGGTTTTTCTTTAGGCGGACATTAGAATTTACATGTTTTTACTATGTTCCATCTGAATTTACTTTAAAATAAAAACATCTATATTGATTCTGACACTTCTACATCCAACTCACAGGTTTATCATTACTTTGAGAGAAAAGATTATTAATTTACCCCTTTTAGAAGTGAAGATATAGTCTTTGTTGTGTTAGTGGCATTTTCGAGCCTGAAACCTGAAAAACAGGCTCAGGGCTTAAGAGGTTAACGGTCAGATTGAATACAACATCGACCCAATTTCTCCGGTCAATGACGGGAGAGTTCACACATTTAAAAACAATTAAACAATGTTTACCCAGGATTCAGGCACCTTCCCTGGCTTGTAAAATGTGGTGATGCGCCCTGGAGGTATCAGAATATTTAAAACATGTATACCCAGGATTCAATCACTTTTCCTGGCTTGTAAAGTGCTGTGAAGCAGCCTGTTCTCTGGGTGCAGTCTGGGTGCAAGAGCCATGCGCTGCAAGGAGATCTCTGGGTGCGCTCTGTGGCTCTCACAGCCCGCTTCTCTCTGGCTGCTCTCTCCCTCTATTCACAGCACTTTCCCCCGCCTTTCAGAGACTCATTGCTGGGTAGAAAAGCCTTGTGCATCACCCTGGATCTCTGCCTGGATATGTGCATTGTGAGTGTGAGACCCTGCTAACAGCAGTGAACCTGCTGCCAGCATTACAAACATATTAATCAGGCGTTTTAACACTTTTTTCCATGAAAATGATTTTTATTGACTATCATGGGGCTATATAAATCAAATTCCGGCTAATTCGGAGCACAATTGTACCTTTTACTATTTAAATGTATTTGTATTATATATTTTTGGGCTATAAAAGTGACATTTCTGGGTGACTTTGTCAGTTTATGGAGCTTAGCCCACAATTCCCGGAGGTTCCTGGCCGAATTTGGGAGCTCACCCTTCCCTGCCATGCGCCCCCACCCGTGGAAAGCAGAAAAAAGTAAAGAAAATTGTCAATTATATCTTAAAATAATCAAAAATTAAGTTAAAAAAAATTCTCGAAAAAACGACAGAGTGCCTACGAAGGAGGGGCTCAAAAAAGCTCAACCCTTCGGGGCTTCGGGCCGAAGCCCCGGACACTTTTTACAACGGAGAGGGGAATCGAGACCTCCCCTCCTCCGTCAAAAAAATTCATTCATGTTTTTCAAGCTACCATCCGCACGAAATCGGAAACCCGGTTTTTGAGATGTGTCTGGAGGAATGCAAGGGGAGTTGTCAGGGAATTATGAGACACTATTTTCGGATACAATTTCTCCATTTTCACCCCTTTTCTCTGGTTCTCCCAAAAGTTAACTTAGAGTTTTTCTGACTCTGGAGGAATGTAAGGAGAGTTGTCAGGGGACTCTACCCGCCTTAAGAGACACTATTTTCGGATACAATTTCTCCATGTTCACCCCTTTTCTCTGGTTCTCCCAAAAGTTAACTCAGACTTTTTCTGACTCTGGAGGAATATAAGGAGAGTTGTCAGAGGACTCTACCCGGGTTATGAGGCACTATTTTCGAATACAATTTCTCCATTTTCACCCATTTCCCCTGGTTCTCCAAAAACTTGAATCTGACTATTTTGCCTGTGGAGGAATGACATGGGAGTTGACAGGGGACTCTACCCGGGTTATGAGGCACTATTTTCGGATACTTTTTTTCATTTTCACCCATTTTCCCTGGTTCTCCAAAAACTTGAATCAGACTATTTTGCCTGTGGAGGAATGACATGGGAGTTGACAGGGGACTCTACCCGGGTTATGAGGCACTTTTTTCAGATACTTTTTTCCATTTTCACCCATTTTCACTGGTTCTCCAAAAACTTGAATCTGACTATTTTGCCTGTGGAGGAATGGCATGGGAGTTGACAGGGGACTCTACCCGGGTTATGAGGCACTATTTTCGGATACTTTTTTTCATTTTCACCCATTTTCCCTGGTTCTCCAAAAACTTGAATCTGACTATTTTGCCTGTGGAGGAATGACATGGGAGTTGACAGGGGACTCTACCCGGGTTATGAGGCACTATTTTCGGATACTTTTTTCCATTTTCACCCCTTTTTTATGGTTCTCCAAAAAGTTAACTCAGACTTTTTTCTGACTCTGGAGGAATGTAAGGGGAATTGACAGGGGACTCTACCCGCCTTATGAGGCACTATTTTTGGATACTTTTTTACATTTTCACCCCTTTTGTCTGGTTCTTTTTATTTCGGTTTTGGCCCGTTTCACCCGGTTCCTTCTACCGGGGGCACTGCTCGGTCCTGGGTGCCCCCCGACGGCCTTTGTCCAGCCGCCCCCCCCCCCCAACTCGACCGTACATTAACGGATTGTGTCCATTTTTGCTGCGTTCTTCTCCTCTCACCTCACTGATCGAATGGCAAACGCAACCCGCCATCGGAGGGCCTCCGCCGGCCTCGTGCCGGTGCTCTGGCAGTCGGTTCCTCCGAACTGCAAAGTTAACTCAGACTTTTTCCGACTCTGGAGGAATGTGAGGAGAGTTGTCAGGGGACTCTACCCGGGTTATGAGACACTATTTTCGGATCCTTTTTTTCATTTTCAGCCCTTTTCCATGGATGAATTGAAACTTATATTTTTTACATTTTGGTCAATTTGACCCAGTTCTGGTACCGCATTGCCTGGAGGATAGGACCGAGAGATGACAGACTCTCTGGCCGCCTCACACGTCACTATTGTCAGACACTTTCTTTGCTTTACCCCGGTTCTATCACTCTTTCCTCCTTTGACCATAAAACGTGTTTCCTGCTGGGGTACTGCCTGGTTCCGGGGCACCATGAATCGATGCATCGGACCCAATGTTGCCATCACCAGCCCCGCGTTGGTGAGGAGGTGGGACCATTTAACCCGGTGGTAACCCAAGTCCTCCCTTGGTCCGTGTACCAGGCATTGAAGCATCGGACCCATTGTTGCAATCACCCGTTACGCTAACGCATATAAACGGAGAAACAGAAAATAATTTAAATACAATTCACTGTGTCTGTTTTAGTAAGGATGTCGTCCAAATGCCCGGTGTGCAGACTCTTCTATCTGGCTTTGAACAAGCACCTTAAGCACAAACATGCAGTGCAGAACTTGGAGGAAAGAGGCATCATTCTTAAAATGGCCAGTGGCAGAATAAATGTTCGGACCAAACCCTGTCCCATCACAGGGTGTTCGTATGCTGGGAAGAGACCAGAACGCCATGTAACTCATGACCACCCTGAGTTCTCCCGAGATGAGGCACATCAGGTCCTGGCAAGGCTGAAGCATAGTGTGGCCCTGCAGTTGCTCCATGACCTCCGAGAGACTAATCCCAACATTGGAATGGCTACATCATTGGATATAGACAATGAGGAGGAATACCCGGTGCACCCTCCACCCTTCTCCCCACATACCGAGTATGACGAAGAGGACTGCAGGCAGGTGATGCTGGAAAATGTGGCATTAATCACAGGACTCTCTTGAAAAAGAGATTTTTAATCTCAATGAGACCTATCCTGGTTAAATAAAGGTAAAATAAATAAATAAAATAAATTAAGGGCTCAGAAGGATGCCCTCATTGATGAGGTGAAGACCCTGCGCTCCAGGCTGAAAAAGGGGCTAAAACCCAGGAAGCAGAGTGCCACTGCTGCTGTGCTTGAGGAAGAGGAAGAATGTATACCATTTAAGGGCCTGGCAATCTCAAGTACCTCCGGCATAAACACACTAGCCTCCGACAGCAATACCCCTCTCAAGACCCCGGTCAAGACTGTCATGCATTCACCAGAAGCCTCCGGCAGTAATACCCCTCTCAAGACCCTGGTCAAGACTGTCATGCGGTCCCCAGAAGCCTCCGGTAGTGAGACCCCTCTCAAGACCCCGGTCCAGACTGTCATGCGGTCCCCAGAAGCCTCCGGCAGCAATACCCCTCTCAAGACCCCGGTCAAGACTGCCATGCGGTCCCCAGAAGCCTCCGGTAGTGAGACCCCTCTCAAGACCCCGGTCAAGACTGTCATGCGGTCCCCAGAAGCCTCCGGTAGTGAGACCCCTGTATGCCAGAAGACCTTATAGTCTGTCTCCAATAAGCTGAAAGCTAATCTGGCTAAGGACTGGCCCTCTCCCCCAAATCACTGGTCCACTGGGAAGGGACGGGGGAATACCATGCGTGAAATCACGTTGCCTCAAAGCATGGAGACGTACATTCAGACATACAGGGATCATTGTGAGGGTGTCGCACCGACAGTAAAACGGAAAGAAAATTGTCTGTCCAAGGTCAGCCGGATAAAGAACTTCCTCGTATTCATGGCCCATGGTGTTAACCGGCTGTCAGATTGGCTGTTCCTAAAAGACACGAACAGGGTCCGTGGCTGGAGCCAGTATATTGCAAAGACTGGCCGGGCAGTCACAACATCGCTGTTGTTCCTGAAGAATGTGAACCATTTCCTGAGGTACTTGTCTGAGTCAAAGCTCTGGGGGTGCAGGCTCACCCAGTCTGATATGACCCACATCATCAGAGAGGTGACAGCCAACATGAACGACTTGAAAAAGTCTGTCACTGTCCACCAGCTTAAGGTGAAGAGGAACAAGCTGGATCGTCTGCCGAGCCAGGCGGAGCGCATCCCTGATCTCCTTGACCTGATGGCTAGCAATCCGACCTCAATCACCCAGTACCTGCTATATGGCTATCTAACCCTCCATTGGAGCCTCCTGTATGGCCACAGTCCGGGTGTGTACGCAAACATGACCAACACTGAGGTCTTTGAGGCGGACAGAAGGGGCACTGCTGAGGGCTACATCATCCACGTGCAGGATCACAAGACTGCCAAGAGATTTGGCGAAGCACAGCTGGTGCTTACAGTAAAGGAGTTTAGCTGGGTCATGCGGTGGATGGGGATAAAAGAGGGCTTGTCGGGTCCTCAGAATCAATTCTTCCTTTTCACAACGGGGAAGCATGCCTCCAAGAACCTGAACGCTCACTTGAAGAGGGCTTGGGCTGATGCTGGGCTAGAAACAGCCGTCACCTTCACAATCCTGCGCACTGCCCTGGCTGACAATATCAAGCATCACCAAGATCCAGAAAGCAGGTCGATTCTCGCCAGGTTTATGTGTCACGACGTAAGCACTGCAGACCGGATCTACGCGAATACGCCTGGAATAAAGGAGGGATTGAAGATCCGCTCCATGTTCAGGGCGGCAGCAGCTGCAGCAGCATCATCGGAAGGAGGTCTACCGCCGTCAGATACCTCCGAAGAGGGCTCAGGGGCGGAGAGCAGCGATACCTCTTCTTCAGGGCCGGTTGATACTCCTGATGAGGGGGTAGGGGCCGTGGACTCAACCTTTTTTCCCCGGTGCACCGTACAAGTTAGACGGCTAATATGGCCCCCGGGCCCCCGCTAATCATGTTTTTATTATGTTTATTATGTATATTGTGTATACTGTTTTTGTAAAAATCGTGTGATAATTAAATAAATAATAAAACATGTATATAACCTTGAAGGTTCCCAGGGGTAGATACAGTGCCAGGTATCAGACTATTTAAACAATGTTTACCCAGGATTCAGACACCTTCTCTGGCTTGTAAAATGTGGTGATGCGCCCTGGAGGTATCAGACTATTTTAAACAACTTTTCCCCGCCTTTCAAACACTTATTCCTGGGTTTTAGCCTGTCATTTTGCACGATACGATTTAACATTGAACCTCTCCTGGAAATGCACATATTCTGTGCATTTACAGGAGAGGTTCAATGTTAAATGATATTGTGCAAAATGACAGGCTAAAACTCTCTTCCAGACGTTTAAAAACACTTTTCCCAACCATTTAAACATTATTTCTGGCTTGTAAAGTGCAGTGATGAGCCCTGGTAGTATCAGACTATTTAAAGGGTTACCAGGAGCATTAGAATATCCTCCACAGAAGGGTGGTGGTGGTGCCGTGAAGAAGGCCGAATATGGATGCTGATGGGCTGACAGAAAAGCACCACAAAATCCACCACCTTTAAGTGTTACCAGGGGCATGAGAACATCCTCCACAGGAGGGTGGGTGGTGTTGCCGTGAAGAAGGACGAATATGGATGCCGATGGGCGGACGATAAAGCACCGCAAAATCCACCCCCCCTTTAAGATTACCAGGTGTGCAAGGTTATGGAAGTGCGCATGTGAGGGAGACATGCTGGAGGTCATTAGTCTGTCCTTTGGGGCTCTGTGACGGGCCACATAGAGGTGCCATTACTGGTCTCTCTCCTGGAGGTGTGAAATAAGCAGAGTCCCCATTTCAGGGACACATGCTGGAGGTCTGTAGTCCGTCCTTCGGGGCTCTGTGAGCCAGCAAAGAGAGGGGGTTTGCCCGTCGTCTCTCCTGGAAGTGTGAAATAAACAGAGTCCCCATTTCAGGGACACATGCTGGAGGTCTGTAGTCCGTCCTTTGGGGGTCTTGGAGGGGCCACAGAGAGGTGATTTCCCCAGTCTCTGTCCTGGATGTGTGAAATAACCTGAGTCCCCATTTCAGGGACACATGCTGGAGGTCTCTCTCCCGAGAGTGGACGTCCATTGCCTCTAAATAGAGGTAAAATTAGGTCTGTCACTTTGGGTAACCGCACCACTGTCAGACGTCTCCCGAGAGTGGACGTCCATTGTCTCTAAATTGGGTGAGGGATCAAACAATTCATCTTTTCAGCCAGTTGTTGCAGCTGTGTAGAGATGTTTTCTTGAATCTCTGCCTGGCGTCCTCTCAGCTCTTGTATTCTCTGGGTGGTTATGCCCAGCTGTTCCTCGTGGTGAAACATTTTCACGCCGTGTGCTGAAAGAGCGGCGTGAAGTGTTCTTGGGTCGGCTGGGTCCATAATGGTCAGTTTGTTCTGTTAAGAACTCAGACACTTAGGAGGTAGGACCCAATTGCACGACCCGGGAGACAGAGGTAAAGTATTTGTAAGATACTTTATTTTATCAAGAACAGCAAAAATGAACAACAAAAAATGGTCTCTATCAATCTCTAGCTGAGATGATAAAAATGGAGAACAAAATGAAAACGCTCACGTAGTGAGGATCAAAACTTTTACATGAGCCTACTATTTGATTTGTTTTAGATAGGCACAACATGTTTGCTGATCTTATTTTCCTGTTCCATGTTAAAATAAACAATTTTCAGTGGTACCGCTGAGAAAGAGTAATCTTTTTTGGTCATGGAAAATTAGGTAAAGATCATGGAGAAGTTATTGAAAAGTCATTGGAAATCATTGGTGAAAAAGTGTATGAACCGGATTACGGAGGAGCAATAATCGAGGAACCACCAGACCATCCTCCAGTGAAATTCTCAGCCACTCACCTCGCCCCCTTACCGTGTATCGCTCACTGATTGGATGATGTAGCGCATGCACTGATCTGATGCTTCTTAACAGCGGAGTGAAAATAACACATTCAACTCACGGGAGTCACTCCTTCGTTTATACAGTGTTTTGTTTCAATTAATGTATAATTTAGTTAAAAATACGTGGGGGGGGGGGGGGTGAGGGAGGCGCTCGTGAATTGTTGTTACGGAAACAGAGGGGTTTTAGGTCATAGATTTTAGGTTGCCATAAGGCTGTTGACGGTCTTATTATAGGCTACATCCATTGGTTGGTTTTGTGGCACATTTGTAACGCTGTGCCAACTTGGGCAAGCACACAGGCAAACTTGAGGAGCGCACACAGGGTGGAGAGGTGGAGTGAGGTTGAGCCATGGAGAGAAAGGAAGAGAGAGAGAGATATTGAGCGAGGCAGAGAGCGTGTACAGCGGTCTGCTTGCGCACAGAGCCGGAGTTTGTGAGAGAGCCGGCTTGAGAGTCAATTTCTCTTCAAAATATAATTGATTGCCAGCCTCCCTTGTCCCTGGCTGTCTTGCTAGCTAGTTGGTAATGTAACTGATGTCTTCTAATGTGCCTGCATCTGGCGCTGAGTTGCCATATTCCTTTCATGAACCACTTCCTGATATCCATTGTTGCAGATAAATATAAATGATAATAGCCAAACTAACCTAGCAAGAGTAAACTGACAGGCTGCTGTGCCGCATCTCACTCAAAAACCCACACGACTCAACCCAGCGAAAAACCAGTCTCGCGCGCAGCCTTTCATTCAGAATTTCATAGCAAAATAAAAAAAATGATATTAAAGTAATCTTTAAACATAGTTTAAAACAAAAATAAATATTAGGACAAAGCCCTACAAATAACAACAATAAACATAATAAAACAATTAAAATGTTGTATTCAGCCCTGATTAAAACAGCGGGCCCAAATCCTGGATGGGCGGGCCCAAATCCTGGATGGGCGCGCCCGGCCCCATGGGGCCCGCCCATGACGCCGGGTCTGCGTATAAATCCTCTGTTTTACGCGATATCGGACATAGAAGATAGCGGAGGGAGTCGGGGTGTAACGGTATACGTATTCATACCGAAATTACTCGGTATGGGCCCTTCGGTTTGGTACACGTGTGTACCGAAGTGTACCGAACGAATATAACGTTAAACGTAAAAAATTGAGACCGTGAACAACTTTTTGGAAGTAATCTCAGGTGCTGCGTCGCAGCGTTCAGTGTAATTTGCTCACAGTCATTTCATTGGACGAAAGGCATACTATGAGAGTTGGTCACAGGGATGCGTTCAAATGTAGTCAGTAATTTGAGGAACTGGCGAACGCAGATAAAGTTGAGCTCGAAAATCCTCCAGCATCATTGAAGTCTCCGGTTTGGGAACATTTTGGTTTTGCAGTTACGTACAAGGATGACGGACAAAGACAGCTGGACCGAACCAAAGCTGTTTGTCGGCATTGTTCAACTAAAATTGGTTACGCGGCTGGAAATACATCAAACTTGCACACTCATTTGACAAGGCATCACCCGAACGTGAATATCACCGGTACCAAAAGACTGAAGTGCAAACCCAACTCCCACTAGCATTTAAGCCTCCACCACTCGCAAAAAGTTCAGACCGAGACAAAGCCATTACAAACGCCAAATATCCTTATGTTGCCATGTTAGCAAAGCGCTACCTGGCTGTATCTACTACCTCTGTCCCTAGCGAGAGGGTGTTCTCCACAGCAGGAGACATTGTTAGTGCCAGCAGATCTGCCCTTTCGGCAAGCAATGTGGACAAGTTCATCTTTCTTTAAAAAACATGAAAATACAATGACAAGCAAGTCATTATGTCAAACTGGCTGCTTAGGTACTAGTACAGTACAGTTCAAATACAGATTATTTACTGCACCTTAATGTTTATTTTATTATATTTTGTATTTATTTGAGTGAATACATTATTCGCAGTTTAATAATAATACAAAAAATATATATATATATTTTATGTTGTGATAATTTTTTCTGCTGTACCGAAAACGTACCGAACCGTGACCTAAAAACCGAGGTACGTACCGAACCGAAATGTTTGTGAACCATTACACCCCTAGGAGGGAGGTCCCCCGATACCAGCTGGAGCCATGAGAGGAGGAGCCAACGGAGGACATACAGAGAGCGGGCGAGTGATGTTCGCTCTCTCTCCACCCCTGCAGCCGACGGGACACACAGCTGTTTTGTCCCCACTACACCTCTGTTTGTTTCATTACCATGCTATTTAATTAAAGTAACCAATTTGACCCTTTCAGAGACTCCATTAGTCTCTTTATTTTAAGCTTCTCTCCTGGACGCGAGAGAACCAGCACAGATCTTCAAGTCCACGCGTCTTGGCTTCACGAGGTCCGACAGATCCAGCCTTCGTCCCAGGATGTAACATGCCCTACTCTTTACATTACATTACATTGCATTTGTCTGACGCTTTTATCCAAAGCGACTTACAATAAGTACAATCGACCAGGAAGACACAACCTTGAAGAAAACCGAATCATATAAGTGCATCAGGTTTCAGAGAGCCAAACATTTCAAGTGCTACTCAACTGGCTATAGATAAGCCAGTCCTTTATTAGTATATAAGTGCTCTGTTAGCAGTTCTTTGTTAGTAATTCTATCGCTCGAAGTGGAGTCGAAAGAGATGAGTCTTCAGTCTGCGCCGGAAGATGTGTAAGCTTTCTGCTGTCCTGTTGTCAATGGGGAGCTCATTCCACCATTTTGGAGCCAGGATAGCAAACCCACGTGTTTTTGCTGATGGGAACTTGGGTCCCCCTCGCAGCGAGGGTGCAGCGAGTCGTTTGGCTGATGCAGAGCGTAGTGCGCGCGCTGGGGTGTATAGTTTAACTCTATTCCACCTTCTCTCCTGTCACGTGCTGTTCTCTACATCTGGCTTGGTGCCTGACACCACTGACCCCTCATGAACCTCTGTGAATAACTCAATGCATAATGTAAATAAAGTAGCAGAAATGCAGTTCCTTCCTTATGTTTTTGCTCACCATTAACACTGTCATGAAGCTCACTTCTCTTCATAGTTTAAGACCTTTTGGTAGCATATTATTCATAAACATTTATTTATGAACAAGCAATAATATCCTTCAGGACGCAGGGATGGAAGTTAGGAGAAGTGAGACGCAGCTTAGGTTGAACCTCTGCAGCCTGCGGGAAGAAGAAGAGGCCGCTGTCGAGCTGTTTTGGTGAGGGTGGTAGTGTGAAGAATCCATGTCAGGTCCTCAGTGATGTGGACACCGAGGAACCTGAAGCTGCTGACTCTCTCCACGTAGTCCCATTGATGGTGATGGGGGCGTGTCCCTCTCTCTGCTGCTTCCTGTAATCCACAATCTGCTCCTTGGTTTTGCTGATGTTGAGATGGAGGTTGTTATCCTCGCACCAAGATGTCACTTCATGTTGATGGAGGTAGTCGTTGAGGCTGGTGATTTTAGTCTTTTTGGGGACAGGAACGATGGTGGAGTGTTTGAAGCATGTGGGGACTACAGACTGCAGCAGGGACCTGTTGAAGATGTCTGTGAACACCTCTGCCAGCTGAACTGCACACACCCTGAGAACACGGCCAGGGATGCCATCAGGTCCAGGAGCCTTGTGTGGATTAACCCTTTTAAAGGATCTGCACACATCTGCCCTGTTTCAAACAAAAGGGATCCTTCTGTGCCTCATGGCTGCTCTCAAAATGTGCATAAAAAGCGTTCAGCTTGTCTGGGAAAAACGCACATGTGATGAGTTGTGAACTTCACCCAACAACAACTTCTCCTTATGCCTCTTTTTTCTGTTGAGTTTTCTGTTCCCTGCACAAGACCTCGATGATGGAGCAGAGAGATGTAAGTAATTCTTGAACCCTGAGAACAGGAGACACTGAAAAGAGTCAAGGGAAGCTTATAAAAGTTTACAGCATTTAATTACACAAAAGATGTGGTGATGTACAAATGAAATTTGCGAGTGGAGGAGCTCTCCCCATGCGTCCGGTCAGCCGAGGTCAGGGAGGAAAAAGAGGTCAATTCTTGGCTTGCTCTTCCTGTTGTCATCTGAGGTCTTCTCCTATTGGCCGGCGTCGTCGGGGGGGGGCGGGTCCAAAGCAATTCCTGCCTTTTTCTGTTGCTAAATTACATCATTCTGGTGTCTGTGGTTATTTAAACATAAAACGTGATTTCAGCGTCAAAAAATGAGTGTTAAACCCAGTGTGTTTAGGGTACAACATCACGTCATTTCACCTTCAATTCACGGTTTGAAAACGTAGTATTTCACCACATACTAATGCTAACCGGAAATGACGAAATTCACTAGCGGAAAACCGGAAGTAGTGTGAAAATTCGGTTTTTAGAATAAAACAGATTTAAATTAAATACAGTGTATTTAATTCAAATTACGCCATATCAACATTGATTTTAATTTCTAACAATCCCTCCTTACATACCCTTTAAGGCAGGGGTTCCCAACCTTTTTTCCCAAGAGCCCCCGCAAATGACTCCTCTTGGAAGTTGCGCGAGAAGTTTCTCAAATCTAAATATAACAATGAACTATTCCTGTTTGTGGTAAAGACACACTAACGTTATGTAATACAATTTCATTATGGATTCAAAAACAACTAAAGTCATGATGATGTCAGAGTGAATGATTTCCTGAGTGTATCTGTCCTGTAAGGTACGTCATTCTCTGCTTGGATCGTGTGCAGAAATCCCATCGATTCACCTGGCAATACGGCTTCTACCCGTCTATTATCAAGCTGAAAAATGAATACAGAATTCCAACATACTGTCATCAAATGTCTTTCTATTATGAATTTAAATGTATATCCCCATAATGACCTAAACAATAAAGTCTATGGCTTTTACTTCTAATTCTTTACCAGGCTAGTTACAAGATGTTGTCTAAATTAAATTAAGTCTCATTACATTACTATGTTTTAGTTTAACTTAACTGTAATATGTTCTTTCTACATTTCACACATCAGTTACTCTAATGTCTGTTAAAATATTACAAAATGGTTTTATTATCACAGGTCAATTTCTTCGGTATTCTATTCGGTAATTACATCTCTCACAGTAGCCCCTTGGCCACTGATTCTGCTTCTGTGTTACCTGTTATAACTCAATCAATATTTAGAAACATGTCAACATTCATCAAACAGTATCTTATCCCCAGATATGGAGCAGGTTCATTCTAAACTATCATTCAATGGTCAGTTTGAACATCCGAGTTGGGGCGGAAGGTTTTTTCAATCCCTAAAAGAAAAATGTAAGTTGTGAATTTTACAGCCATGTTGACATTATACATTTTACACACTCCCCCCTTTTTACACATGAACTCATGTGTAAAACAAATCCTGTAATAGGGAGGGGGAAAAAACATTCAGGTAAATATTGGTTAGGGACATAGCGAACTTTATTTATAATTTTACATCCATTATTATTATTTCCAAAGTAAACACTTCAGTGAAAATAAGTGTTTCTCTCCGTCTTTCAGTCCTAAAAGAAACAGATTTTAGTTTGAGTTTTACATTTGCAAACCGCCAACTCCTGTGGGAGTAAAATATCATCAAGTAGATTAGAAACGGGTCACATGTGCGGTTTCCCCTTTTTGTGGATTTTTTAGGAAACCTCTCGTTTCCCTTGGAGCTCCAAAATAATGTTAGTCCAAAAACATGCTTGGTTAGTTATTGTTTTAGAATCATGCAGTTACACTGATCACATGCCGGCAATCATTCACACTCACACTGTCTGCTTGTCAAGTCAGGTTTGGTCAGGTACACCCCAGAGTCAGTCAACAGGCTTGTTTGAGACGAGCGAGACCGACGCAGACCTGCGCAATTGCGATCAACGTCTTGCTAGTGCGTTGCATGATGGTTAGTCATTTTGTCCGACTTGCTCTGGAGGCTCGCCTACATGAGACGTTGAAATCTCGCGGGACAAAGACGCCCGCAGCCTTGAGAGCGAGGCGCGGCGAGGCGGCGCAGTTCCTCTCCATGGGCTGCGGAAGCGAAATGCTTGATGGGAAACGACTCGCTGGTATCTCGAGCTGAGCGCTCATTGGTGGCTTTTACCACGTGCTGCTGGTGAAACTCTCCAATTGGCTCGGCAAAAGTTTGTTGTTGTTTTGTGTCAGTTTTACGTCGCCACTTCCATTCACACTTTTCATCATTGTTCCACAATGTTTATCATCATGAAATTAATATCTATATATTTTATACTATACTTTCACTGCTTACCGTTTTAATACTTTATATATCTTAGCATATTCATACACACACTGTTAATACTGCTCACAGGCTGCTGTGTATATCTAGTGTATTCATACCCCTCACTGTTTATTCATCATTCAATTAATTCTATATTTTATTCTGTCTATTGTGTACATTACTTTTCACTTCACTGCTTGTTGCAGTAGAAGCTAAACTGCATTTCGTTGTCTCAGTACCTGTAATATGTGCAATAACAATAAAGTTGAATCTAATGTTGAGCAGGAAGAAATGTATTTACTTAGTACATATCTGACATTAACGATTAAAAACATTTGTGCATTCTTTATAAATGCAAACCGAGTCAAGCCAACTCTGGAGGTGGCGGTATGCACCTTAAAGTAGTGGCGAACCGTCAGGGCCTTCAAGGTATTCAGAGAATACCCTGGAACACTCAGATAAAACAAACAAAAAATCGATTTAATTATATAAATAAAATGTATATAAAATGAATGCATGAGAATGGTATCTGTGTTGTTGATCTGTAATATGACAGTGTTACGTTGATTTGTTTGTCCTTCTCGGACCATGCACTATGCATTTCAGTGGTTTTGTGTTAGAAAAGAAAGCAACCAATCAGATCTTGTTCTGGGTCTCTGGGTAGAATATCCTTCAACCAAGGTATTCTACATCCTTGATCGAATGCCCTGGCCGTTGCACTGAATGAGAGCGTACGTTTGGACTGACAGTTTGATCAACCAATCATATATTGATTTGTAGCCAATGGGCGTGTTCTTTCAGAGTTCCCCTCGGTTCCAGGGTATTCCAGAAGGCCCAGTAGTTACAGTTTTTCTCGATTGCTAACACACTAAAATTCTACATAAAGCACAATTATTTGAACTGACAGTCAAAGAGCAAAACATCGGCTCAAATCTCCAAAACTCTAAACACGTTTTCAGCTTTTCACACAATTATCAAATCAACATGACACTTTTTGCAAACCACTGCACACGTTTCTCCATGTAAGACACAGGAATCTGACATAAAGTCACGTGTTAGCAGGTTTAAAACACTGATATTCGAAATGCCTCACACATGGACCAATGATCAAGAAACACGTTCCACCTGACCAAACACCTGAGAGCATAATTGTTGGCTCATCAATAAGGATGTTAGCACTATAAAAAGACCACAGGTGAGAACTTTCTTACAGCAACAATGGAAGCCAACATAGAAGCAAGAGCAAGAGGAAGAGGAGAGTAGGAGGAAGAGTACTCTCTAATGAAATGAAATGTTATCAACCATGGTTTGACGATGAGAGAGGCTGGACAGAGGGTTCAGCCTAATCTAAGCCGATTTACTGTCGCCTCTGTAATCCGGACACTTAGACTTGAAAACAGGTTAGTTACCAGTTTTTAGCCCTGCATAATCATGATATATCAGTGCTTATATCTGTTGTGTGAAACGTATTTACTTCATTACTGTCATTGAATTGTTGGCATGTTGCATACTATAACTGTACAAACATCCTGCACAATGTACCGTGGTAAACTTACTTGTATGCAACACAGACACTGACCGACCACTGTGTCTTTGTTGTTTATCTGAAGGACTGAGAAACAAAGAGGTGGAAGGTTAAGGATTTTCAATGAGGCACAGGAAGCAGCAGTTACAAACTGGGTTTTGGCAAACAATGCATCACACTTAGAGAGATCCGAAGCATAGTAGCTATGTGCTGAGATGCATGTTGCACAATGTTATCTTTGAATAAAATGTAATTTTTTTCAACAACTCATTTGTATTTCTTAATTTACTGTATTTCTGTAAACTCAAGCAATCTTTCTCTGCAGAACCCTCTCTGTACAGAGCACAGCCCATAACAGATGTAAGTGCTTTAGAGTATGCTCAGCAGTGTGTAGTTGGGTGGTCAAACGATCTAGTGTTATGAATGAAGTGTGTTATATTTGGTGCAAAAGTTTGCATTTGGAAAGTGTTTATGTAGTTTTGAGGGCAGTTCTTCATTTAGCAGGAGAAATTAGGAGTTTTGCACTTTTGGTGTGTGGTTTTGTGAATTGTGTTTAGTGTTCTGAGAAACTGAGCTATTAAAAAAAAAGTGCGTTAGCGATCGAGAAAAACTGTAACTGGCTCGAGACAGAGGATCTAGATGAATGCGACGAAGCAATTCATGCCGTTTTATTGTTTTTAACGTTGAAATGACAAGTGCAACAGGTGGAACTTCATGCCCTGTCGTAGCCTTTCTGACTCCGAGGGGGAGTCCAGGTCTCGGGACGCATTACCTATAGGAAGTCTAGCACACTGAGGTTAAATAAATCCAACCCTTTCCACTCTGTCTCTTTCTAATCATACTATCTGTCTTAGTTGTTAAATTAACAACACAACAACACAATTAATGTCTACTAATGTTATTACAAAAACTCCCTCTAAAAATTGTTTCATCCATTGTTACATATTTACCCAACATAACTCTTTCAGGAAACCATTTTCTCCTATAAATTGGAATACCTACATGTTTCAAGCATCACATTTTCTCCAATATTTTAATCCCACTGTTTCTTAGAACAATAGTAAAAACCTGCAGAGGACACTAATCAGATCACAGTAATGTAAATTGACCCAAGTGGAGGCCTATTAGGGGTGTAACACTTGTTACAACCTGCCTTAAGGCTGGAACAATTAGGGAGGCCACACAGAGTTAAATGCCAAATATATGTTTATTTAATAGGTTAACACAAAACCCCTCTGATGAATAGTGTATGTAAGAATCAGAGTGTCAGTAGTGTGAGCAGTGTGTGGGTGTGTGGAAGGGTGTTGTAGCATGTTGGAGGGTGCATCAAACCTAACACAGGCGGTAGGCTGAGGTTGCTGCAGCATGCCAGGATCAGAAATCAGAGAGTGATCCTTGCAGCTGGGCAACCTTTATACCTCTGTGTGGCTCCGCCTCTAGATGGGCGGGCACAAACAGGACGACACTCCCAGTACCTGCCAGAGGACAGCAAGGCAGGGAGCACAGCCAGGCAGAAGGGGGGAGGGGTCGTCACACCCCCTCCCTTAAAATGGAGGACCCACTAGGATCCTCCAACCTGGGGCACAAAATCACAGACACAAAACACAATAGACAAGACAAGGTTAATCTTGAAATGTTCATACAACCTGCAAGCACATCTGTAGCATCTAGCTCAACCCCTCAGCAACTTTGGTACCTAAGAAGCATTTTAAGAGAGGGCAAACAGAAAAAACAGACACCCCTGCAGGGAGAAAAACACTAGTTAACCTAAGAGGTTATAGCCCTGGACATGGCATCAGCCACTGTATTATCCACACCTTTGACATGCCTAATGTCCAGATGAAAAGGCTGGAGGAAGAGACACCAACGCATAAGGCGTTGATTTGGATTCTGGAGCGAGTGCAGAAAGGTTAGGGGATTATGATCTGTATAGACCACCAGGGGCCCAACTCCACTCCCAACATACACCTCAAAATGTTGTAACGCCCAGATGAGTGCCAGTGCCTCCTTTTCAATGATCGAATAGTTTAATTGATGAGTTAAATTTCTTAGAGAAGAAACTCACCGGGCATTCGGAGCCGCTCTCATCAACCTGCGCGAGTACAGCCCCAGCTCCAACCTTACTAGCATCCACATGAAGAATGAAGGGCTGGTCCATCTGGGGAGCTGCTAGGACAGGAGCAGAGCACAACACAGTTTTCGCAGCCTCAAAAGCCTGTTGACACCGAGGAGACCATTCAAACTTGACCTTAGGGCTGAGAAGAGAGGTGAGGGGCGCAACCACCGTAGAGAAATTCTGACAGAACCCACGATAGTACCCCACCATGCCCAGGAAACGAGAGAGTTCTTTTCTGGTTGTTGGAACAGGGAACCGGTCAATTGCCAGCACCTTTGCCCTCACTGGCTTAACCTGTCCTTGGCCAACTACTTTACCCAGGTAGGTGACCGTTGCCTTAGCAAACTCACACTTTGCCAAGTTAACGGTCAGACAGGCCCAGGCAAGACGTTCAAACAGCGCATTAATGTGTTGGAGATGTTCCTCCCAAGTGTCACTGTATACAACAACATCATCCAGATACACAGCGCAGCCAGCAAGACCTGACACCACCTGGTTCATCAGGCGTTGAAACGTGGCTGGGGCATTTCGTAACCCAAATGGCATTACGGTGTATGAGTACAACCCACTGGACGTGATAAATGAGGCGATCTCCCTAGCTCTTGCAGTTAACGGGACCTGCCAGTAACCTTTTAGCAGGTCAAATTTACTGACAAACTTAGCAGAACCGACCTGGTCCACACAGTCCTCCATGCGAGGGAGTGGAAACGAGTCAGGTTTGGTCACTAAGTTCACCTTGCGGAGATCAGTACATGGTCTAAATGTACCATCTGGTTTCGTAACCAGCAAACAAGGAGAAGACCAACTAGAAGCACACGGCTCAGCAATGTTATTCTCAAGCATATACCTAACTTCTGCCTCTAAATGCTCTCGTTTGTCCGGAGACATGCGGTAAAAACGCTGTCGTACCGGTTTAGCATCACCCACCTCAATATCGTGTTCTATAAGGTGGGTGCGAGATGGAGTGTCTCCAAACAGGCAGGGGTAGTTTTTAACTAGATCGACCAACTCTGTGCGCCGCGGTTCGGTTAAATGACCCAGCATTCCACCCAGATTAGCCAGTGACTCCGAATTCTTAAGCCGTCCTCTCAACAGACCATCATCTGGGGAATACTCCTCTTCAACCTTAACCCCTGCCCCCACATCCAGAGATGGTGATGGGTGACCCACTGTCACCACTGCAGCATCTGAGGAAACAGAACAAACCACACCTGGCACAGGTTTACGGGCAAAATACGGTTTTAGCAAGTTTATATGGCAAAACTGCACCGACTTCTTCCGGTCAGGGGTCGCTATCAAATAGTTGAGGTCTGACAACTTCTTGGACACTGTATAAGGGCCAGAGAACTTGGCCTGAAACGGGGAGCCAACTACAGGCAGCAGTGCTAAAACCTGATCCCCAGGACTCAACTCACAACGTTCTGCACGTCGATCATAGAGGCTTTTCATTTTAGTTTGAGCAGACTGTAGCTTTTCTCTTGCCATTTGATTAGCCCGATACAAGCGGTGTTTGAAACCATGGACATAGTCTATCAAACTTGACGGGGCCTCCTTGGCTTGCCAATCCTCGTGTAGGATGGCCAACGGGCCCCTTACATTGTGACCAACAACCAGGTCATTAGGGCTAAAACCTAAACTCCCCTGTGAAACCTCCCTTGCTGCCAGCATCAACCAGGGTAACCCTTCTTCCCAGTCACGTTCTAACTCCGTACAATATGAACGGAGGAGAGACTTCAAGGATTGGTGGAACCTCTCAAGTGCTCCCTGGCTCTGAGGATGATAGGCACTTGACTGTGAATGTTTGATATTCAACTGCTGTAACACCTCGGCAAACAACTTTGAAGTGAAGTTAGTCCCCTGATCTGACTGGATGATCTTCGGGAGACCAAAAATAGTTATAAATTGTGTCAGCGCTTTTACAACTGACCTGGTGGTGATATTCCTAAGGGGATAGGCAGCAGGATAACGTGTAGCCTGACACATGACTGTAAGCAAAAAGTTGTTCCCTGCTTTGGAGCGTGGTAATGGTCCCACACAATCTACAATCAGATGCTCAAATGGATTACCAACAACTGGAATTGGATACAGAGGCGCAGGTTTAATGACCTGATTTGGTTTGCCAGTCAACTGACAAGTGTTGCACGTTTTAATGAAAGCAGCAATGTCTTTCTTCAGAAGTGGCCAGTAAAAATAACGGCCAACCCGATCATATGTTTTCTTCACACCTAGATGACCTGCAATGCCATCATGAGCAGTCTGAAGCACAGTGAGTCTTAACTTATTGGGTAACACAACTTGCACAACTTCCTCACCCACGAAACAATCTCCCTGGGGAACCCACTTTCTCACCAACAAACCGTCCTGGAGAAAATAACCACGGGCTGCACTTCTGAACTCCTCATCCGGTAGAACTTGGCTGTACAGAGCCTGAAGGGTGGGATCGTTCTTTTGCTCTTTCCCAAGGTCGCTACAAGACAAAGGCAAAGGAAAGGTAGGCACAGGAAATACAGATTTTTTTTTCTTATCTTTTGTAAGGTCACACACATTACGGCTGGTAGCACGTGTTACTGCGTCGGTGGCAGGCATCACAGAAGGGGTTTTGGGGAACTTGGCACCTTCTACCTGGGAGATTGGAGACCCAGGCCATACCCGATCACCAGCCAGGTCATTTCCCAAGATGATCTGTATGCCCCCCATAGGCAGAGAAGGACGCACTCCCATGACCACTTCCCCTTGCAGCAGACTGGAGATTAATGTCAGTTTATGCTGTGGAGCAGAGAAGACGGTTAATCCCATCCCCCGGACCTCAACACTGGAACCGGTGTCTGTCTTAGGAGAGAAAGGTAACACAGAACCAACAATAAACGAGTCCAACGCCCCTGAGTCCCTTAATATCTTTACCGGTACCTTCTCTTTACTCCCGACCAGTGAAACAAAACCATCAGACACAAAAGCTTTATAACCAGGGTCTATCTCCTCATGTTCACTGACAGGAGCCTGAATTACCGATTCAGATAAGGAGGACCGAGTGTGTTTCCGCACAGCCGCAATGACATTTTCCCTTTCCACTGCACGTAATGATGCCACAGCCCCAGACGCTTTTGCCGACACAGGCCCAGGCCTGGACTTTCTCTTCCACTCAGGACAATCGTTTCTCCAGTGTCCTTTATTAAAACAGTAATTACAGATACGATTGCGGTCAAACTTACCCCGATTCCCACGGTCAATCCTAACTGGAAACTTATCTTTTCCTTCTGAAACACCTTTACTGAAGTGAGCCCCCACACTACTCTCTTTGTATCCCGCATCTCCACGACCACGGCTTTCGCCAAAAAACACTTTATGGGTCAGAGTAAACTCATCTGCCAGCTTGGCTGCCTCTGAAACTATGTTTACTTTCTGCTCATTAATGTAGGTAACAACACGGTCAGGCAAGGTATTTTTGAATTGTTCAAGCAAGATAAGCTCCTGCAGATCTTCCAGAGTTTTTACCTGTGAGGAAACACACCAACGGTTGAAACTAGTGGTTAAATCACGAGCAAACTCCATGTGTGACTGCTTCTCTTTTCTGAGTAACCTAAAGCGCTGTCGATATGCTTCAGGTACTAACTCAAATGCCTGAAGTACAGCAGCTTTCACCAACTGGTAATTGCTACTGTCTTCAGCAGTCATGGCAGCGAAAGCCTCCTGGGCCTTTCCAGTGAAGACACACTGAAGCAGAAGGGTGCGCTCAACATCAGACCAGTCTCGTGCCTCTGCTAGACGCTCAAATAACACAAAGAAAATGTCTGGGTCCTTTTCGTTGAACCTCGGAACTATCCTTAAATTAACAGCAATATCAAATGCTTGATTTGCAGGAACCTGACCTACAGTCTCTGCAGCTCTCCTGGTCTCAGCTGGAAGCTTACCTTCACTCATCAGGTCCAATCTGTAGCGCTCCAAGTCTAGTTTTTGTCTACCCTGAACTTGAGCCATCTCCGCTTCCTGAAGACGGGCATTTTGTCTCAACTTTTCAACCTCCACATCATGTTCCAAGTGTAGTATTAGAAACTCTCTCTGTTCTTTAAATGATAGTCCAATCCCAAGTCCAGACAGGACTGGAACCACACCTGAAACATTACCTGACTCAATTGACTGTTGGGAGGCAGGCCCCAGAAAGACAGACAAAACACTTTTTTCCACTAACTGTGCCTTTATTTCTACCAACAACTCCTCTTTATTCAACTTTTTGGGAAGTTCAAGACCGTAATGGTCAGCCACTCTCAAAAGCTGATCTTTTTTATAAGTACCCAACAAATCCTCATTTGGGGACTCAACAAAATCTTCAATAGAAGCCATTCAACTGTTTACCGACCAAGGCAAGGTTTTTCGAGCAGTAACTGATAGTGAAAGACAGTTTTACATATGGAGACCCCACTCCTCTGGCTAACTACCTTACCAAATGCTTACTGACTCACTCAACCCTAGTCTTCGTGTATAATTGTGGGAGGATTTTAAGCACAAAAGCCCAGTGACCCGGTTAATTCTCAGCAATTGAAAATCACCTAGGCAGTCATGGAGTGCACCCGAGCAAATGCTCTAGCCACTTACTATACAAAAATAACAAACAAAAACAAAAAAAGGTTCAATGGAGACAGCTTGTGTCTCTCATTGCTTATACCTAACAGGAATAAGGGTTCCAAACATTTGACAGCCTTTAACACAAAACAGCAATACCGGAAAACATAGCTTGCCTTGGACAGAAACACAACTGTGAGTAAGACCAGTTACTTAGACAGAGTAAGATCAACCTGACCTATTTTCCACTACAAAACTCAGAGTCAACCAACAAGCTGTGTGAACACTCCCTGACTGAAATACGTCACCATGTCCTTTATCCAGCACCGGAAATTATCCCGGACGAGACCCCACTTGTTACAACCTGCCTTAAGGCTGGAACAATTAGGGAGGCCACACGGAGTTAAATGCCAAATATATGTTTATTTAATAGGTTAACACAAAACCCCTCTGATGAATAGTGTATGTAAGAATCAGAGTGTCAGTAGTGTGAGCAGTGTGTGGGTGTGTGGAAGGGTGTTGTAGCATGTTGGAGGGTGCATCAAACCTAACACAGGCGGTAGGCTGAGGTTGCTGCAGCATGCCAGGATCAGAAATCAGAGAGTGATCCTTGCAGCTGGGCAACCTTTATACCTCTGTGTGGCTCCGCCTCTAGATGGGCGGGCACAAACAGGACGACACTCCCAGTACCTGCCAGAGGACAGCAAGGCAGGGAGCACAGCCAGGCAGAAGGGGGGAGGGGTCGTCACACAGTTCACAGAAGTCACGGTTCGGTTCGTAACTCGGTTTGGAGGCCATTGTAACGGCCATTGTAACGGCAATTGAAGAAATCTCAAAACTGTCCCGTAGAAGTCTTCAAGACTGGACTGTTAAGCACACTTGAGCACTTTTTGAACATTTTCATAGGAGTTATAGCGATGTTGTCCGTAGAATAACAGTTAGTGGGAATGCTGTTAACAGCATTCCCACTAACTAGAGTGCGTGATGTCACAGCTAGAGGGGAGAACATCTTGAAATTTGCCTTCATATATTTTTTTCAAACTGCCATAATTCCCAAACCCTACATTCCTGAGACATAATTTATCATGACAAATGTAGGAAAACATCTCGTAGCTTGAAAAATGACAAATAATTAAGCAAAAATAATTAAACAAAATGCCTCTTGAGGGCATGAAGTGACAAAAACGTTCAACATGCCTCCATTAAAGCCCATTGTAATTTCAGGCAGATATTTCCTCACGGCAGCAGCCGCACACCTTTAGTTAAACTGCCAAAAAGGCCACATTATTAACCCCAAAGTACACAAAAATTACACTTCAGATACTCAACTTCCTTGACATGCTTCACGTTTTGAAATTTCACAGATATCTGTTACGGTTCATCCACAAAACGTTCACATGTAAGAGATTTATCTCTCATTCAGAACAATGGAAACCTGTGATCTCTGCACACCTCGTTAGCTCAAATATAAACACCTGTGTCATGGAACACGATGATGTCATCACTCCAACTGACATGCTCAGAGCAGCAGACTTCAGATAGCAGTGTGCTAACAGTCCAGCCGTGAAGACATCTACGGGACAGTTTTGAGATTTTTTCAAATGCCGTTGCCATGGCAACACATTGCTCGCCTTGAAACACGGTTTTCTCATAACTTCAGTTCAAATACTTCAAACATCCGAGAACTTCACAGGTTTGGTAACGATGCAGCCATCAACGCATCTAAGCGTAGTATACGGTGTCATCAAATGCCGTTGCCATGGCGACAGACCACTCGCCATGAAACACAATGTGGCTGTAAGTCCAATTGACACGGTCCAATCGTCCCCCAATCTTCACTTGTTTATCACCGGTCCATGCCTCAACAGCTCTACGCCAAATCTGAGATCTCACCATATGCCGTTTCCATGGAAAACATAAAACATGATGTCGCTATAACTCCTATGAAAATTTTCAAAAAGTGCTCAAACTTCACATGTGTGCTAACAGTCCAGCAGTGAAGACATCTACGGGACAGTTTTGAGATTTCTTCAAATGCCGTTGCCATGGCAACACAATGCTCGCCGTGAAACACGGCTTTCTCATAACTTCAGTGAAACTGCTCCAAACGCCCCAAAACTTCACATGTTTGGTAACGATGCAGCCATCAACGCATCTAAGCATATTATTGGGTGTCATCTAATGCCGTTGCCATGGCGACAGATCATTCGCCATCAAGTTAGTTCAGAAGTTTGCAGTTCAAATATTCTGCTGCTTTTCCAAGCCTTTTCACTTTATTTTCTTCTCTCATCACACATTCAAGCCCCCAGTGTTCATGTATCATTTCAATCTAAATTCTTCACTTTCTTCTTACACATTACATTTCAGCATAGCAGTTTAGCGTCAGATTTTCAGCATAAAGCATTCCCACTAGCAATTTCTTCAGGAATTGCATTCTCTAGTTATTATTTTTGTTGTTGCTATAATGCAGGGATATTATTATCCAGTAGGCCCTTACCTACTGGCCTAGTCAAATCAAAGTGGTTACTTTTTTTTGGCTGGGCAGTGTAGTTTTACACATTGTCTTATTTGACTTTCTCAGGACTTAAAACTGTTTTTTGGGGGCAGACCCCCACAAATAAAAAATAAATTCACACACGTAAGGTCATCATCTTAACAGTTTTTTATGCTAATCGAGTCATCCGTGAGCAGAGCATCAGGTTGGCATGCCTATAACAGCTGAATACGGCAATTACCATCTTGTTCAGCAAAACGCCTCACAAACTTATTAAGATCTAAAGCTTTAGTGCATTTTGATTCAATGCTGAGTACAGCCAAACTTGACAGGCTCTTCTCTGTCACCTCATTCCTTCCGTCTACTTGGGTCCGAATGCGCCATCCCGTTCAAATGAAATCGCCGCCAATCACACGCGCGAGTTGGCGGACTTTATTTTGCTTACTTTAACATAATTTTTCATGGTGGGGCTAAGCCATTTCCACGCTCGTGCCAGGGCCGGGGGAGGGGTTGCAAGGCTCGCGTCTTGTGCTGCATTCACTTGCACTCGGACATTAGGGATTTTCTCTCATAAATGTCCGATGAGCCACAACTTTTATTTCAAAACAAAGCTGACGTTTTCTGCCAGACGCTGTGTCCTCTTTCACTTTAGGTAACTTCACAAAAAATCGATCCATGTTGCCGCTCGCATAAAGTTAGCTGAAGTTAACTAGCTAGATTTCACTGTTTCTCGTAAAAAAATTCTCACGCTGCGCCTCCCCCGAAGCTCTCTGGCGCCCCCAGGGGAGGCGTGCCTCACACTTTGAAAACCGCTGATGTAGGGCATTGGTTACACACATCTGCTGTCCAGAAGGATTTTATTGTTTTTCACCAAATTTCTGAAACCATTTGTATCTGGCACTGATGGTGTGAATTGTCCTGTAAATAATTCTCCAGCCTTTTTCAAACACCAAGTGAGACAAGAGTTACTTTGCTGTTCTTTCATTGCACATACCGGTGAACTGCATCATAAAACTGTTGGGTGTAATAAAATTGATTCAGGGATTAATTACAGAGCGGTACTCAGGAATACCTGGTTCTTTTTATTGGACGACTCGTTGCAGTTTTACTTTTTTTATTAAGGGCCAAACATGCTTGTTTTGTACATTTGTGAAAACTCTCCCATAGTTTTAAAATCAGAAACAGGACGCTTATTTTTCTATTGGAGGAGAAACAAGAGAAGCTTAACTGGTGAGCTGGTTGGCTTTTAATGGATCGGACTCAATATCCATATTAAAGGTGGGGTAGGTAAGTTTGAGAAACCGGCTCGAGATACACTTTTTGTTATATTCCATGGAATGCTCTTAACATCCCGATAGCAATGAATATCTTAAGTGCTTTGACAAAAAACCCATTAAAAAATATCATCTGTGTAAGCCGTAGTACTGTAAAAAGCACGACCAATCATCTGTGCCGGCCCGGCTAAAATAACTGGATGGCCTACCTGCCTGTCAGCCTTCCATCTGTGCACAAACTTATCTCGTGCCCTCATTGGTCATGTGCGCGTTCGTGTGTGTTGGAGGAGGGGCTCTGTAAGGAAGTGGCAGATTCTTTCCGGTTGTGTATTTTCAAATTCTAGCGCACTCGAGCTGGTTTCTCCAAAATTACCTACCCCACCTTTAACTAATAATCAGGGTTCATACGGTCATTAACCTGTTGAACCCCTTCCCCCCGCCCCCGGGTGGAAAAACGCATCATCTGCAGGAAACAGCGTCTGAGGGCTTCTTAATATTTAATAAACTTTGAATGTTTCACATCCATGTAACGGGAAGAAACTCAGCTAACTGATGATATGAACAATTTTTAGCAAAAAAAAAACACAAGACTAACGCTGAGCCTCTGAATCTGCCTTGAGCGAAACAAAGCTTAATGCCGTGATTACAGAACTCTAGCTATACCGATCTATATACTTATTGGATCTGCACAAACAAGCTTAGCTAACATCCTGAGATTCCACAGATTAGAGAAATATAAGGATCATCACTGAGCGATCAGAACTTGTTACAAGGGAAGCAAATACAGACAACACACGACGTAGCTTTAGGTAGCAAAACACGGAGATATGCTCACCTTAGCTGTTATTCTGATCAAAAGTCATGTTCAATGGCATTAAAACGAGAAAAAACGCGTCACTCTCACTCCTTATTTGGTAACCTGTGTGTGTATGTGGAACTTTCCCTCGATTCCATTGGCTTTGACGGTTAAAAAGAGATGTCAATCATCAAAATCGACCAAGGGGGGCTAGAGATGGGTCAAATCCACCCAAATGACCCCAGAAGTGGGTTTATTTTGCTAAATCTCTCTAAAAAGGTCAAATTTCACTTTTGTGCATCAATCTTGATACAGGGTACTTATTATATGTTGTACTTTGGATTCCAAAAGCTTTTAGTCTACTAACCCATCATCCAAGGGTAGTTTTCACTATAAGTAAAAAAGAATTTTTGGACGGACACTATAATTTACAGTTTTTTACTGTGTTCAATCTGAATTTTCTTTAAAGTAAAAAACACCTATATTGATTCTGACTTTTCTACATCCAACTCACAGATGTAACCTTGCTTTGAGTAAAAAGATTATTAATTTAACCCTTTTAGAAGGGAAGATATGGTCATTTGTTCTGGGAATGTTATTTTCGAGCCTGAGACCTGGAAAACAGGCTTGGGGGTCAACAGGTTAAAAACCTGGAAAAGTCATGGAAATTCAAAATGAAAATTCCAGGCCCTGGAAAAGTTATGGAAAAGAATATTTTTCCCAAAGTTTTGGAAAAGTCATGGAAATGTAACTAAGTTGCGTCAAATATAATTTACATTTGATCTAATTGCTAAAATAATCTGCGGTCGCGAGCTGTTATGTGCCATCATGACGCGCATGGTGTTATTTTTTAATATATGAAGCGCAAGCTGTGTGCTCGAGTCTTCCTGCCTGTCGGCTGAACTCTGCTGCTCCGGGATGAGGGTCTAACTTCAGCAACTACATTATCTACGATGCGTTCGTTAACAGTAACTGTGCGGAGTCACTGTGGCACAGACTGGACCGCTGGTGAACAGCTGTTAGAACGGTTCAGGTGTTCAGAGCAGAGCTCCCTGTCGGAGCGGCAGAGCGTGATGTGCACTGACACGTTTTTCTGTCGCATTATTATTTAAGGATCGTTGAGCTAGCTAGCTAGCATACATTGTCACTATCTGCTAACGTTAGCTTTAGCCTTCGTTTTCTAATCGTTTTTTTCATAGGCTATCAATCAATCAATGTTTATGTATATAGCCCAATATCACAAATGTTACATTTGTTTCAGTGGACTTCACAGTTTGTACAGAATATCAGTATGACAATACATTGCATTTAGCTGACGCTTTTATCCAAAGCGACTTACAATAAGTGCGTTCGACCAACAAAATACAACCTTGAAGAAAACAGAATCATATAAGTACATCAGGTTTCATAGAGCAAAAACATTTCAAGTGCTACTCAACCGGCTTTAGGTAAGCCAGTCCTTTATTAGTATATAAGTGCTTTGTTAATAGTTCTATTGCTCGAAGTGGAGTCGAAAGAGATGAGTTTTCAATCTGCGCCGGAAGGTGTGTAAGCTATCTGCTGTCCTGATGTCAATGGGGAGCTCATTCCACCATTTTGGAGCCAGGATAGCAAACCCACGTGTTTTTGCTGATGGGAACTTGGGTCCCCTTCGCAGCGAGGGTGCAGCGAGCCGTTTGGTTGATGCAGAGTGGAGTGCACGTGCTGGGGTGTACGGTTTAACCATGTCCTGGATGTAGGAAGGGCCAGATCCATTCGCAGCATGGTACGCAAGTACCATTGTCTTGAAGTGGATTCTAGCAGTTACAGGAAGCCAGTGGAGGGAGCGGAGGAGCGGCGTGGTGTGGGAGAATTTAGGAAGGTTGAAGACCAGACGAGCCGCTGCATTCTGGATGAGCTGCAGAGGTCGGATGGCACATGCAGGTAGACCAGCCAGGAGGGAGTTGCAGTAGTCTAGGCGTGAGATGACGAGAGCCTGGACCAGAACCTGCGTCGCTTTCTGGGTCAGCTGGGGACGTATCCTCCTGATGTTGTAAAGCGTGTATCTGCAGCAGCGGGTTGTAGCAGCTATGTTTGCAGTGAAGGACAGGTTGTTATCTAGGATCACACCTAGATTCCTTGCAGTCTGAGTCGGGGAAACAACAGAGGTGCCGATGTTGATTGTC
This sequence comes from Pogonophryne albipinna, assembly GCA_028583405.1. Lineage (NCBI taxonomy): Eukaryota > Metazoa > Chordata > Actinopteri > Perciformes > Artedidraconidae > Pogonophryne > Pogonophryne albipinna. Next base: position 439,934 of record JAPTMU010000157.1, read on the forward strand.
AGGTCAAGAGTGGGACAATCTTTTCCCAGAAGGAAAAGCAGTTCAGTCTTGTCAAGGTTGAGCTTGAGGTGATGAGCAGACATCCACTGAGAGATGTCAGCTAGACAAGCAGAGATGCGTGCGACGACCTGGGTCTCTGAGCGGGGAAAGGACAGAATTAATTGGGTGTCGTCAGCGTAGCAGTGGTATGAAAAACCATGCGGGCTAATGACAGATCCGAGCGAGTTTGTGTACAAGGAGAAGAGGAGGGGACCAAGAACAGAGCCCTGAGGGACCCCTGTAGTTAATTGACAAGGGTCGGACTCCGACCCTCTCCAAGTGACCCTGTAGGTACGGCCTTTGAGGTATGAGGTGATGAGGGAAAGTGCAGAGCCTGAAACTCCAAGTTCTTGGAGAGTGCGAAGGAGGATCTGATGATTCACCGTGTCGAATGCAGCAGACAGGTCCAACAGGATGATGACAGAGGAGAGGGAGGCTGCTTTAGCAGTGTGCAGTTCCTCAGTGACAGCAAGGAGGGCAGTTTCTGTGGAGTGACCTGCCTTGAAACCAGACTGGTGCAGATCCAGAAGGTTGTTCTGATGGAGATAACAGGAGAGTTGTTTAAAGACAGCGCGTTCAAGTGTTTTAGACAGGAACGGGAGGAGAGAGACAGGCCTGTAGTTTATAACATCAGACGGGTTGAGAGTGGGTTTCTTTAGGAGAGGGTTTACTCTTGCCTCCTTGAGACTGTTTGGAAAGTGACCAGAAGTTAGAGAAGTGTTTATGAAATGGGTGAGAAACGGTAGAATATCAGGAGCGATAGTCTGAAGGAGGTTTGAAGGGATAGGGTCCAGAGGACAGGTGGTAGGGCGGGCAGAGGTAATGAGGGTAAGAACCTCACTTGGAGATAGAGGGGAAAAGGAGGTCAGTGTGTGGGTGAAAGGAGGGTCTGGTGACCCAGTGGTGAGTAAAGGTGAGTCAGAAAAAGAAGAGCGAATATCATCAACCTTTTTTTCAAAGTGGTTAACAAAGTCGCTTGACAGAAGGGAGGAGGGGGAAGGGGCTTTGGGGGGGGTCCAGGAGGGAGGAGAAGATGGAAAATAGTTTTTTGGGATTGGAATAGGAAGATTGGATCTTATCTTGAAAGAAAGTGCTTTTTGCCTGAGAGATCGAAGCAGAGAAAGAGGAGAGGAGAGCCTGATAGGTTAGGAGGTCGTCATGGTGTTTGGATTTCCACCGTTTCCGCTCTGCTGCCCGAAGGACGGTTCTATTAGCACGCAGTGCGTCATTTAGCCAGGGAGCAGGAGGGGACTGACAAGCCTGCCGAGATGTGAGAGGACAGAGAGAGTCCAGAGAGGATGAGAGAGTAGAGAGGAGAGTTTCTGCAGCAGAGTTTGGAGGTAGGAGTTCGAATGAGTCAGAGGAAGGGAGGGCTGAGGGCACCGATGAGGCAAAGGTAGAGGGGGAGAGGGAACGAAGGTTACAGCGGACAGGTGCAGGATGAGAAGAGATTAGTTTGTTATGTTTGGAAAGGGGTAGAGAGAATGAAATGAAGAAGTGATCGGATGTGTGGAGCGGGTTTACAGAGAGGTTAGAAGTAGTGCAGTTCCTTGAGAATATGAGATCAAGGACATTGCCAGCTTTATGAGTTGGTGGGGATGGAGACAGTGAGAAAGCAAAGGCGGTTAACAGAGATGTTAGTTCGTCTATCTTCCCTGTCTGGAGGTTGAAGTCTCGCCTGAAACTAGATGTTGGATGTCAGTGGAGCATGTGGGAAAGACGAGAGCAGGCCAGTTATATCGATTACGAGATACACGGGGCCAGTGATAATTGTGAGAGGACACATGAACAGGAATGGAGAAAATACACATGATTATAGCATGAGGGGCTAAACAACCAAATAAAATAAAACACCAGCGATACTTCGCTCAATCAAAGTAGGATTTGCCTCCTCTTTGCCACCCTCGTGACTCCAGCAGGACTCTATTGTCTTTGTCAGTCTTACTCCAGCAGGACTCTATTGTCTTTGTCAGCCTTCGTCTGTCTGACGCTCCAGGAAAGTGCTACCTAAAGTGGACACCTGATTGCTGAGTTCTCACAGATGTGGGGCCACGCCCCTTTAATTAGTTAACTCTCTGCAGCTGGTGGCCCTCAAAAGGAAATCTAGACTGGCTCCCTCCTGAGTTGCTATTGTATCTTTTCAGTGGCCCAATGGTTTTACAATTACATTAAACCCTAAGTTATAAAGTTATGAGTTTAACCCTTAACCTCTTAAGCCCTGAGCCTGTTTTTCAGGTTTCAGGCTCGAAAATGCCACTAACACAACAAAGACTATATCTTCACTTCTAAAAGGGGTAAATTAATCATCTTTTCTCTCAAAGCAAGGTTACATCTGTGAGTTGGATGTAGAAGTGTCAGAATCAATATAGATGTTTTTATTTTAAAGTAAATTCAGATGGAACATAGTAAAAACATGTAAATTCTAATGTCCGCCTAAAGAAAAAACATTACTTATAGTAAATACCACCCTTGAATGATGGGTTAGTAGACTAAAAGCTTTAGGAATCCAAACTATAACATATAATAAGTACCCTGTATCAAGATTGATGCAAAACAAGTTAAATTTGACCTTTTTAGAGAGGTTTAGAAAAATAAAGTCCAGGCGGACTCACCTCTGGGTAATTTGGGAACCATCAGTTCCATTTGAACTTTTTCACTGTAAAAATCATTTTATTACTTTGAATTTTCACTATAAGTATTCATTCCATCCAAATACAACTGTTGTGAAAAAAACATACTCTGTTATCCTCTTAGGCAAGGCAAGGCAAGTTTATTTATATAGCACTTATAGGCCCCGCGGACCGAAATCGCGTCATTTGCAGGAAACAACGTCTAAGGAACCTTACTATTTAATAAACTATGAATATTTTATATCCATATAACGGGAAAAAACTCATTTAACTGATCTTTTTCATTTATTTTTTCAAAAAAAACACAATGCTAACAGTGAGCATCTGAATTAGCCCCGAGCGAAAAATGCTAACCTATTACTGCACCGAAAATCACTCCTAGCTCCCTTATTACTTATCCTAGCTGCACATCCAACACATCGTTTTTGATCGTAAAGACACAGAATCTAACGGTGCCCACCTCAACACTGAAAGATACAAACTTGCGACGTTATCAACAAAAACGTACATCAAAACAAGTGGAGCTAGGTACTAGCATGCGCTAGGCTAATGGCTTACCTTCCTCTTTGCCTGGTCTAAACTGGTCTTCAATGGCATTAAAACGATAAAAACGATGATGTAGTTAATCCATAGGTTAATATCCAATGTGGCTGTGTCCCCTTTGAAATGTTCTGATAATCTATAAGCAATAAAACTGCAATTCCGTTATCTGCTGTCCGCTCTGTGCTCCGTGTGCTCCGTGCGCTCTGGGTTCTGCTGTAATGCCTGCTGTGAGTAGTAAACAATAAATGAAGCCGCCTGCGTAAAGTACTTAAACTGGCTGGCATTCTTTATACTTTACGCAGGACCATATCTCTGGAACCCATTGGTCGATTCGTGTGATTTACACCTTTTTCTTAACCATCAGAACCAATAGAATCGATGGGCAGTTCCCAAATCAACGTAAAAATTACCATAGCGGACGTAATAGAGAAGCGAACAAAGCATATCTGAAAGTGCACGCCTGGACGGCAACATTTTATACCCAGTATATTGCCATAAATATGATGAAGGATTATCAGTCAAAATTTCTACGTGACACAAAGACATTGGATTAACCTTGAGCGGCGTTTTTATTCCGGTGAACACAACTTTTGATCACAAATCAAAAAAGGTAAGACGAAATTATTGTAATATTTTTTAAACCGGATGTTGTTTACGTTCTCTTTTCTGGCTGATAGCTCCGCAATTCGGGGGCGTACAGTGATGATATTATATGTCTGGAATCTGTGGAGTCTCCGCTTTAAATCGTATATCTTGTTTGTGCAGTTACGATAAGTAATAAGGGCATTTCTACCGTGAGTGCTGTGCAAAATCCGTTAGCATTAGTTAGCATTTTTTCGCTCCATGCTAATTCAAAGGCTTGGTATTACTCTTGTGTTTCTTTTAGCTAAAAATGGTTCACATTGTCAGTTAGCGGAGTTTCTTAGCGTTAAAAGGGTATGGAACATTAATAGTTTCAGAAATGTTAAGAAGCCCTGAGACATAGTCTCGTAAAAAAACTGTGGGGGGGGGTCCACTGGGGGGACCCTCGGGCTTAAGAGGTTAATACAGTTACACTTACTCAATAAAGCTCTTAGTATTCTACAAATGTTTAAATCAAAGTTAACCCTAGCAGTCAGTTAGTTCAGTTTTAAGGTTTCAGTCAAATTACTTGTCCCAAGTTTCTGCCTGACAGATACTGTAGCGGTTTTGAGATTTAAAATCACAATTTCAGTCAGATCAACTACAGAACATTTATACAGAGTACACACACTGAAACAGAGAAGTCTAAAAACAGAATGTTACTCACACAATTCTAGAAGTCACCAGTTGTTATCCTGTCAAAATCGAGTTGCACAAAATCGAGTTGCACAAAATCGAGTTACGACACCCTCTGTCCTTAGAGCCTCACATCGTACAAGGAAAAACTTCCGGCCTATAAACAGAGGTCGTATAAGTAGCCTATAGATATTGTACTAGAGTAAAAGTAGAAGTACTCAGATCTTGTACTAGAGAAAAAGTAGAAGTACACAGATCTTGTACGAGTTAAAGTAGAAGTACCAGAGTGTAGGAATACTCTGTTACAAGTAAAAGTCCTGCAATCAAATTGTTACCAAAGTAAAAGTATAAAAGTATGATCATCAAAATATAGTGAAAGTAGCGACAGTAAAAGTAGTCATTGTGCAGATTGGTCCATTTCAGAATAATATGATATGTTTTATAATAATTGATCATGAAAGTGTTCTCAAAGCTGGTGAAGGTGCAGCTAGTTTGAATGACTTTGTATACTGCAGGGTAGCTTGTGGATTTACTCCAGGTGGAACTAAAGTCTGATTCAACACTTGATTAGATTTCACATCATTTATCCAGATCTGTGAAGTAACTAAAGGGATTAAATACATGTAGTGGAGGGAAAGTACACCATTTACCTCTGAACTGTAGTGGAGTAGAAGTACACCATGTACCTCTGAACTGTAGAGGAGTAGAAGTACAAAGTAGCAAAACATTGAAATACTTAAGTAAAGTACAAGTATCTCAACATTTTACCCAAGTATAGTAGGCCTACTTGAGTTTATGAACTTAGTTACTTTACACCAGTGGCTATACAGATAGAAAGACTAAGCCTTGCACAGAGGCATGAAAATACATTTTCAAAATGCTCAACAGTGCTGCCAAAATTATAAACTGACTGCTACACAATTAAAATAAATGCTTTTATATATGTCTATTAGATGTGACTCTTTGGCGTTTCTGTTATTATTACCTGCTGCTTTAGTTGTTCTGACTGCTAAAATCCTCTGTTATTCCTCATTTTAAAGCCGATATTCCGTGGGATGGTGGGGTTGGGGGGTTCGGATCCTTGTCACCTTTTTCATACCTGATGAGTTTGCATCCCTGACTACAGTCGCTTTAGCGTGTAGAAGCTAGTAAGCCTATTTTATTTGTTTTAGATACAGCCTACTGTAAGTGTTACTGATATATTTCAAGCATTGTGTTTTAAGCAGTTTCTGGAAGAAATCATCCATTTAAAAAAACAGCTCTTCGCAGGCAGGAAAATGGAAAGCTCATACAGAGGTGCATTTACCATACATTACATTAAAATTATATTTATTTTGCTGGCAATTTTATCACAAGCAAACCCTTAAAATACAAATTCAGAACAGAAAGAGACATGATGATATTTTGCTTCAACTAAGCCAATTCATTACAAGTGCTGGTGCATTAGTTTAAATGGGCTAATGCAGGGGTGTCCAAACTACGGCCCGGGGGCCAACTATGGCCCGTTATCCATTTTGAAATGGCCTGCAGCTAATTCTAAAAGTATAATGGAATATAGCCAACACATGAAACTTGTGCTTGTCAAATGTTGTACTTCTTAAATATATATGTACAAATATATTTGACAGTAATCATATATTTAGTCAACTATACATATACTGTGACGACCCCTCCACACCACGTGGGGTGCCGTCTGGTTGTGTGTGTGGGTTGTGTGTGATTGCAGGTTCCAGCTGCAGCTGTCTGATGAGGCGCACCTGCCGGATGAGCTACACCTGATGAAACAGGATATAGGAGGAGCCCAGCCGGTTACGTCGGTCTCACTCCTCTGGGCACTTTCTCTGCGCCAGTTTCGGGGACCTGATGCTGGTGTCTATTTAGTTGACGTGTTTAACAAATAAACGTATATTCTTACCTCTCGTCTCGCCTCCCTGCTTTATGTTACAGCCCACGAGCCGGGTTGTAACATATGGGGGCTCGTGGTTGAACCTGGTTGTTTCGGAGGTACCTTTCGAAAATGGAGTTGTTGTGTTGTGAATAGAGCGGGACTAAACACACAGCTGTAGCGTGTTACGAGCAGTGGGCCGTGATGCGGCGCACAGCTGGTTGTTTGGGAGTAGTCTTGACAAGGGTAAGTGTTTTGTTGTGAACGATAGTAAGGGTGGCACACGGATTATTTTATTCACGGCAGTCACGTACCGTTGGTATTGTCCCTGTTAGGTCTAGTACGGTCTCCCTTGGAGGTCGTAGGGGGGGCCAGAGCCCTAGAGATACTAAGAGTTACGACACTCCCATAGACCTCCGTTGTAAAAAATGGCGGCGCCTACTTCCGGGGTTTGGACATCGAAATAGTTCCAAATATTGTCATTTGGGCGTTGGACCTCATTCACTTACATTACGGCGCGTCGATTAGTTCCAGAGGTAAGTTGCTGAAATATCGAACTCTTTTGAATTGTCAACTGTCTATATTGTATCAGAGGCCCTTTATGATGCTTATACTGGTCTTCATTTGTATATGCACAGCGTAATTATCTATATTTTATCTTGGTTGTTACAACCAATTTTGCTAGCAATGCCTGCTAGTTAGCTAGCGCGACTTCGTCAGCTTTGAAGGTAAGATTTCAGTTATGAATCGCTCGCAGCTTATATATCAAAGATGCTGGGTAACTAACAAGCAGGATTTAGATTGATAATGTGTTTTTATTGTTATTTTGGTTTTTATCTGCTGAACCTGACGTGTCAGCCATCCTTAGTCGGCTTTTTCTGTATGATATGACTTAACTGCTAGCACTAGTAGAAATGAGGTGGCGTTTGTGATAAATATTTCATTTAATATTTCATTGAATTTTGGGATATACTAACATTTCATTATGTGACATGTTGACTGTACTTAGTTTTTTTTTGTACTGTTCCGTGTTAACTCATCTGTACTGTACAACTAGCCTAGCGCTACTTTTTAATGCTTGATGGCATGCTAGGATAGATTCCTTTGTATTGTAATATACACACTAGTTTAATGATTGTTCTTCGAAGGTATTATTCAGTCTTAAAAAAATAATAGCCTACTGAATAGGCTACTCTACAGCAGTGAATGAAGGATGAGCCTAAAACATGGTCATGCATCCAAAATGTTTATTTTTAACAAAATAAACACTTAAAAATAATTAGCACTTTTTTGTATTCAGCCTTATATGTCAGCCATGGCTGTTGCTGCTGCTGCTGGCGGAGGCTGCTGCTGCTGAAGGAGGGTGCTGCTGCTGGAGGAGGGTGCTGCTGCTGGAGGAGGGTGCTGCTGCTGAAGGAGGGTGCTGCTGCTGAAGGAGGGTGCTGCTGCTGGAGGAGGGTGCTGCTGCTGGAGGAGGGTGCTGCTGCTGGAGGAGGGTGCTGCTGCTGCTGGAGGGTGCTGCTGCTGGAGGAGGCTGCTGCTGCTGGAGGAGGCTGCTGCTGCTGGAGGAGGCTGCTGCTGCTGAAGGAGGGTGCTGCTGCTGGAGGAGGCTGCTGCTGCTGAAGGAGGGTGCTACTGCTGAAGGAGGGTGCTGCTGCTGAAGGAGGGTGCTGCTGCTGCTGAAGGAGGGTGCTGCTGCTGCTGGAGGAGGGTGCTGCTGCTGGAGGAGGGTGCTGCTGCTGGAGGAGGCTGCTGCTGCTGAAGGGTGCTACTGCTGAAGGAGGGTGCTGCTGCTGAAGGAGGAGGCTGCTGCTGCTGGAGGAGGCTGCTGCTGCTGGAGGAGGCTGCTGCTGCTGAAGGAGGGTGCTGCTGCTGGAGGGATGCTACTGCTGAAGGAGGGTGCTGCTGCTGAAGGAGGGTGCTGCTGCTGGAGGAGGGTGCTGCTGCTGCTGGAGGAGGGTGCTGCTGAATGAGGGTGCTGCTGCTGAAGGAGGATGGTGCTGGACCGGGAATGGAGATGCCAAGTACATCGATGGCAACGAGTAAGGTGTTTGGCAGTGGCCTAGATGTTATGACCTTCGGTGCAGAGGTCTGTTGGGTCTTCTTTGCCTTCTTACTCTGACTCTTGCTGCCAAGATACCCTTTATGTTTATCCTTCCTCTCAGCCCTGATGCACTTTGATGCAATCCTTAACCTCTTAAGCCCGAGGGTCCCCCCAGTGGACCCCCCCCCACAGTTTTTTTACGAGACTATGTCTCAGGGCTTCTTAACATTTATGAAACTATTAATGTTCCATACCCTTTTAACGCTAAGAAACTCCGCTAACTGACAATGTGAACCATTTTTAGCTAAAAGAAACACAAGAGTAATACCAAGCCTTTGAATTAGCATGGAGCGAAAAAATGCTAACTAATGCTAACGGATTTTGCACAGCACTCACAGTAGAAATGCCCTTATTACTTATCGTAACTGCACAAACAAGATATACGATTTAAAGCTGAGACTCCACAGATTCCAGACATATAATATCATCACTGTAGGACCCCGAATTGCGGAGCTATCAGCCAGAAAAGAGAAAGTAAACAACATCCGGTTTAAAAAATATTACAATAATTTCGTTTTACCTTTTTTGATTTGTGATCAAAAGTTGTGTTCACCGGAATAAAAACGCCGCTCAAGGTTAATCCAATGTCTTTGTGTCACGTAGAAATTTTGACTGATAATCCTTCATCATATTTATGGCAATATACTGGGTATAAAATGTTGCCGTCCAGGCGTGCACTTTCAGATATGCTTTGTTCGCTTCTCTATTACGTCCGCTATGGTAATGTTTACGTTGATTTGGGAACTGCCCATCGATTCTATTGGTTCTGATGGTTAAGAAAAAGGTGTAAATCACACGAATCGACCAATGGGTTCCAGAGATATGGTCCTGTGTAAAGTATAAAGAATGCCAGCCAGTTTAAGTACTTTACGCAGGCGGCTTCATTTATTGTTTACTACGAAACAGCAGGCATTACAGCAGAACCCAGAGCACACGGAGCACAGAGCGGACAGCAGATAACGGAATTGCAGTTTTATTGCTTATAGATTATCAGAACATTTCAAAGGGGACACAGCCACATTGGATATTAACCTATGGATTAACTACATCATCGTTTTTATCGTTTTAATGCCATTGAAGACCAGTTTAGACCAGGCAAAGAGGAAGGTAAGCCATTAGCCTAGCGCATGCTAGTACCTAGCGCCACTTGTTTTGATGTACGTTTTTGTTGATAACGTCGCAAGTTTGTATCTTTCAGTGTTGAGGTGGGCACCGTTAGATTCTGTGTCTTTACGATCAAAAACGATGTGTTGGATGTGCAGCTAGGATAAGTAATAAGGGAGCTAGGATAAGTAATAAGGGAGCTAGGAGTGATTTTCGGTGCAGTAATAGGTTAGCATTTTTTGCTCGGGGCTAATTCAGATGCTCACTGTTAGCATTGTGGTTTTTTTGAAAAAATAAATGAAAAAGATCAGTTAAATTAGTTTTTTCCCGTTATATGGATATAAAATATTCATAGTTTATTAAATAGTAAGGTTCCTTAGACGTTGTTTCCTGCAAATGACGCGATTTCGGTCCGTGGGGCCTATAAGTGCTATATAAATAAACTTGCCTTGCCTAAGAGGATAACAGAGTATGTTCTTATATTTTATTTTTATTTTTTTTCACAACAGTTGTATTTGGATGGAATGAATACCTATAGTGAAAATTCAAAGTAATAAAATGATTTTTACAGTGAAAAAGTTCAAATGGAACTGATGGTTCCCAAATTACCCAGAGGTGAGTCCGCCTGGACTTTATTTTTCTAAACCTCTCTTAAAAAGGTCAAATTTCACTTGTTTTGCATCAATCTTGATACAGGGTACTTATTATATGTTATAGTTTGGATTCCTAAAGCTTTTAGTCTACTAACCCATCATTCAAGGGTGGTTTTTACTATAAGTAATGTTTTTTTTTAGGCGGACATCAGAATTTACATGTTTTTACTATGTTCCATCTGAATTTACTTTAAAATAAAAACATCTATATTGATTCTGACACTTCTACATCCAACTCACAGATGTAACCTTGCTTTGAGAGAAAAGATGATTAATTTACCCCTTTTAGAAGTGAAGATATAGTCTTTGTTGTGTTAGTGGCATTTTCGAGCCTGAAACCTGAAAAACAGGCTCAGGGCTTAAGAGGTTAACCTCAGCCTGATGTATGCTGAGAGGATTTTTTTCTTCAGGTCATGGCATGAGGGAAGGTTGCTGTCCAGCAACATGGCTTCTTGTTCCAGCTGTGACACTGCATTTGAGGACTCCATGAGGGAATCGCTCGTCCTCACACGGAACAGCTGCTCCACGTTCTGAACAAGGGTGAAAACCTCATCAGATGGACGGTAATCTGGCTCTAATTTGGTTTGTGTTGAAGATCTTTTTTTTTTAATGCCGAATTAATCCTTTTCTGATTTACCAGAGCCCTCTCTGCTCTCTTTCTTAGTAATCTCTCCCTTCTCAGTTGCCTCATTAGATCCTTCACGTGAGCCCGGTCACAACTGGCCCTTGGCAGTCTGGTCCCTGGAGCACCTGACCCTGGCAAACTGGCCTCTTCATAGCTGACCCCTGACTGACTGGCTCCTGGCACACTGATCTCTGGTAAGGTGGCCTCTTGATTGTCGGCCCCTGACATACTGGCCCCTGGCAGTCTGCTGACATCTGTCTCACTCTCTCTGTCTGTTATGTCCCTTTCATTCCCTTGGAACTCCACCTCAATATCTCCCTGAATCTCTGTAACAATAACAAGGCAATCTTGCTGTTATATGTGTATGCTGCCTTTACATGTGCACCTATTGTCATTTAAGGGTACACTACACTCCTATAGTGACATGCATCTAAGTTCGTCTATTGGCAATGTTAAAGTATGAAGAAATCTGTAGATGATCTACATGTGGTATATGAGTCTTCAGAGAATCCCTGAACCCTGGTAGTTTTTGAAGCTGTATAATCTGAAGGTTGCATTAGGAGTGTAGTCTATCCTTGAATTATATAACATGGGAAACATAGTGAGCTTCATATATCATACCAATGTTTGATGTGCCATAATAGGTGTGGTCATCATTCCTGACATTAACAGCTGGAGGCATATTCCTTGACGTGGATTTCCTGTTGGAACAGCATCTGGCCTCAACCTCAAATTTCCTCCTGATTTGTTGCCAATATATTGGTTGTCTTCAAAGTGTACCTGTAGGTAGGTAGGTTTGATCAGTTTCCACTGCACACTTCAAATGTCATTGAAGAGTCATAATTCTCTACACTTGGAAATATGATGCCCTTTAAAATGTTAACAAGTCATGTCACCTCTGTGAACATTACTTACATGACGTGTTTTCTGCTGTTGTTGTCCTCTGTCAGACACAGGTTTTGTCTGTTGACCATTGCCATCCATCTCTTCCTTGGCTCTACGTCCTTAGGGAAGCCATACATCCGGAACCCCTTCTCGGATCGATTAGAGCATCCAAATGCTGCACATCCAACCATGGTATGACAACTGATCTATTAAAATGCAATATAAACGAAAGTGCCATAATATTTGTTGTGCAAACATTTTAACATGAATATTGCTATGTCCTCTGTTCAGTCTGCTCCCAACTGTATTCTCTCCCCTTATTCACCACTGTTCCTATTCTTGCTCTGCTTTTTAGGGCCCAGGAAACAGATGAAGAGGATGTCCCTTTCACAAAGGAACCTTTTAGTTTTTTTCAAAATGGTCAGGCTCCTGGATGCCCTAGAGTTCTGTATTGCTTTTTTGTAAATAGTTGCTTACCCTAACCCTTTTTTGTAAATAGTATTGCTTTTTTATAAATAGTTGATTGTTTGTAAATATTTGTAAAATGCCCCCCCCCACAATTGTTGTTCACACAATTATGCTTCTGTTTTTCACTTTTTGGTGTCCATTGTTCAGCCACTGTATTGGTAAGCAACAATTTGTTTTGGCCAAAATGTGTTATTCACACTCCTGACTCCAGTTTGATGTGCTGCATTCTCCTCTGAGTGGTCCTGATTTCAGGCAGAGGTCATGGCTTGGAAGGTTTTATATCCTGTAGTGTCTCAACAGAACCTAATATGAATTGCTTTTTTCAGTTTCTCTTTTTTTTTTATTGTCTCGTCGCTGGATCACCTCCCCCTGGCAAAGTGGCCTCGTCATTGACAAACTTGTTTTTGTTGCTCTGTTGAACCATGGTTCAACAGGAGCTTCTGTAAATAGTTTTGTAAATAGTTTGAATATTTATCATAGTAATCATTTTCAGTCTCCCACTCTGTCTCAATTTAATTTATCGTTTCTTTGCCCCACCATATGTTTTGTTGTCCAAGGGCACTAATTTGGTCTGTGTTGAAGATTGTTTTACACTTTAGATTAAAGGTGGGGTAGGTAAGTTTCAGAAACCGGCTCGAGTGCACTAAAATTTGAAAGTACACAGCCGAAAAGAATCCGCCCCTTCCTTCAGACTTCCTTACAGAGCACCTCCTCCAACACACATGAACGCGCACATGACTTAGGTTGGCTATATAGTTCAGGGGAATTGTAAACCATACAAAACAGATAATTACCTGTCCAAGAGAAAAAGAGCGACCACGGCGTCAGATTTCAACTCGGTGTGTATGGGGGTTATTCCCTATCTTTATTCAAGAGCGTGGTATTTACATTTGAGAGCATACTTTATTGATTTCCTTCACTCAAACCCTGTCATCGCACCAAAGACAAACCAAAGAGTAACCGCCCTTACGGGACGCTGTAATAAGTAAAACGAACGCACCCGCAAGGACACCTGGCCTCCTATTGGTTGAGGGATTTTGACAGGATTGTTGCACAAAAGTTTCGAGCGCGCACAGAATAAATCTGAGAGCAGAAAAAATCCGTAAGCAGCAATATATCTGAGTGCAAGCGTACAGTTTGAGCAGAAGCAGAGCAAATCTAAGTGCAAGCAGGCACTATTTGAGTGCGACGACAGGGTTTGAGGGAAATAAATACATAAAGTATGCTCTCAAATTTAAATACCACGCTCTTGAATAAAGATAGGGAATAACCCCCATAGGTGTGTTCCATCAGTTGTCGCCATCGTTGAAAAGCAACTCCGATATTGACTCTGGTTTGAATTCTCCTAGTTTCCACTTTGTTTTTGTTCCTAATTTGCTCCGTTACATTATTTATTTTGCCACCAGTAGACGATGTTGAACCTAACTCTGCCATGGTGAAAGTGGCCGCCTGTTGCTGGCGAGTCATTGAAGTACTGCTGCAATGCACGCCCAATGAGGGCACGAGATACATTTGTGCGTGCACGAGATGGAAGGCTGACAGACAGGGCGCCAATCCAATCCGTTTAGCCGGGCCGGCTAAACGGATTTGTCGTACTTTTTACAGTACCACGGCTTCCACAGATGACATTTTTTTTTTATGGATTTTTTGTCAAAGCACTTAAGATATGCATTGCTATCGGGATGTTAAGAGCATTCCATGGAATATAACAAAAAGTGTATCTCGAGCCGGTTTCTCAAACTTACCTACCCCCCCCTTTAAGCAAATTGTGTTTTTTGGCTGAATTAATGTTTTTCTGTTTAACCCTAACCCTCTTTGTTCTCCTTCTCATTCATTTTACTTTGTTTTGTTCTAACACACATCACTTTTTCCATACACTGTTCTTAATACTTGTTCACACATTTGTTCGTCCCTTTTACTTTGTTCTTCCTGTTGTTCTTGTTCAAACACATATCAATTGTTCATCCACTGTTGTGGTAAAATGATATTCATAGTCTTAACATGATCATGCTACCCATGCTAACATGAACACAAGCGTTTCCCTCCAAAAATGTAAAACGTATCTAAGTAATAGGCTACTAAGCTTTCCGTTGTCACCCTGCCTCTCCAAATGCAAAACTGTCAATAAAAAGTATGCAATAATGCAATTACAGCTGAAAAAGTACTTGGGTGTGTGTGTTTTTTTAATATATATTTACCATTCAATAACGCAATCGCTGCTGTCTGTCTGTCCCATAGAAGAACATGACAGCGCAGCGCAACTATACTACGGACGTGACTGCCCTGGCAGTGACAGCAACATAGCCTGCTTGTGCTACCACACTTTCCCCTCAAAATATCGTTAAATAACGAAACTTGTAAATGGTGCCAATCCATACAAAGTGTAACCACATCATGTAAATATGAAAGCAATCTTTAAAAAATAACAGCGTTGGTTTAATCTATGACTATTTTGAGCATGTTTGTGCTGTTTTTGCCATAGAGAAGCATTGCCACGGAAGTGCGTTTGGAACTATCCCGGCATACATAAACCACGTGACCGGCTGGCGGTGACATCAAAGAGTGTCGTAACTCTTATCTCTCTAGGGCTCTGGGGGGGGCTATTAGTGTGGTGTGAAAGTGGTTAGAGCTATTAGCTCTGGAGCACGCCGAGGCTGCGGGTGGAGTTGCCGGTTTTTTCGGTCGCTTCGCCGAGCTTACGGTAGTTAGTGCATAAGTACCCGCCATAACTAGCACCTGAAGACTAGCGGGGAGTTTAGCTAGTTTCTGTGAGGCAGTTAGAGGGACGGGTAGCGTGGCTGTGTAGTAGCGTGAGCGTGCACTCAGTGTTGTCATGATGGAGAGTGTGGAGGAGTTTGTGAGAGCGCCTACAGAAGAGCTACTGGAGGGCTTCTCACGTGAGCAGCTGGTCTGTGTGGCTGAACATTTCCGCTTGGATGTTGGGGATAAGAGGATGAAGGAAAACATAAGAGGGATTGTTAAGGCAAATTAACATACTGTTAATCCTAGCAGAGACAGTGGCAGTACGTCTGGCTGCAGTGATACAGGCCTGACTTTTGAACAGAGAAAGGAGTTTCTGTTGTTGCAAACAGAAATGGAGAAGCTGGCAGTAGAAAAAATAAGGGGGGAGGTAGAAATTAAAAGGCTTGAGTTAGAGGAGCGGAGGTTGGGTTTTCCTGCTGGTGGTGCAGGTCAGGCCTCTAATTTCCCTGGTAGAGCTACTCCATTTGACGTTGTCAGTAATTTGCGGTTAGTGCCTCAGTTTAGTGAACGAGACCCAGATAGTTTTTTTTCCCTGTTCGAACGTGTAGCTGAGACCAGAGAGTGGTCTGACGCTGAGGGGACCTTATTGTTACAGTGTATGTTAACGGGTAAAGCCCAGGAAGCCTACTCTGCTCTGACGGTGGCAGAGAGCAAGGTTTATCTGACTGTTAAGACTGCTGTGCTGAAGGCATACGAGTTAGTCCCTGAGGCCTATCGACAGAGGTTCAGGTCCTGGGAGAGGTCTAGCGGACAGACCCATGTTGAGTTTGCCAGGGATCTGGTTACTTTTTTCAGTAGGTGGTGTAAACCCCTGAATGTTGAAACGTATACTGCAGTATGTGAGTTGATGGTGTTGGAGCAATTTAAAAATTCTGTACCCAGCCACATTGCGGTTTACATCAGCGAGCGCAAAGTGAAGACTGCTGCAGAGGCTGCTGCTCTGGCTGATGACTATGTGCTAACACACAGGGGCGGTCGAGTTTTCAGGGGCCAGGATGAAGCTGGTATGTGTCGTGCAGCAGGGAGATGGGAAGAGAAAGCTAATCCACACTGGGGTAAACCTGAGCGTGAGATACGAGGTCAGCCACAGGGTGATTTGGAAATCTGTCATTTCTGCAGGGAGAGAGGGCACTGGAATGCTGACTGTCCAAAAGCTAAGGCTAAAAGGGGGAACTGTGTAGGCCAGTTTAACTCTGGTGCTTGTGCTGTGTCTGTGGTGCCGTTACCTGTCATCTCTCCCTGTCAGCGGATTAATGAGCCATGCGGGTGGAAGGACCCAGTGTTTTCTGCATTTGTGTCAACCGGATACATGTCATTGGTGGGAAGTGATATCAGCGTGCCGGTAAAGATCGTATGACTCATACATTCTGAGCTCTGTGTTACCATTTTCGGACAAATCTAGAACTGGGGATTTTGTCGGGATGCGAGGTATGGGAATGAATGTTGTGCCTGTTCCTCTGCATTCTGTTGTGCTTAACTCAGGTCTGGTGCAGGGTGAGGTCGCCATGGGGGTCCGTCCTGTAATGCCGATTGGTGGTGTGGATGTTATCCTGGGTAACGGCCTGGCTGGCAGCCGTGTGTGGGCTGAGGGTCCACCGCCTACCATGAAGTCACCTTCACCTACTGTGATTGTTAAGGCAGAGGAGAATGTCAAGTGTTCTCCTGCAGTGTTGGTGGCTTGCTCTGTGACCCAGGCTGTGAGCCGTGCACAGGAGGGATCTGAGCAGGGTGAAGAGGTCAGTGAGAGAGATTCTGTGGTTATTCCTGACTGGTTGTTGTCGGTATCCCGCAGTGAGTTGGCGATGGAGCAGAAAGCGGATGTCTCCCTCAGTCCGTTTTTTTAGATGGTTCTCTCCACCGAGGATGGAAATGGTGTCACCAGGGGTTGTCAGCTGCATGGGGGATTGCTGGTCAGAAAGTGGTGGTCACGTGGGAAAGGCTTCATTGGTGGGCCAGTGTATCAGATTGTGGTTCCTGTCAGGTTTCGCGAGGAGGTCCTCAGAAAAGCGCATGGGCAGTCGGGACATCTAGGTGTCCGTAAAACATGTGGTTACCTGTTGCGGTATTTCTTTTGGCCTGGTTTGAGGAAAGATGTGTCTCGGCATGTTGGATCATGTCACGCGTGTCGGACGGGTGGGCCTGTTTGGCAGCGACCTGGGGGCCAGGTCTTGGGTTTGTTGCCGGGGGCTAGGTTGCGGTTTCTGGGGGGACATTCCAGGTTCTTCCAGGTGCAGGGTCAAGGGACTGGCCAGAGTGGTTTTCTGTCCACGCCGGAATATCGGAGAAGAGCTCCTAGCTATTCGGGTACTTAACGGTGTTCTTAGGGGAACTCCTTTCTTATGGGGGGGGGAGTGTGACGACCCCTCCACACCACGTGGGGTGCCGTCTGGTTGTGTGTGTGGGTTGTGTGTGATTGCAGGTTCCAGCTGCAGTTGTCTGATGAGGCGCACCTGCCGGATGAGTTAGACCTGATGAAACAGGATATAGGAGGAGCCCAGCCGGTTACGTCGGTCTCACTCCTCTGGGCACTTTCTCAGCGCCAGTTTCGGGGACCTGATGCTGGTGTCTATTTAGTTGACGTGTTTAACAAATAAACGTATATTCTTACCTCTCGTCTCGCCTCCCTGCTTTATGTTACAGCCCACGAGCCGGGTTGTAACAATACTAATACAAAAAAGCCCAATAACTTATTTGCATAACCAGCTTGAAAAATAAAAGAATTTCCCAAATTGGGATTGATAAAGTATCTATCTGTCTGTCTGTCTGTCTGTCTGTTTTAAGGAATGAGCTGCCAACAAAATAAATGAAACCCTCTGGAGAGCTGTGATGTAACCTGTTTTTTCTTCAAGCATATTCAAGTATCAGGCATTACTTACCTACATTTCATTGATTTTGCTAACTTATCACTTAACTTATGAGGCAATATACAGTACCTCAGCTCTAGTGTATGTTTTTCTGTATGCAGCCCTGAATGAACAAAGGTTCCGACACCACTGGGCTAAAGTCTTACTTAGGACTGCAGGAAAAGCCCTCTCCTTCTTTCTCCTACATCATCAGCTGCCAACAACCGGATCATCAAAAACGTCCTTCTGTATCTATGTGCTTTAAATTACTTAACTGCTTCAAATTGTAAAACACTAATGGAAGAATGCATGTTTTGTCCTAGAAAATGTAACCTAGATCTGACCCCCGACTCAATAAAAGGTCAAACCCATACACTAGGGGTGTAGCGGTTCACGAACATTTCGGTTCGGTACGTACCTCGGTTTTTAGGTCACGGTACGTTGTCGGTACAGCAGAAAAATTATCACAAATCATTAAATATTTTTTGGGTTTATTATTAAACTGTGAATATTATATAATATATTATTAATATTCACTCAAATAAATACAAAATATAATAAAATAAACATTAAGGTGCAGCATTTTGATGAACTGAAATAATCTGTATTTGAACGTTACTGTAGGCCTACTAGTACTCACAAAACATAAAATATTTGTTTTGGGTTTTTAATTATTATTAAACTGTGAATATTCACTCAAATGCAAAATATAATAAAATAAACCTTAAGGTTTTCGATGAACTGAAATAATTTGTACTTGAACTGTACTGTACTTGTTTGACATTAGGACTTGCTTGTCATTGTATTTTCATGCTTTTTTAAAGAAAAATGTACTTGTCCACATTGCTTGCCGAAAGGGCAGATCTGCTGGCACTAACAATGTCTCCTGCTGTGGAGAACACCCTATCGCTAGGGACAGAGGTAGCAGATACAGCCAGGTAGCGCTTTGCTAACATGGCAACATAAGGATATTTGGCGTTTGTAATAGCTTTGGCTTGGTCTGAACTTGTTGCGAGTGGTGGAGGCTTAAATGCTAGTGGGAGTTGGGTTTGCATTTCAGTCTTTTTTCTTTTGGTACCGGTGATATTCACGTTCGGGTGATGCCTTTTGAAATGAGTGTGCAAGTTTGATGTATTGCCAGCCGCGTAACCAATTTTAGTTGAACAATGCCGACAAACAGCTTTGGTTCGGTCCACCTGTCGTTGTCCGTCATCCTTGTACGTAACTACGAAACCAAAATGTTCCCAAACCGGAGACTTCAATGATGCTGGAGGATTTTCGAGCTCAACTTTATCTACGTTCGCCATTTCGACAGTTCCCTAAACTACTGACTACATTTTAACGCATCCCTGTAACCAGCTCTCATAGTATGCCTCTCGTCCAATTAAAGGACTTGGTCGCTCTAGGACGCGTTGAAATTACACTGAACATGCTACTCGAACGCTGCGACGCAGCACCTGAGATTACTTCCAAAAAGTTGTTCACGTTCTCAATTTTTTACGTTTAACGTTAAATTTGTTCGGTACACTTCCGGACACACGTGTACCGAACCGAAGAGCCCATACCGAGTATTTTCGGTACGAATACGTATACCGTTACACCCCTACCATACACTAATTCAGATGCAGTGACTATTTAATCACTGAATGTCAGGGGGTCTGAAATAAATCTAAACTATTTTAAACTAAATTAAATGCCACGCCCCCTATCATAATATGACATTGAAAAAGTGCAAATGGAGAAATTTCATATTTAGGACATGTTTGTGTCTTAGCTAGCATGATTTTGTGTGTGTGTGCGTGTGTGTACCTTGCCAGTGTAGTCTTCCTCTTCACACATATCCCTTTTCCACCAAACCCGTTCCAGTTCTAGCTCTGTGCCAGTTCTCTTCTGGTTCCAAACTGGTTCTTCTTTTTAGCCCCCATGTGTTTCCACCGCTCAGAACCCGACTGGTGCTGCGCCATGACATCATCGTTTACGTTGCTGATTTTCTGCCCAACGCCACTCACAACAACAACAACAATAGGGGACTATGTTGTGTCGATGATCATCATGATTTTAATCCTACAAAGCCAGATTAAATTAAAGAACGACTTCTCCAACGTTATACTCTTTCCCAAAGTGCAGTGCTACATTGTTTATTACAGTTTTTTTCAATTGCTAAAACACATTTTTTGACAACAGGGCTCATTTTCTCAAAACACTAAACACAATTCACAAAACCACACACCCACACCCAAAGTGCAAAACACCTCATATATCTTGCAAAATGAAGCACTGCATCCAAAACTACACAAACACTTACCAAAACCAAACGTTTGCACCAAATGGCACACACTTCATTTATAGTACAAGACACTTTGTCCAACACTGTGGTGCTTTATCTAAAGCACACTCATCTCTTATGGTGATCTGTATGTAGATAATTCCATATATGAAGATTGTTCATGTCTACAAAAATATGTGCATAAAACACAAATATACAGTTATACTTATACTTGTTTTTTTCCAAAACAAATTGGTGCAACTTTCCTGCACAACACATAGTTAGAGTTGTGTAAACACAAATGACACCTTTGTCAAATACAGTAAAGTGAAAGGAAAACTTTGAGGAAAAACAAAAAAATCTTTTTAGAAAAAACAGAGGAGAGAAAAGTCCTCAGGCAGCATTTTACCACCTCACTGTGTCTGACCACAGCCCCTCATCAACCTGCAGAAGAAGCATCACCTGCAGCCTAACGGTCAAACAGCTCCAACCATTATGCTGCAAATAACTCTTCATCTGACTTCAGTTCATCCTCCCTCTACCTCTCCCTCTTGCTGCTGTCCATATATCGATAGTTACGTCTGTAACTACGGTTCTATGAGTCCCGGATGACTGCCAGAGACGGTGCTTTAGCACTGGATATGTCCATCGCGCTCATGCGCAGCTCGAGTACCAATAACAACAAAGTCACCTGTGACCCACGTGACACTGGCTACATATGCCAGTGTCGTCAGAGAATCTTCTCCCAGAATCTTCTCGCGAGCACACAAGAATTCTGAGTGACAGGATACTCTGGCGGTCATGGGACTCATAGATCCGTAGTTACAGATGTAACTATCGTTCTATTTCGTCCCTACTGACCGCCAGGGGCGGTGCTTTAGCACTGGATGACCTATACCAGGCATCCTCAAAGTCCGGACTCCGGTCCGGATCCGGACCGAACCACCACTGTCTCTGGACTCTGAGCAAATTATACTTTTCATATGTATTATCTCTCTGTATTATATGTGAGACATCGCCACAACGCATTCGCAACGAGTCAAAATTCTCCGCTATGTCCACTGCAAACAGCGCTCTGCATGTCCGACTGTTCCACTCTCTGTGTGTGTGTCAACGCTTTGGTCCAATCACATTCAGTATCCCGTCAGCGTTTTTTTCCCCCACCAACAGTCTGCCAATCAGAGGCACAGGAGGGCGGGTCTTCGCGGAATGAAAATGCGTGTGTCGTCTCTTTCAACCAGTCTGAGTCAGCGCGGGAGTTATAATAACAAATAAATAAAGTCAGAGCGAGAGTTGACAGCGCATCTAGTTGCATGTAGCTAGTAGTTTCAGCTGTAGCCTAGTGTAGCTAGTAAAGCTCGAAAAATGGCATGTTCAAAGATGACCAATAAAAGAAAAGTCGACAGTGAAAACCGGCAATTCAAAGATGAGTGGACTGAAAAATATGCGTTCATCCTCCCTCCAGCGAGCACCAAACCAATGTGCCTAATATGCCAAGAAACGGTAGCTCTTGTAAAGAGTGGCAATTTGAAACGGCACTATGAAACGAGACACAATTATTTTGAAGCGACCTTCCCTCAAAATTCAGCGGTAAGAATCACAAAAATAAATGGGATGAAATCCTCATATCAAGCTGCAAGCAGGATTCTTGTAACATCTATGTCACAACGAGAAAAGGCAACTGAGTCCTCACTCAGAGTGGCATGGGTGTTGGCTAAACACAAGAAGCCATTCTCTGATGCAGAAATAATTAAAGAATGCATGACTGAAGTGATGGAGACCATGTTTGAAGGCAAACAAAAAGAGGAAATAACAGCTAAAATCAAGCAAATCACCCTCTCAGATTCCACAGCAACCAGAAGAACGGAAATACTGGCTGGTGATTTGATTCATCAGCTTTGTGATGGAATCAAAAATGCACAGTGCATTTCCTTAGCTGTGGGTGAGTCCACTGACACCACTGACAATGCTCAGTTGCTGGTGTTTGTGCGATTTTATGATGAGGCAAAGGGGGAGTTTGTTGAAGATGTGTTGGGCCTGACAGACCTCAGTGGACACACAAGGGGGCAAGACATTTATAACGTAATAATGGGAATGCTGAATGAAAGAGGGATAGATCTAAAGAAAGTGGTGTCAATTGCTACTGATGGAGCTCCAGCCATGATGGGGAGAGAGAGAGGACTGGTTCAGCGCCTGAAAGATCACCACCCTGACCTGATCTCATACCACTGCATAATCCACCAGTCTATCCTTTGTGCAAATCTTGGAGAAGTGTACTCTGAAATCATGGCAACAGTAACATAAACTTTTTGAGAGCATCATCTTCACTGCAGCATCGCTTGCTGCGCACATTCCTGACAGAGGTCAATGCAACTTTTGATGATTTGCTCCTGCACAACAACATCAGATGGCTGAGCAAAGGCAAGGTCCTGGAGTGTTTTTTGGGCCATTAGGAAAGAGCTACAAGTGTTTCTGTCAGAGCAAAAGAGTGCGAAAGCAAAACAGTTCATGGAATTCATGCAAAATGAGAAGATGGAAGCTGTTGCATTTTTGGCTGATATAACATCTCATCTCAATGACCTAAATCTCAAGCTACAGGGCAAGAACAACACAGTGTGTGAGCTGATGTCAGCAGTGCGTGCTTTCCAGAGGAAACTGGAGGTTTTCAAAAGTGACCTACAGGTAAGCCTTTTTAATATTTTCTACCACACACATTTCCTGGATTCCAATGAACACCTTTTTGATACTTTAGCATACCCTTTTAAGCAGTGCTCCTTATATAATTTTCTTATTTGTTTTTGTTTTTTTTGTTATGTTTTCCTACAGGAGGGACTGCTCTACTTCCCCAAACTTTTGGAACAGACCAAAGGAGAAAATCGTCCTCAGAATCATGTTGCATTCCTGGAGAAGCTGATTGAAAACTTCAAGATTCGCTTTGATGACTTCAGATTAGGAAAACAAGTCCTACTGTACATTGAAAACCCATTCCTGGTCAGAAATGTCAGAGAGTTCTCTGCAGAAGCACAACAAATCTTCCCATGGGCCAGTGCTGCTTCTCTGCAAAGTGAGTTGATTGACCTCCAGGAAAACCTTGCACTGAAAGAGGCTGACTGTGACACTCCCACCTTCTGGACAAAGATGGTCACCGCAGCTAATTTCCCTCTCTTGCATAAGATGGCACTTCACATTCTCACAATGTTTGGCTCAACCTACAGGTGTGAGTCTGCATTCTCAACAATGAACATGGTGAAGAACAAGTACCGCAGCCGACTCACCAATGAACACTTGCATCAGTGTGTCCGCCTGGCCATCACGCCTTTTGTGCCAAAGTTCAAAGTCTTGGCAACAGACCAAAGGTGCCACTTCTCTCATTAAGCAACAGTGTTTGACACAATGCACAATAGTTCTGGACTTATTTCGACTTTGATTCTTGGGATGGTTTGATTCACTTCGAGGCTTTTTGTTTTTGCAACCTCGTGTGAAGAATCTTGTTGCAATTGTTTAAAAGTTTGAATGACCGTATTAAACGGACCTTTGTCTTATTGAACATTTTCTTTGTGGACCTTTAAGATTTGTATTTGAGTACCCCTGACCTATACCAACCATGCCATGAAGAATCCAAGCACTTGCTCACTACTGGAAGCAGCGGAGCTCGGCAAAAGGACCACGCCCAAAGGATGGAGAGTGGCGACATTGACCCGGTAGAACCTGGAGAATGTGCCAGGAGACGCCCACGATGCCGCGGCGCAGATGGTCTCCAGGGGCGCCCCTCTCGGGGCAGCCCAAGATGTTGAGATGCTCCTTGTAGAGTGGCATCTCAGCCCTGATGGCAGGGGTCGGCAACTGGCCCCATAGGCATGTGAGATGGTATCGACAACCCAGTGGGGCAGCCGCTGTTTAGAGGGCACAACCTCTTTTAGTGCCACCATGGCAAACGAAGAGCTGCTCCGACTGCCGTATACAGGCAGTAGCATCGATATACGCCCTTAGGGCACCCACAGGGCACAGCAACTCCGACGTGCCGTTCTCCTGAATGTCAAAGTGTGCCAGCTGGACAGGCTGCCACATTTGCCCAAAGGGCAACACCTGAGAGTCCCACCTCGGGCATGTATCGCTTCCGGAGAGGGCAGGCAACTCCCCAGCTTCCCTGAGGCTATGGCAAGCAGAAATGCTGCCTTCGTGGACAGCCACTTAAGCCCCACCTGGGCCAGGGGCTCGAAGGGAGGAGATGATAGGGCATCCGGCAGCAGGGGCAGGTCCCAAGCCGGATCCCTCGCGGTGCTAGGGGGACGCTGCCGTAAAGCCCCTCTCAGGTAGAGGGACACCGACCTGTGGCACCCCCCTGTGGCGCCGTCGACCCGAACATGTCGGGCAGAAATAGCAGCCACCTAAACTCTCAGAGTGGAGTGAGAACGTCCACTATCTAGAAGGGACTGCTGTCTGGGCAACAGTGTACATGTTGTCCCAAGAAACAAGCACATGCTTGCCCCCCAGTTGGGGTAGAAAGTGCGTGAGTGAAAGCTGCACAGCCCAAAGCTCTAGCACATTGACATGGTGTGCACCCTCCTGGGCAGACCACTGACCATGGACAGTCCTGCTCTGCGACACTGCACCCCACCCTGAGAGACATGCACCTACGGTGACAGTCTCCCGGCGGAATGGGATGGCGCCCATGGGCACGCCCATTATAAGATAGGCCCTGTCCCTCCAGCGTGACATAGAGTGGAGGCACTGCTGCGACACCCTGACTTTCCTGTGCCTGTGCCACTTGGCGTCCAAGTGAAGGCTGTTCAGCCACATCTGCATGGGGCGCAACGACAGCAGGCCTAGGGGCACAAAGGCTGAGGCAGCCGTCATTCTGCCCAAGGACCGAAGGAACTGAATACACCATCTTGCCCGGCCTGAAGATGGGAAGAAGGTGGGAAATGTCGTCCACGCGACGAGGTGTCAGGTAGGCCCTCATGGCGACCGAGTCTAGGACCATCCCCAGGTAAGTGACCTGTTGGGAAGGGTCCAGGCAACTATTCCCGGTGCTCACTGTTAGGCCCAACCGGGCTACGTGAGATAAGAGGTACGCTGTATCCCGGGCCACTTGAGACCGGGACAGCGCGCAGACCAGCCAGCCGCCTAAATACGGCAGGACCTTCGCACCCTGCGCCTGCAGGGTTTCGAGAGCTGCCGCCACGACCCTGGTGAACACCCTTGGAGAAAGGGAGAGACCAAAGGGAAGCACCCGGAACTGGTAGTGTCGGCCCTGAAAGGCAAACCTCAAGAACTTCTGGTGGTGAGATGCAACCGGCACGTGGAAGTAGGCATCCCTCAAGTCCACGGTTGCGAACCCCCCCCCCCCTGTGCATGTGCTGTGGTCAGCATATGGAATGGCAGCACCGTCAGGAATCTGTTCATTCCTCTGAGGTCCAAGATCAGGCGAAATCCGCCGACTTTCTTGCTCACGAGAAAGTACGCCGAGTAGGACCCCCCGGGCTGAGCAGAGGGTCTACTGGCTCGATTGCACCCTTGGCCAAGAGGACGGACAGCTCTTGGGCCAGAGCTAAGGCCTCTGCCGGATCGCTGACAACTGTCATTTTGACCCGGCCGAAGGCTAGGGGCCGGAACTGCAGTTCGTACCCCTGGGTTAAGGTGAGTACAGACAGCCCAGTAACTGAGCTGCTGCTGGGAAATCAGCAGATGACAGGCCCCAAGACTTCGGGGCCTAGCCCCCCCGGCCCTGAGGGGGGCACGAAAGCCCCCGGGAGGCGGATGGGTGGGCCGCTGGGACCTCCGCAGACCACCACTGTAAGCCGGTGGCTGAGTGCGGCTGCTAGAGGGGCCCATGGGCCTGCTGGGAGTGGGCACAGGCCTATGCAGATCCGAGAGTTGCTGCCTGGTCCGCCTGGCTTGGGCAGCATGCTCCAGTGCCTACAGGGCAGCTGCCCCAAACAGCTCCCCTGGCTCGACTGGCACACTATGGAGGCAGTGTTTCCCCTACATTGTCTTGGAGGGGCGCACATGAACGAGTTAAGAAATACACATGCCAGATTACCGTAAACACCAAACTGCTTTATTGTTGACTCATCAATCAGGATGAAAGCACTAGAAAAAGGCTTCATGTAAGAACTTTTTACAACAACAATGTATATATGGACAGCAGCAAGAGGAAGAGGGAGGATAGGAGAGAGGGAGGATGAACTGAAGTTGAAGAGTTATTTGCAGCATAACGGTTGGAGCTGTGTGACCGTCAGGCTACAGGTGATACTTCTTCTGCAGGATGATGAGGGGCTGTGGCCCAGTGAGGTGGTCAAATGCAGACTAAGAATTTTTCTTCCTCTGTTTTTTCTAAAAAGATTGTTTGAAT
Source organism: Pogonophryne albipinna (assembly GCA_028583405.1). NCBI lineage: Eukaryota > Metazoa > Chordata > Actinopteri > Perciformes > Artedidraconidae > Pogonophryne > Pogonophryne albipinna. The sequence continues at coordinate 466,354 of JAPTMU010000157.1, forward strand.
TCACCCTACCCACTCCCAATCCGTGACGGAGTGAACTCCGTGGCGGAGTGACACTCGCAGCTCAATGAGGCTCCCTCCTTTCAGATGGAGGGAGTAAATACAGCGGCAAGCTTTGGGACAAACTCCCCTCTCTCCGACAGAAACAGGAAATGCCGCAACTGTATGTAACAACGGTTTCAAATCAGCATCTCTTGGACAACATTTTTAATTAATAACTAAAACAGTTTATTTGGTTGGTTCATTCTGTGTACTTGAATAATCTTTATATGCAGAATTCTCTACATACAGATCACCATAAAATATGAGTGTGCTTTAGATAAAGCACCACAGTGTGTAGTTGGTAGGACAAAGTGTCTTGTTCTACTAAGTGAAGTGTTTGCCATTTGGTGCAAACGTTTGGTTTTGGTGTGTTTATGTAGTAGGGTGCAGTGCTTCATTTTGAATATGAGGTGTTTTGCACTTTGGATGTGTGGTTTTGTGAATTGTGTTTATTGTTTTGAGAAAATTAGCCCTGTTGTCAAAACATTTGTTTTAGCAATTGAAAAAAACTGTAAATCATTATGCTTTGTGAGGTTTTTGTGTGTTAGCAACTGAAACAAAATATAATGTGGTTCAGCGTCGTTTACCCATCGCTGAAGTGCTGCTCGACCACGTTTACTGACGGCAGCGGCCGCTGGAAAGCAGTAATTCACTGTGTGACTGTCACACAAGCAACTAATGTATATCCCCCATCCCCATAAGTTAATGTGTTTCCATTTGAATTGACGCTTTTTGGCATAACGCCGTTATTAAAGAACAAAAATCAACAGGAAACAAATATTTGTCTTCAATGGGAAATAACAGCGAACGGATGGTCATTAAAAGTAAGGTAAAAACAAACAGCATCTCACTATGCCTGGTAAGTGTTGCCTCACTTTATATTAGTGTGTATTTTATAAGTGTGTGGTCGCGTTATAGTGACTTTGCTTAGCACCCCTGCTCCCGCATCTGACGTAAACGTGGCGTATTTGGTTCTTGGTTTCTGGACGGGTCAGATAAGAACTGGTTTTTCGTGACCAAGAGCTGCATTACAGACGTCATGTCACGATCTTAGTTTGATGTCACGGTTTTGTTTGGTCTGTCTTGTCATGGTTTTATTTTGCAATTCTGTTCTCCCGGTGTCTTGTCTTCCTCCCTGTATTTAGTCTTGTCTCTTCCTGTTGGTTCATTATGTGTCATTCATGTCTCCCTTCATGTTGGCCACAGTCACCTTTTGTTTGGATGCTACCTCGCACCTGTTCATGGATTCTTGTTTTACCTCGTAACTGTTCATGGATTCTTGTTTTACCTCGTAACTGTTCATGGATTCTTGTTTTTTCAGCTTTTGAAAATAAAGCTCGCCTTTTGTTTCCTTTTGAAACCTGCTTCCTCCTCAATCTGCATTTGGGTCCTATTTTTCCCCAACAGTGACAGAATGAACCAACCAGAAATGGACCCAGCAGACGATCCATTTGAGGTAGAATTATAGAATTTTACCTTTTTTTTGGCTTGCTGCTTTGATTGGTGGAAGGGAGCGTCCAGTGTTCGGTGGAGGAAGGCCGCTCTGGTAGAGGCGCACCGGTTGGCAACAGAGAAACCATGTTTAGTTAAGTTCTTACCTGACTGGATTTTGGACTTTCTTTCAACATGTGATTCCCGGCCTGCTAGCCACAGGTATGCTAGCTCCCTGCCTCCCAATTCCCAACCTGACACCATACGTCTCGGTGTGTTCCGTCTGGAGTCAACCCCTGCTTCTTCCCCAGTTCCTGCTCCTGTCCAGGAGCCGTTCTCGGGTACTCGTCTGGCTTTTGGAGGTCCACTGAGCCTCCAAAAGGCTTCTAAGAGAAGGAGTTGCAGGTCCAGGCTGGCAGCCCGAGCCCCAGAAGCCATGCTTTGTGCTCCAGTACCATCCCACACAGCCATGGTTCCGTGTTCCGGTTCCGTGCCCAGCAGCCATGGTGCCTGCTCCAGTACCGGCCCACACAGCCATGGTTCCGTCTCTAGAACCGGCCCACACAGCCATGGTTCCAGCCCCAGTTCTGGCCCCAGCAGCCATGGTTCCAGCCTCAGTTCTGGCCCCAGCAGCCATGGTTCCGGCCCCAGTTCTGGCCACAGCAGCCATGGTTCGAGGCTTCTGTTCCGTGCCCAACAGCCGTGGTTCCAGGCTCCAGAACCGGCCCCAGCAGCCATGGTTTCGTCTCCAGTTCTGGCTCTCCGGCCGACGCCAGCTCCCCGTGTCCTGTCGGCGTTCCCGGCCGACTCCAGCCCCTCGTCTCCTGTTGGCATACCGGCCGACTCCAGCCCCTCGTCTCCTGTCGGCGTACCGGCCGACGCAGGTTCCCCGTGTCCTGTCGTCATTCCGGCCGACTCCAGCCCCCCGTGTTCTGTCGGCGAACCGACCGTCTCAAATCTCCTCTCAAGTTCCTTCTCGAGTCCCCTCTCAAGTCTCCTCTCGAGTCTCTTCTCGACTCCCCTCTCGAGTCCCCTCTCGAGTCTCCTCTCAAGTCTCTTCTCGAGTCCCCTCTCTAGTCCCCTCTCTAGTCCCCTCTCGAGTCCCTTCTCGAGTCCCCTCTCGAGTTCCTTCTTGGGTCTCTTCTCTAGTCCCCTCTCTAGTCCCCCCTCGAATCCCCTCTCGAGTCCCCTCTCGAGTCTCCTCTCAAGTCCCCTGTGTTCAGTGTTGGTTCATTATTTGTCGTTCATGTCTCCCTTCATGTTGGTCACAGTCACCTTTTGTTTGGATGCTACCTCGTACCTGTTCATGGATTCTTGTTTTACCTCTACCTGTTCATGCTCTTAGGCTAGCCCACACTAGTGCTAACCCAGATTCTGCTCCTCTTCTGTGTCCTGCTGTCCTCGACCACTTTGAGCCTATATCACTCTCTTCTCTCTCGGATGTAGTCATGCACCTGCGGCCGACAAACTGCACCTCAGACAGTATTCCCTCTCGCCTTCTCAGAGACGTTTTCGATTCAGTTGGAGCAAGTATTTTATTACTTATTAACACCTCTCTCAGCTCAGGATGTGTCCCATCTGCCTTCAAACATGCCGTGGTCAAGCCACTTCTTAAAAAAAAAAATCTCGACCCCTGCATTCTTGCTAATTTTAGGCCCATCTCCCAGCTGCCTTTTTTATCCAAAGCCCTGGAGCGAGTAATCTACGCCCAGCTGCAGTCTTTTTTAACCACGCATGGCATCCATGAGAAGTTTCAGTCTGGTTTTAAACCAATGCACAGCACGGAAACAGCCCTTTTAAGGGTTTTTAATGATCTCCTCCTAGCAGCCGACTCAGGTAGCCCAGCTATCCTGGTGCTGCTGGACCTGTCAGCGGCTTTCGACACCGTGGACCACAGCATTCTGTTGTCGCGGCTCAAACAGTCCGCAGGCATCACAGGCTCTGCTCTGGCATGGTTCAGGTCCTACTTAACAGATCGTAGCCTTTCAGTGCAGCTAGGTGCCTTCTCTTCCGCTAAAGCCCCTCTTACCTGTGGGGTTCCCCAAGGTTCCATTCTGGGCCCCATCCTCTTTTTATTATATATACTGCCCCTAGGTGCAATTCTCTCCAAGCACAACATCCCCTTCCACTGCTACGCTGATGACGTTCAGATATATCTCCCTCTCGCTAATGCTAACTCCATACAGCAATTGATGGATTGCTTGGCTGAAATAAAATCTTGGCTGAGCCTAAACTTCCTCACCCTCAACGAGAGCAAGACCGAGGTCATTTTTTTTGGACCCCGACCTCCGGCCTCCCAGGTTGACATTCTTGGCTCCCTGAGTAAAAACATCCTCCCCTCTGTAACGAATCTTGGAGTGATCCTTAATAGCACTTTTAAGTTCGAGAAACAGGTCAGCAGCGTAGTCAAAACCTGCTTTTTTAAAATACGACTATTGGCTAAGACCAAGTCGTTTTTATCTTTTACAGACCTAAAAAGGGTAATTAACGCTTTCGTGACATCACGACTTGACTACTGCAACGCTTTATATGTGGGCATGGATCAGGCATCCATAAAACGCCTGCAGCTAGTGCAGAACGCAGCTGCACGTCTCCTGACCGGCCACAAAAAGCGTGACCATATTACCCCCATTCTGGCCTCACTGCACTGGCTTCCAGTTCGATTCAGAATCGATTTTAAACTCCTTTTATTTGTTTTTAAGGCCCTAAACGGGCTGGCACCGGCCTACATAGCTGAGCTCATCCAGCGATACACCCCAGCCAGAGCTCTAAGGTCCGCAGACCAAATGTTGCTGGTAGTGCCGAAAACCAGGTTAAAAACCAGAGGGCACCGAGCCTTCGCTGCAGCTGGTCCCAGGCTCTGGAACGCTCTGCCCTTGCCTGTGAGGTCGTCCCAAACACTAGGTGCTTTTAAATCCTCCCTGAAGACGCACTTTTTCTCTCTGGCCTTTTAAACTTGAGCAGAGCATGACGGTTTTTGTTCTGTATTTTAACTGTGTCTGCCTCATATTTGTTGTTTTTGACCTGTCCTGCGATTGTTGCAGTGTGTTTTGTATCCGTGTACAGCACTTTGGCGCAACCTAAAGTTGTCTGGAAATGTGCTATATAAATAAACTTTGATTTGATTTGATTTGATTTGATGGATTCTTGTTTTACCTCGTACCTGTTCATGGATTCTTGTTTTACCTCGTACCTGTTCATGGATTCTTGTTTTTTCAGCTTTTGAAAATAAAGCTCGCCTTTTGTTTCCTTTTGAAACCTGCTTCCTCCTCAATCTGCATTTGGGTCCTATTTTTCCCCAACCGTGACACAGAGCCTTTGATCTCTAGCCGATCACAATCTTGTACATCCCATGATATCAGTATTACTTATCTCAACTACAGGGGTGTGTGTGTGTGTGTGTGTGTGTGTGTGTGTGTGTGTGTGTGTGTGTGTGTGTGTGTGTGTGTGTGTGTGTGTGTGTGTGTGTGTGTGTGTGTGTGTGTGTGTGTGTGTGTGTGTGTGTGTGTGTGTGTGTGTGTGTGTGTGTGTGTGTCAGAATTAAATATGTGCACACCATTATTTCTCTTTTAAAGCTGGAGCTACTTTTAGCTCTGTCACTGAACTTTCTCCTTACAGCAGCATCTTCACTGCAGTTACTGCATGCTGGATCTCCATGAGGAATTATGTAAATAATCATGTCGGTGTATACAGTTGCAAGAAAAAGTATGTGAACCCTTTGGATTCTCCACACATAGCGTTGTGTGTTCCTTCCAAACAACTCAACTTTGGTTTCATCTGTCCACAGAATATTTTGCCAGTAGTGCTGTGGAACATCCAGGTGCTCTTTTGCAAACTTCAAACGTGCAGCAATGTTTTTTCTGGACAGCAGTGGCTTCCTCCGTGGTGTCCTCCCATGAACTCCATTCTTGTTCAGTGTTTTACGTATCGTAGATTCGTCAACAGAGATGTTAGCATGTGCCAGAGATTTCTTTAAGTCTCTAGCTGACACTCTAGGATTCTTCTTCACCTCATTGAGCATTCTGCGCTGTGCTCTTGCAGTCATCTTTACAGGACGGCCACTCCTAGGGAGAGTAGCAACAGTGCTGACCTTTCTCCATTTATAGACAATTTGTCTTACCGTGGACTGATGAACATCAAGGCTTTCAGAGATACTTTTGTAACCCTTTCCAGCTTTATGCAAGTCAACAATTCTTAATCGTAGGTCTTCTGAGAGCTCTTTTGTGCGAGGCATGGTTCACATCATTCTTAAGAATAGCAAATTCAAAACTGGTGTGTATTTTTTATAGGGCAGGGCAGCTTTAACCAACACCTCCAATCTCGTCTCATTGATTGGACTCCAGGTTGGCTGACTCCTGACTCCAATTAGCTCTTGAAGAAGTCTTTAGCCTAGGGGTTCACATACTTTTTCCACCCTGCACTGTGAATGTTTACATGGTGTGTTCAATAAAAACATGAAAACATATAATTGTTTGTGTGGTATTAGTTTAAGCAGACTGTGTTTGTCTATTGTTGTGACTTAGACGAAGATCAGAACACATTTTATGACCAACTTATGCAGAAATCCAGGTAATTCCAAAGGGTTCACATACTTTTTCTTGCAACTGTAGCTCACCTGCTTGTGGAGAACATGCCGGCTGTTGCTCTGGAAACACTTGCTACATGTTAGGTTCAGGCTGACCAAGGTTGTTCCTTTGGGCTTGTTTTTTTAGTTTCTTACCACATAACTTTCCCAGTTTAATTCCAGCTAGAGGGCTGTTGCATACCCCCCCACACACACAAACACACACACTTTCTTTGCATGGTCAGCCACACATGCACATATGGACAATGGAAAATGTTCACTATGTCTCATGATTTACACCCCACTGAATGGAGCTGGAGATCCTGGGAAATTGGACATCCTGTGAACGTGGACCATTCTCTGTGTGTGAGAATAAAGGTCATGAAAGCCACTGGTGGTGGGAACAAGGGTATGACAGGACCTGGTACACCCTGGTGCTACACTCTGTACCAGTCTTACTCCTCAGCCACCCAAACTGTCTCCCTGCCTTTCAGTGCCTCACACAGTTTCTTCCCCCACAAAACATGACATCAAAGCAGTCTTTTAATTTCACTGATCTTTTATCCCAGGGGTGGGGAACCTCCGGCCTCCGGGCTGTATACGGACCCCGAGACCATTTGGCACGGTCCTCGAGGTAATTTATAAACACACGCAAAAAAGAAAAAAATTTAAGAAATCTAGACCGCAAAAGAATTAAACAAGCGAGTGCCTGTTTTTCCTGGCCAAGGTCAGGGTCCTTGAACACAACACGAGCCTAACGTGTCGTCACGTGGTATATGTCTCCTCTGACAGGGGTGTAGAGCTGACGGAGAGCACCAGAACGCCGCTCCGGCACTTCAGAAATGTCAGTATCCATAAGGAGCCGTACACATGCCGCAGTTTTTGCGTGGCTGTGTCTTTAGTTGAAAGCCCAGTGGCGATCTGTTCATCTGTCATACTGATCATACAGCCAATAACTTTGTTGTTATTAGCATCTGGTTAGCTAGCTATGCTAACGAATATAAGAAGCTTTTTCTACAACCATTCACGGCACATCTTTATATGATCATTATAGTTATAACAAAATAAGAGAATAAAGTAAACAGGTATAAAATACTATATGACAGTAAAAAAAGTTGTTATTAAAAAACAAGAATACAGTTTAAAAGGGGAGTGATTTGTAAAATATCCATAAAGAAAAATAAAATCTGCTTACAGTTCTGTTTCATATAGATGTTGAGAATGTTGCTCTCAAATTGCACCAGATTGATGCTTTTAACTTCAACATTTAAAAAAAAATCTTCCGGGGGGAGCATGCCCCCCGGACCCCCCTAGAGGAGGTTAGGTTCTGTTTTGGTGGTGATGCCACAACCGTGCACGTGCATGCATACGCGAGTCATGGTGCGATATCTGGATTAAGAGGTTGCTTTTTCTTTGCACAGCATGAAAAAACGGCTAAATTAATGGGCTGTGATTTTAGTATTTTTAAGCAGAGGTCAATAATTTGTACGGTCCTCAGAGGATGTTGAAAAAATTGAAATGGCCCTTGAGAGGAAAAAGGTTCCCCACCCCTGTTTTATTCCATAAGCTTTGCTGTGCATTGATACAAATATGTGAATCTGTACCTAGGCCTGTTATAAATGCAGACCAGCGACCATGGCCAGAAACAGGGTAACATGCCTTTATACCCAGTAGAAGTAGTGAGTTTCTCACAAAAAGGTTATAATTATTCCATTCAATTAAGTGTCATAAGCCACGTAATTAATTAAGACATTATTTCCCCTTTTCAAGCCATTTGTGCTGTTAATGTACATGTACACACACAAACACATTTTTATATATTACATAGATAGTGGTTGAAGAGAGAGGACTTTCCTTATCCAATGTTTAAAGGAGCAGGCTCACAGTAAACTAGCAAATAAATCCAGAGGCAAGGCAGGCCAGCCCTGGATCATTTACATTTTGTTAGATAGCGGCAGTTTGTCACGAGGCTCTGCGTCTCACAAGGACGCACCAGGCTTTCAACTAACTCCAAAGTTATCATCTATATCAACTTCTCATGTTGCATTAACCAACTGCAAACCTGAGCCTTTGGAGCCATTTAACAGCTAGATAAAGTGGATCATTGTTAATGACTTTATCTCGTATCTGCTTTATTTATTCATTTGTCATTGTCTTGGAAGCAGTGTGTGTGTGTGTGTGTGTGTGTGTGTGTGTGTGTGTGTGTGTGTGTGTGTGTGTGTGTGTGTGTGTGTGTGTGTGTGTGTGTGCTGTGCATATATGTTCATGAATACCCCTTTGTACACATGATGTAGTGTCCAGTTGGTGCCAAGTGTCTCCCCAGAGTTTCTAAAGCCTGGTCCGAGGGCCTCCGAGCCTTATTATGCGCCTGACTGCCATTATGTTCTGGACACACACATATTTACCCATGCACGGATTCTGGTAAGAACTCAAACCTAAGACCAGTGTTAGACAGATTATCTAAATCTATTAACTATTATCTAATGATCATATATAATAATAATCTATTAGCAATAACTATTATAAAGTGAGGACTGAAGCTGCAGAGGAGCAGGACTCTGAATGGAAACAACCACTCATCTAGCCCACAGAGTCCCGGTCAGGGTGCCAGCACGCAGGGCATCACCGGGGAGGGGGCACCCAAACATCCAGCACAAACACTGCATTTCTTCAGTAGCGAAGGATCCAGCTTAGCAACAGCTTTGTCTCTGTCCTGTTGGCAAAACTCAAACAGCGCAAACATGCATAGATGCACATACACACACAGTTTCCATGCTCTTAATGATTGGCTTTTTATGCATAAAGCATGCAGGGACACCAGGATCTGAAGACATCTGAGGGGGGGGTTACATAATACCTTTAACAGAGCTGAATATCCGCTTAAGTAGGAGCGGGGGAAAAAAGGTCTGTAGGAATGGATTTTCCAAGGAAAACATCTCATCCTACCCCACAGTTCAGTCTAATGCTCAGCATCAGCATCAACAAAAAAGCTGAATCAATGTTTTCTACTTGCTCTCCACCAGGATGTTACTGGTCATCATGAGTCTTTGTGAGTGAGTGCACCTAAGTACAGTACCTTCAATATAAAAAGCAGGTTTAATGCAGTATAGGAGACAACTTTTGGCCAGGCTCTCAAATGGTATAAGACCGGGCTGTTGTATAGCTCAGTTGGAGACCATGTACTGGAGCTTGGTCCCCAAGTGGAGGACCCGGTTCAATTCCAGCCCAGGACCAAGTGCTGCGTGTCATCCTCTCTCAAATAAAGGCACTGGTTGCCCAAATAAATCCTAATAACATGTTCTTACGTAAGACCGCTTTCTGCAACTAAGCAGAGGGCAACTGCTTTACTGCAATTTTTGTTTTTAAAGTTAGCCAGAGACAAACTCAGTTAACCTGTCAGTGTGCTGATTAGCTAGCGCACGTTAGCTATCTAGCGAGCAGAGTTGTTTCACAGGCACTCTCATACAGCCAGCAGCTCCTCACAGCTTTATACGTTGCTGTAAATGTTAAAAAAATAATTATTTTTGATCATATAAATAGTTAGTTTCTTGCATGAAAAACTGTTATAAATGCATTACAGTTCATTCAGAAGCGTAAACTGTTCCTTTGGCAACTAAAGGTTGATAAAGCTGGTGATGCTATGCAAAGTAATATTTACACTTTCACAACACGTGCTAAGACATTATAGGCTACCGCCAAGTGGAAGGGAAAAGCCATGTGAATAGGTGAAATGCAGAGGAGTTAAGGCCATATGCATCCACTTTGCAGTGCTGGTTTCTGTATTTTCAGCTAAGCTAAAGTGATGAAAATATGTATATAAAAGTAGTGACACAGATGTATAATGAATGTGTAAGTGTCACAAACTAGTGGTTATGCCGATGTGATATTTAGATCACATTTATGTTTTAGTTTTACCGGTTAAATGACAAATGCGTCGTGTGAAACAATGCCTGATAGCTAATATAGATTACTGCCTATAGTGTAACCACCTGCAGCTAATTAATGAGATGTGTAATAGTGGTGAATATCGCCAGTCAGTGTGTTTTTTAAATGCAAGCAGACTTTTTTGATATTTTGAGTTTTATGGAAGTGCAAACAAACATTAAGACAATGCATCACTTATTAGACCTAGCCAATATGCAGCCACATTGCAGTATTGTTCTTATGTTTCTGCATTGTCAGAACCAACAAAGTAAAAGGAATTTATTTCAAACTTATGCACACCCTTTTGTGTCCAACATGTGACTGCAAAACTGTTTTAATGTGCCAATTTACTAAAAACAAAGTTGAATGTACATACAGATATGAGTTAAGATTTATATTTACATGAATGTTTCACGTTGCTGTCATGGCTTCTCTTTTTTTGTCTTACTGTATTTCAAGAACAAAGTGTGTGTGTGTGTGTGTGTGTGTGTGTGTGTGTGTGTGTGTGTGTGTGTGTGTGTGTGTGTGTGTGTGTGCGTGTGTGCGTGCGTGTGTGTGTTTCTTGTCAGGGGGTTAGTGCGTGGAGGGGATTTGTTTTTTTTTATTGAAGTTGTCTGGTGACTGCTGCTTTAAGGCTGCAGAAAATGAAAGCGCTGTAATAAAGGCAGTATATCTGAGAGAACCACTGAGGGCTTCAAAGACTTTGTCTGGAATCCAGAGCCTGAGGAGTGATTTGCTACCAAAGCAGACATGTTGTGAGTTGAATGAAAAGCTTGCATTTGAAATGAAAAGTGTACAGATATGTCGGCACAGGTAATTCCAAAATAATTTGTTTTTTGTTTGGCCAAATATGCCCCTGTTCACATCTTCTTGGGTCTTTATGACGCAAATCAACATTGCGATTTTAAAGGTGGGGTTGGTAAGTTTGAGAAACCGGCTCGAGATACACTTTTTGTTATATTCTATGGAATGCTCTTAACATCCCGATAGCAATGAATATCTTAATTGCTTTGACAAAAAATCCATAAAAAAATATCATCTGTGGAAGCCGTAGTACTGTAAAAAGCACGACCAATTGTCCCGGCTAAAATAACTGGATGGCCTACCTGCCTGTCAGCCTTCCATCTGTGCACAAACTTATCTCGTGCCCTCATTGGTCATGTGCGTGTTCGTGTGTGTTGGAGGAGGGGCTCTGTAAGGAAGTGGCAGATTTTTTACGGATGTGTATTTTCAATTTCTAGCGCACTCGAGCTGGTTTCTCCAAAATTACCTACCCCACCTTTCAGTGTAGATGCATTTGCTTTTGAAACCTCAAATATTCTAAAGATGTGTTTAAATACACTCGGAGATAACACAAAAGGATCTGGGAGAAAATAACAGAAAGGAATGCAGCTCTGTGTTAATTCTGATACCTCAGTCCATTCTAATAACTTTGGACTAGATCAACCAATGTATCCAGATGCTTATCTGTGATCCACATTTAAAACTGTTTCTACATTTCTTCATCACTCATTATAATGAGGCACTTTCCACTTTGTATTCCAACTGCTGCACAGCAATCATAGGCAGAATCCGATCATACTTTACAGCAGGGGTGGGGAACCTCCGAGGGCCGTACAAATGATTGACCTCTGCTTAAAAATACTAAAATCACAGCCCATTCATTTGAAGAATGAAAAAAGCAACCTCTTAATCCAGATATCTTACCATGACTTGTGCTAGATATTTTCCACTGACCCAGAACCGGAGATCTCTTTCTGATGACCTGGATAACCTGTCCTCTTCACACAGCAGGGTAAGGACCAATAGCTACTCCAAAAGTAAAAGGCTTGAGGGAAAGCTAACGACTGGGCCTGAAACTCTGATTGTGGGTGACTCTGCTGTAAGAGATGTAAAAGGTCTGTGTAGTAAGAACAACACCAAAGTACTCTGTTTTCCCAAGGATATGGTCTCTGACTTGGCTGAGAAGATCCTGCATATTGGGGCTGAACATCCGACTGTGAAGAATGTGGTACTGCACATTGGAACAAATGATGTTGTGAAACAAGAGTCAGAAGTGCTGAAAGAAGACTTTAAATGTTTGTTGGAAACTGTCAGCTCTCTAAATGCAGAGGTGTTCATCAGTGGCCCTCTACCGCCAGTCAGAAGAGGAGTGGAGAGATTCAGCAGATTGTTTGCACTGAACACCTGGCTTTCAACTGTCTGTACTGACCATTCTGTCCATTTTATTGACAATTTTAACTTTTTCTGGGACCGCAGACATCTTTTCAAGGCAAATGGAGTTTGCCTGAACAAGTCAGGAGTGAAATTGTATATCTCTAACATATTCAACTGCCTACGTCATCAATCTGTTCTCTCTGCCAAGGACAAGCAACAAGAGGAATCAAAACAAGAGAAAGACACAACACATCGCTCAGAAAACCTTGAAAATCTATCACTGCACCCGCCTGAGGAATGTTCTGATTATGGGAGACAAATGGAGGAGTCTCCACCGCCCTTCACCCCCCCTATCACATCTGAGGATACTCTTCCTTCACCCCACAGCTCTCTCTACTCCAGTGGCGAACCGTCAGGGCCTTCAAGGTATTCAGAGAATACCCTGGAACACTCAGATAAAACAAACAAAAAAATCAATTTAATTATATAAATAAAATGTAATAAAATTTATATAAAATGAATGCATGAGAATCGTATCTGTGTTGTTGATCTGTAATATTACAGTGTTACGTTGATTTGTTTGTCCTTCTCGGACCATGCACTACGCATTTCAGTGGTTTTGCAACCAATCAGATCTTGTTCTGGGTCTCTGGGTAGAATATCCTTCAACCAAGGTATTCTACATCCTTGATCGAATGCCCTGGCCGTTGCACTGAATGAGAGCGTATATTTGGATTGACAGTTTGATCAACCAATCATATATTGATTTGTAGCCAATGGGCGTATTCTTTCAGAGTTTCCCTCGGTTCCAGGGTACTCTAGAAGGCCCGGTAGTTAACTGGCTCGAGACAGAGGATCTAGATGAATGCGACGAATCAATCCATTTCGTTTTATTGTTTTTAACGTTGAAATGGCAAGTGCAACAGGTGAAGATGAAGTTGTTGCAGAATTGTTGTGAGTAGCCTTTTCAAGACGACAATTCAGTGAAAAGACGGACATTATAACGCCGGGGGAGGGGGGTGACAGAACCCCCCCTCTATGGACGGCTCCTGACGTCTCACATGGTTGATCGGGATGAGCCTGGTGAAAGTCAGTAACGAGAGATGGGTCAAAGATACTGCGAGCGGGCACCCATGAACGCTCTTCAGGACCATAACCCTCCCAGTGTACCAGGTACTGCAACGCTCTTCCACGTCGCTGGGACTTGATGAGGCGATAATCCGGGGTGGTGGTGGGGGGTCTAGAGGGGGGCTGAAGAGGGCTCACATTAACTGATTTGATCTTGGACACATGGAAGGTAGGATGAATCCTCATAGAAGGGGGCAGACGCAGGCGGACAGCTGCAGGATTGATGACCCTAGATATGGGAAATGGGCCTACAAAACGGGGAGACAACTTCTTCGACTCAACTCTGAGAGGGAGATCCCGTGTGGAGAGCCAGACACGTTGCCCTGGGGAGTACTGTGGAGCTGGCTTGCGACGGCGATTGGCGGACCGTTGATAACGGTCGGAAGAGCGCAGTAGCGCGGAGCGGGCCTTTAACCACATGCGTCGACACCGGCTTACAAACGCCTGGGCAGATGGGACGCTGGCCTCACGTTCCTGTGCAGGGAAAAGGGGTGGCTGGTATCCGCGGGAGCATTGGAATGGAGAAAGACCAGTAGCAGAACTAGGAAGGGTGTTGTGGGCATACTCAACCCATAGAAGCTGCCTCGACCGGGAGGAGGGAGTAGAGGAGGCTAGACAGCGTAAGGCAGACTCCATCTCCTGGTTCATTCGCTCTGCTTGACCATTGGACTGGGGATGGAATCCGGACGAGAGACTAACACTGGCTCCCAGCAGCCTGCAAAACTCGGACCAAAAACGAGAAGTAAATTGTGGTCCCCGATCAGACACAACGTCACTGGGGAGACCATGCAGCCTGAACATATGTTGTAGCATGATTTCAGCAGTTTCCTTGGCAGTAGGTAATTTGGTTAATGGAATAAGCAGGGCAGACTTGGAAAACCGGTCTATGACTGTGAGTATGACTGTGTTACCGTCTGAGGGTGGTAGACCAGTGACAAAATCCAAGGAGATGTGGGACCAGGGACGATGAGGGATAGGCAAGGGATGAAGAAGACCTGAGGGAGCTTGGCGTGAGGTCTTATTTTGGGAGCAGACTAGGCAAGCAGCAATGAATTCCTTGGTATCCTTCTCCATGGAAGACCACCAAAATCGCTGTCGAATCAGGGCTAGGGACCGTCTCACTCCTGAGTGACAAGCCAGGTGAGAGTTATGACCCCACTGGAGAACCTGGGTACGGAGAGTGGCAGGGAAAAACAGACGGTTAACAGGGCAGGCACTTGGGGCTGGGTGTTCAGCATGAGAGCGCTTGACCTTATCCTCCACCTCCCAGGTCACCAGACTAATGACACATGTAGAAGCGATGACATTCTCAGGATGAGATGGAGAGCTCTCTGGCTGGAACTGGCGAGACAGGGCGTCAGGTTTGATGTTCTTAGAACCAGGTCTGTATGAGAGAGAGAAATCAAAGCGCGTGAAAAAAAGAGCCCACCTGGCTTGACGAGAGTTCAGCCGCTTGGCTGAACGGATGTACTCCAAATTGTTGTGGTCAGTCCAGACCACAAAAGGTTGCTCTGCTCCCTCCAACCAGTGTCTCCATTCTTCCAGGGCAAGTTTCACTGCCAACAGTTCTCGATTTCCAATGTCATAATTTCTTTCTGCTGGGGACAGCTTCCGAGAGAAGAATGCACATGGGTGCATCTTCTGATCCTCTGCCGACCGTTGAGAAAGAACTGCCCCAACTCCAGTGTCCGACGCATCTACCTCTACAGTAAACTGCCGAGTAGGATCTGGAAAAATCAAAATAGGAGCAGAGGTGAAGCTTGATTTTAACTCACCAAAAGCCCCTTCTGCCACAGAGTACCACCGGAAGGGAATGTCCTGAGAGGTGAGAGCTGTGAGAGGGGCTGCCACCAAACTGTAGTTTCGAATGAACCTCCGGTAGAAGTTGGCAAAACCCAGAAAGCGTTTGAGCTCCTTGCGTGTTGAAGGGCGCGGCCAGTCAGTCACCGCCTTGGTCTTGTCAGGATCCATCTTGATGTTTCCGGTGGAGACCACAAAAATCCCTGGAAAGGGACTTCTGTGGTGTGGAACACACACTTCTCGGCCTTGACAAACAGGTGGTTCTCCAAGAGCCTCTGGAGGACTAGGCGAACATGGACCACATGCTCCTGTTTTGACTTGGAAAAAATCTAAATGTCATCCAGGTATTCAAAAACACAGATATTGAGTAGATCCCGCAGAACATCATTAACCAACCTCTGGAAGACTGCAGGTGCATTGGTGAGTCCAAAAGGCATGACTAAATACTCATAATGTCCACTAGGACTATTAAATCCCGTCTTCCACTCGTCCCCCTCCCTGATTCTCACCAAATGGTACGCGTTACGTAGGTGCAGCTTGGTAAAAATAGTAGCGCCTTGTAACAGTTCAAATGCAGAGGAAACAAGTGGAAGGGGGTACCTGTTCTTGACAGTGATGTTATTGAGTCCTCTGTAGTCAATGCATGGGCGCAGAGTCTTATCTTTCTTACCCACGAAGAAAAAAAACCTGCACCAGCAGGAGATGATGAAGGCCGGATAAGTCCTGCATCCAAAGAGTCATTGATATACTTCTCCATTGACTTCGTTTCAGGAGCCGATAAAGAAAAAAGTCGACCTCTAGGAGGAGAAGTACCAGGTAACAGGTCAATAGGACAGTCACGATGAGGCGGGAGTGAGGTGGCCCGAACCTTGTTAAAGGCCTCTTTAAGGTCCCAGTAATCCTTGGGAACACCGGAAATGTCTTGACACTCAGAGGTAATCGGCTGACTGGAATCAATTGAGGAACTAGATTTTAAGAAGACAGCATGACAATGAGCACTCCACTCTCTAATAGTCCCTGAAGCCCAATCTATATGAGGATTATGCCTCCTTAACCAAGGAAACCCCCCAAATGACAGGCTGATGTGGTGCATGGATAAGGTGAAAAGAGAGTGTTTCGCTGTGAGTACCTGACATGCTCATTTGAACAGGAGTTGAACGGTGTGTCACTCTGCAGAGAAGACGACCATCGAGAGCTGTAGCATTGATGGGCTTCTCCAAAACTTCCCGACCAAGTCCCATCTGAAAGGCCAGTGTTATGTCCAAAAGACTGGCATCAGCACCAGAGTCAATAAGAACTGCCACAGTGTGCATTTTTCCCGAGCAGTTCAACTGAGCATGGATTAGGGGTCGAGAGGGCATTTCTAAATTCGGCTCACCAGCGCCCTCTGGATGACTGGTGAGCCCTGCCTTTTACAGGACAAAAGGAGGCAAAATAACCCTCCTGGCCGCAGTACAGACAGCAGTTGTCCCGCAGGCGGTGCTGTCGTTCTACCTCGGAGAGCCGGGTCCACCCCAGCTGCATTGGTTCAGAAGAGTTAGAAAATCCTCCTCTCACCTGTTCAGGAGCATGCGCAGACGGGAGAGGCGGGGCCTGAGGAGCGACGGAGAAAACCCTCTCTCTCCTTCTCTCCCGAAGACGGCAGTCAATGCGGATGGAGAGAGCCACCAGCTCATCTAAATCAGCAGGAAGGTCCCGAGCTGCCAGTTTGTCTTTAAGGCTATCCCACAGACCGTTGTAGAAGGCATCGAGAAGTGAAGAAGCATTCCAGTTACTCTCGGCGGCTATGATACGAAACTCGATGGAGTAATCGGAAACAGATCTCCCTCCTTGCGCCAGGTTAAACAGTCCCCGAGCGACCTCTCTTCCGGGTGTTGCGTGATGAAAGACTTTACGCAGTTCATCGGAGAATAAGCTTACAGACGAGCAGGCAGAGGATTGTCTCTCCCATTCGGCGGTACCCCAGTCTTTAGCTTTGCCCGTGTGAAGAGAGACACTATACGCCACCCGGGATCTTTCTGTTGGGAAGGCGGAAGGCTGAAGCTCGAAGGCGAGGGAACATTGGACCAGGAATGGTCTGCACGAACCTGGGGCTCCAGAGTAGCGTTCCGGAGGAGGCAGGCGTGCATCCGACACCGGAGGATTCTGGATTCGAACAGCGGAAGCTGGAGTTAGATCCGGACTTTGGACCGTAGGAGGAAGGTTCTGAAGATGATAACGGAGATTCACAAAGGTCCGTTCGTGACGAGCGGCCATCTCCTGCATAGCTTCAGCCATGAAGGTAAGCTGCTTCTCATGGCGTTGTAACATGACATCTTGCGTCTGCGGTTCTGTCGCTGAGTCGGCTGGGTTCATGTTGGCCAGATTGTACTGTCATGATCACAGGTACAGATCAGAACCCAATAGCACGACTCAGATACAACCAGTTTTTAGCAATGTTCAGTTTATTCAGGTCAGGGACAGGCAGTGTCAAAACCAGGAAATCCGTCAGACAGGCAACCAAAACCAGACAGGGAGCAGGCAGGAACTCGAGATCCGTAAACAGGCAGGCAGGGATCAAAAACCAGGCAGGACAAAAATCTAGGCTAGAGAATAACACACACTGGAGAGCATGGCGGAAACGACAAGACAATCTTGCAAAGGACAAGTGATAGTGAGGTGACAGGGCTCGACATTAACGACTGCCCGATGGCCCGGGGACATCTAGTATTTAGCTCGGGCAATGAAGCTACACCTGCTGGTTGCCCGATCGGGCAATCTATTATGCCAGTATCATGGAGCTCGCGGATCCAGTAATGAGTGACCCGACAGTAAAACTAAACATATCTATAACTAGTTTAGGTAGTTTGAGAGGTAATTAAAATAGCTACGTGTGATATTCTAACCTGAAGTGTGATCATGCAGAGCTGCGTGTCGACCATAGGTGTCGACTCGTCAGCAGCAGCTGATCTCTCTCTCCCGTCAGATTAGACTTCACTCGCGTTTATGTCCATATCGATCAGATCCAGCTAGTTCTAGCTAATGATATGACTACCTGCTTATTAAAAGACACCTAAACAATAAGTGTCGCTATGCAACTGGGTGAGGCCGCAAAGTATAGCGCAGCATTATGCATTTGTTTACATGCCCACCGAAACCCCGAGGCATTACCAACAGATCAACGCACAATCAACCCATACAGGACATCTCTTTCTCCACATTAAGTGTTAGACATTAGAGTTGACTATTCTTGTCTGTCACATACTCTTCTTGTCTGTCACATAAGTGGCGCAACTGAAGCGGTGTTGCGCTAAAGGGAAATTATTTTGACCGGACATTTTGACCGAAGAGATTTGGATTTGCCGGCTAACGGGAACTCATTTTGTGTGCTTCGCGGATGCGCTCGGCTCCTCTCGACTGCTGCTCGGGTCTGCTCGGTCAGCTTCCGGATGAGGAGGCATTTGTTCGACCAATTGGTCGAACAAATGCCTCCTCATCCGGAAGCTGTTAAAAATGTTTGTAATGTTATCTACTGATAACATTACAAACATTTTTAACAGGGGCCATAATAGTGTAAATAATGTTTGTTTTGGCAGTTATAACTGAATGTAATGTTTTCTTCTTTTTTACATCTGGGAAGGCATTTGCCTTCATCAGATGGAAAGTGTCTTGACCAACAACTTAAGTATTTCTTATAGCTATGCAGGGCATGCAAGCGAGCAAACACAAACAAGAACAAACAAACAAGTGAAATGAAGAATAAAATTGAAATTGTACAATATAATATTGTGGTGGTTCATCTTATAATTCAGTCTAGAGAATGCACCAGACACCATCTAAGACCTGCAAAAATCAAAATGTTCTAGGGGGAGGCCCTCCAAACCCTTCGTGCGTCATTTCGTCCGCCCGCATTTTTCAGGGCAATCTCTATTGGGCTCAGGGCCATCTGTAAATTAGCTTAGATGGCCCACAGGGCCATCTCCCAAAAATCCTTAATGTCATGCACTGGTGGTGGTATAAATACTGTGGGGTGATGAGGGAATGAGTAACAGGTGAGGGGAAGGGCTGGGAAGACCAGGTGAGGGAAGTGAGCTGATTACAAGGGCCTGGAGGAAGGCGGGATCTGAAATGACAGGAGAGTTAAGATGAGCCAAACCAAACAAACAACAATAGATGCGTCTAACTTGTGACAGACACGGTTCGCCACTGCTCTACTCTCCGTTCACCCTTTCACCCTCGCCCACCCTCCTGGAGATTGCTGAACACACGAAGGAGATACAGAGGGTTGGCACCAATTCCTTCCTGAAGTTCAATGACCAAACTAAGGCAATACTGCAGTCTCCGAAGCCTGATAAGGATGTGTGTGTACAAAACGCAACAAACTCTTACTGATATGTGCTGGGTCCAAGCTCAAGGGTGTATGGCACTCTCAACTCTTTCTAGGACAAGCCGGGGCCCTGCCTCCCTGTAGCTTTGCCGATATCTGTGTTGATAGGTAATAGATTAAGAGCGGTGAATCTCGTTTGAGAAACAGGAAGTGCTCAAAAGTTTGTGTGAGTTTATCAAATTTAGAATTGATTCCATGTCAAACAGCTTGTCACAAAAACTCTTACGGCCCGTCCACACAGCGGCGTGCGTTGAAGCTTCCAACGCTTCTGCCCATTCACTTTGAATGGGGTGACGTCACTTTTAGCCGAACTGCATTTTGGGAAGCGACGTGGAGCGTTGCTGGCGTTGCTGGCGTTGCTGGCTTCAAAAGTTGAGCAATGTTCAACTTTTGACGCCTCGACGGAGAATGAAATCCCATTTATGCAAATCTGCCAGTACAAACGCTAGCCAATCAAACCGTGTGTATGCTGGGAGAGATTACGCAGGTCATTTCCTCATATTCCAAAAAAATGGAGGGAAAATTCATTATAGCGGTAGCGAATCACCCGGTACTGTATGATCAGTCTCTGTTCATCTACCGGGATACAAACCGGAGGAGCGAGGCTTGGAGGGAGGAGGCAGAGACAGTGGGTGAAACTGGTAGGTTTTCGCCTGTTTGGGGATTTTATATCCAGTTTACTTCGTTTTAACATTGCTATTGCTTTGTATGTCGGGGGCGGGAGATTCATGTGATTGGTTGTTGGTCGCGTTGCTCGCAAAAAATCCCCAAGCTTCAGATACGCCCACCTCCAAGCATCAACGCACGCTGCTGTGTGGACGCTCCGTTACTGATAGTGTATTTAACAAACTTAAACTAGCTTTATTAAATGTCAGGTCTTTGGCAGGAAAAACATTTTTAATCAATGATTTTATCACTGAGCACAATCTCGATTTTATGTTTTTAACGGAAACTTGGATTGAACAAAATAACATTGCAGCTTTTCTTATCGAATCAACCCCTCCCAACTTTAGTTTTATGAGTCAGGAAAGCATGCATAAGAAAGGGGGTGGAGTTGCTATTCTGTTCAATGATTCCCTTCAATGCAGGAAGACATCTTATGGGAACTTTGCTTCTTTTGAATATGTGGCCCTTCAGCCGAAATGCTCCTCTCGAGATCTGTTCCTAAATATCTATAGACCACCCAAATACTGTGCAAGCTTTTGTGATGACTTTACTGAACTGCTGTCTATAGTGTGTATTGACTTTGACCGTCTAGTCATTGTTGTTATTTTTTGTTGTTGTTGATTTTAACATGTTGACAACCCCCAGGACAGAGGGGCTAAAGAACTGTTTTGTGTTCTTGATAGCTATGGACTGACTCAGCATGTGACGGAGCCCACGCACAATAAGGGGCACACTCTGGACTTAATGATCTCAAAGGGTCTGAATATCTCTAAGGTTGTGGTGACTGATGTTGCACTCTCTGACCATTCCTGTGTTTTCTTTGAGAGCTCTATTTCTGTTCATACAAATGTTCAAAAAGAGATAACCACAAAGCGATATTTAACTGAAAACACTAGGGAAATGTTTACTCAGAATTTTTCTTCCACACTTGCCCCTGCTAACATCTCAGTAAATGAGCTAGTAGATCATTTTAATTCAAAAATTAAAAATGTTATAGATGCCATTGCTCCAACTAAGGTAAAGGAAGTGATTGGCAAGAAAATAGCTCCATGGAGAAAGGCCATGACCGTGAGAACAGAAAAAAGAGAATGTCGAAAAGCTGAACGCAGGTGGCGAAAAACAAATCTCCAGGTGCACTTTGAAATCTATAAAGAGAGACTTGGCCTTTATAATTTGGAATTGAAAAACGCACGACAGTCTTTCTTCTCTGACATCATTACCAAAAACAAAAACAACGCACGTGCCTTGTTTGCTACCGTCGACAGACTAACTAACCCCCCAGTGTCAGTAGCCTCTGAATTTCTATCCACCAGGGCGTGCAATGATTTTGCCTCCTTCTTCACTGACAAAATTCAGAAAATCAGACAAGCAGTCAGTGCCTCTGCATCAGGTACAGCAAATGTGTTGTCCCTATGTCCACCTAATATCAATTCAAACACCATGACACAATTCCATCAGATTAATGATAAACACGTAGAGGACATTATTCAACTTCTGAAATCCTCCTCCTGCTGCCTTGATATTATTCCAACAGGATTTTTCAAAGATGTTTTTTGTTGCATGGCCTCAGATCTACTTCATATAGTAAACAAGTGTCTTCACTCAGGTATTTTTCCACAGGCCCTGAAAACTGCAGTCATTAAACCGCTCTTAAAAAAGAATAATCTAGATGCTTCAGTAATGAACAATTACAGGCCCATATCAAACCTCCCATTTCTAGGTAAAATCATTGAAAAAGTTGTTTTTCAACAGTTGAGTAACTTCTTGAATTGAAATTAAAACTGCGGTCACAGACGTGCACGCAGTTGTGGGCGGGCCTTCGCGTCCGAGCGCCTGTAGGGGAGGGTCGCCGGTCGTCCCGGCATCAAGCAGACGCGGGCGAGTCCTCCGAAATTCGTAATTTCTCAAATGTTCGCGTCCCGGAGTCCCAGTTCCTCCGGCCGCGACCCGGATACATATGTGGGCGCGCCGCCTCGAAGGAAAACACATTTCTGTAAAGGCTCGTCGACGATCGATTATCGCGGAGGCTGTCTGGAGGAGCAGTAACCGTGGCGTGTGGTGCAGTGGGTTGTGCAGACTTTCTGCCCTTGACCGTTTGTTTACTCAATAAACGCATCTCCACTGGATATTAGGCTATGTATGTTTTTAATACAACTGCTTTAATTGTGAGCCGACATTTACAGTGAGAAGAGCTGCTGAGGCCAGTGCAGAAAGCAGAACAGTGTGTATAAAATATATCACTCAATAATAGAAGTAACAGGCCGACATTACAGACTTTAGTAGATATCTACAAATAAACAGTTGATATTTTTCATAGAACCAAATAGTGCTTCACATCATAACATATACATGGGCTGTAGCCTGATATATATTATATGCTTTAAGAGCTGTATGTGTGTGTTCAGTCCTGGCGTCCGTGCAAAATTATACAACTTTTGAAGCATACTAAAGGCCTCAAAAACAGGAAACGCCTGCAGAAAAATAATAATAGGAATAATTCCACACTCGCACTTCGTGCTTGGACGCCCCTTGGGTCCTAGCTAGATTTTTTTTTAAATGTTGAAGTTAAAAGCATCAATCTGGTGCACTTTGAGAGCAACATGAAGAGATCTATGAATACATCTCTCAACACCCATATGAAACAGAACTGTAAGCAGATTTTATTTTTCTTTATGGATATTTTACAAATCACTCCCCTTTTAAATTGTATTCTTGTTTATTAATAACAACTTTTTTTTACTGTCATATAGAATGTTATACCTGTTTACTTTATTCTCTTATTTTTTTATAACTATAATGAAAAAGGTGTGCCTTTACCTCACTGCAGAGACGTGCACAGGTACGGGCTAATGTTGCCCGGGCATCGGCCCTTTTTCCCTCTTTGGCTGACCTGCCATTCTGGAGAGAGCAAAAGTATTTTTTTTCTGTTGTGGCCGAATCAACATGATAAACCCACAATTAGTATTGTAGCCTCTCGCTGCAATAAAACACACCTTGTCAGCGCTCAGCGCTGTCATCTGCCACCAGTCACGTGACTTTGTTTACAATCTGACAGCTGGAAGCAAAGGAAAGCCCTCCGGCGGCCGGCCTCATATGGCTATGGACGGTGATCATAGCAAATGCCTGCCTGCCCTGGCTTTGGTGGCCAATCCCCGGCTCAATCTGTCCCCGGAAATATCCCCGTTTTTAAATATGCTTTAAAAACACATAGCAAGGTGAAATAAAATTGTAACAAAGTTGATGTTTCAATGGCGTGGTGCTTGTTCGCAGCAATACAATTATTGTAGCGTTAGCATTTAGCGTTAGCAGCCTTATTCTTCTTATATTACTTATTTTACTTCTTCTTCTTCTTCTTCTTCTTCTTCTTCTTCTATGTAATTGCCTGTGAAATTTTGAATGGATAGTATGACCACAAAAGTGTTTTAAACCAGGTACGTTTTTATTATTTATGTTCTATATCGCTGTGTGTGATAACATGTTTTACATATTGTATTGGTGCCGGTGCGTTAAAGACCCAGGGACGTGCACAGACATTTGGAGGGGCTATATATTTTATTATCAGTATGTCCAACCCAGTCTCATAAAAAAACGTGTAATAACTACATTGGTCCACAACTTGGGACGTAGTATTTCTACAAAAACTCTGAAATTGTAAGATCCCTACGTTTTTTTTCACCATTCATTCCAATGGCTGGCGTCTATGTCACGTGATCTTCACATTTCTCCCTGCAGAAAAAAAAAACAAGGCCGAACTTCGTTTTATTCTCGGTGTAAAATGCCTATTTTAAAGTTAGTTTGGCCATTAAAATGCATTTTGATGTCATTTGATGCGAGAAATATGAGTTATTATTTCAGATTATGTGTGCAGTGGATGTACATGATCTTTAGTTTGCTAGTTATTACGAAGATTACTTCAGGAAATTGTGTCAAAACAACGTTTTCATTGTTACCAAGGTGGTTGCGAGGGACGCTGCTATCGATATTATTTATGTTATGTTGTGTAACTGTTTAATGGTGTTATCTTTATTGCTACCCCCTTCCCCGTCAATGTATAGTGTTGGTCCACAGCGCAAACATATTAGTTTAACAAAATCCGCATCTAAAATTGTGGCATAGATACGTTATTTTCCCCTGTGCAATTCTCCATTTACTCAACAATAACACATAATTATCCTTGTGTTTGTTTATTTGTTTGATTAATAAACACAAGTTGGAGTCCGTCAGGACCGAGGGTCGGAGCAGCTCATTTGCTTTACAGAATATTACACCCGGAAGTAAGTATTCTCTCCGCTTCGCTTGACAAACCCCGTGATAGTCCTCAAGCTCTGTGATTGGAGAGTGTGCTCCGAGGGTTACGCCGAGCGTCAAACAACACTTGAAATGGGATGGAACCACGGCAGACTGTCCAAAACTGGATTTGAACGGGTCCACCGCGTTAATACCTGACAAGGCCGGAGATGAAATATCTACATACATCTTATAAGAGTATATAATTATGTATAATATCAGTTAAAATAAGTGCTTCAACATAGTTAATATTGCTGGAGGTATGCACACATATTGATAGATGTCTTGTAATGCACTATTGAGGAACCTGCGACCCAAGTTTTTCATTCAATGCATAACTACACCATAGTTGTGTAGGCCTATATGATATGTCAATAAACCTTAGAAAATCTTGAAATCTTGAAAGGGATGTGCAAAATAGTCATTATATACAGTCTTTAATTAACTATTAGTAGAGAATAACGAGTAATGAATATACTTTATAGGGATCCTATTAATATCTAATAATAAAAATAATGAAATTCAATAACATGCTTTAACCACTAGGTGTCCCTTTATATCAGCTGTGCACCGTTATGGTGTAAATACAGCCTATCTACCAATTGGATCAAATATAAAAGTCAGCCGAATTAATGTTGATACTGCAAGGAGACGTATTGTGTGAAAAGAAATGTAAGATGTTGTTTAATTGCTGATATATTTATGATCCACGTCACGTTTTCAGTTTTGGCGGCAGTTATTCATGTTTGTCTAGAAGTCTTCTCATCAGGGCTCTATAAATAGCGAACTACGGCAGATATGTAATATTTAATGTAGCCGAACCGTGTATTACAATGCCGTTAGAAAACTTTACACCTTCATTGCAAATTCTACAAAGCGCCATGCAGCATTTGTGGAGACACAGAAAGCTATCAACCCAGGTCAGTGCCCCCTTGAGCTACAGAAGCTCTCAGACACCCGCTGGACCTGCAGGGAAAATGCCTTGAAAACAATCCGAAAGGTCCTCCCTGCTGCCATGCAATGCCTGGAGGATCTGAGGAAGTGCGAGCCACCTGATCTCGCTGCAGGAGATGCAAAAATCCTGTTACGCAGCATCAATTTTGAATTCCTGCTCTGTTTGGAGATTACAACACCAGTTTTCCTGGAAACATCAATGGTTTCCAACGCTCTCCAACAGAAAGACCTAGACCTGGCAGCTGCATACACTGTTGTTGATGGTGTCCTAAGGCGAGTGCAGGAGCTGAGGACAGATGAGCAATTCACAGAGATTTTTATGAAAGCCACAACAGCAGCTGAGGCACTGGACATTGAAATTCCAGAACAAATTCCAGGCCAAGGAAGACGCCGGAAAGTCCCCGAAAAATTCAAGTACAGCTCCACCTCGGCAAACGAGGACCACCATGTCCTGACACTGGAGGAGTACTACAGGGGAAAGCTGTACTTCACCTTCCTAGACATATTAAGGCAGGAGCTTGAGAGGCGCTTCAGAGGTGAGGGAAAAAACAGCAGTGACATCCTAGGTCTCTTCACAGTCTCACTGACCCAGCTCAGTGGAAGAATATTGACCAGGGTGAGGGTCTCAACACTGTGCATTCACTTTGTGAGTTCTATGGCTTCCAGGGAGAGGAGATCCATCTCAAAACAGAGCTAAGAGTCTTCCATGCAACCTACACATGTCCAGAGAGGACTGCAAAGGCAATGCTGGATGTTTTCAAATAATTTGATGCTCACACCATATTTCCCACACTGTTCAAGCTCATCAAAACCTATGCCACTCTGCCTGTCTCAACGGCAACAGTAGAACCCACGTTTTCAAAGCTGAAAATAATCAAAACAAGGCTGAGAAATCTATGTGGTCAAGAGCGTCTGTCTGATCTTCTCCTACTGGCTGTAGAAAGAGAGATCCCTGTTGACAACAACGAGGTCCTGAAGATTTTCATTGAAATGGTTCCCAACAGGAGGCTTCTTCTCTAACACTTTGAGCTGTACCTGAACTGAACACAGACTGAATCACAAATGTAGCAGTTGGACACAAAAGTCTAAAAGTCAACTGAGTGTACAATGACAGTGTTGTTTTTTTATTTGAACCTTTTACATAAAAAACAAGTTAGAATTTCCAAGAGGTCTTGTGTTGTTTTTTTTCCAGCGGGGGAGTTAACCAAAACAGGCCATACTGTAAACATCATCAGAGGTAATGTTACAGCAAACACACACACACACACACACACACACACACACACACACACACACACACACACACACACACACACACACACACACACAGAGACACTTTGAAGGTCACCTATCATGCAAAATGCACTTTTTGATGTCTTTTATACATAAATATGTGTGTAAGGAGAAACGGGGGTACAATGGAGCTGATCCAGATTCGCTGTGGTCATATATATATATAATATACATAATATATGCTGAATCCCCTCCCTTGGCTGTGTGTCTGTGTATTCAGCAGGATGTCTACGAGAGGGACTTAGAGTAAAGTTGTTATATATATATAATACATATAATGGCACTATAGCAGTAAACACTTAATAAAGCACATGTCAAGCTATGTGCTGTATCAGAAACAACTAGAGAATGCAATTCCTGAAGAAATTGCTCGTGGGAATGCTTTATGCTGAAAAGCTGACGCTGAATTGCTATGCTGAAATGTAATGTGTAAGAAGAAAGTGAATAATTTAGATTGAAATTAAATGTGTAAGAAGAAAGTGAAGAATTTAGATTGAAATGATACATGAACACTGGGGGCTTGAATGTGTGATGAGAGAAGAAAAGAAAGTAAAAAGGCTTGGAAAAGCAGCAGAATATTTGAACTGCAAACTTTTGAACTAACTTGATGGCGAATGATCTGTCGCCATGCCAACGGCATTTGATGACATCCCATAATACGCTTAGATGCGTTGATGGCTGCATCATTACCAAACCTGTTAAGTTTTGGGCCGTTTGGAGCATTTTCACTGAAGTTATGAGAAAAACGTGTTTCATGGCGAGCATTGTGTTGCCATGGCAACAGCATTTGAAGAAACCCCATAATTGACGTAGAGCTGTTGAGGGCTGGACCGGTGATATACAAGCGAAGTTGGGGGGACGATCGGACTGTGTCCATTGGACTTACAGCGGCATCGTGCTTCATGGCCTGGCAACGGCATTTGATGACAACGCATAATATGCTTAGATGGCTGCATCGTTATCAAACCTGTCAATGTGACATCATCGTGTTCCATTACACAGGTGAGCAGGGGCGCAGGTGAGATTTTTGAAATGGGGGGACGAAACTGAGAAATTATTTTCACGATATTTACTTACTATTTGTTTTACTATGTGTTTTACAATCATAAGTAACATTAACCGTAAGCTCAAATATGAACTGTTTCAAGATCAAATATAATACAATGTAAGTATGTATATGGATTAACAAATGAATTGATATTTACCTTTAAGTGCAAGAAGGATAATTTATTAAGGCGTTTGAGGAAATAACAATTTAGAGGAATAACAATAAACAATAAGTAAAAGTAATCTATATATCACACATATATATGCATATTACAACGATCATGGGTTACAAATATATATATTGAAAAAAATGATTAAAAAAAATCAAAATATATATATTTTTAAATATATATTTGTTTTTTTAAATGGGGGGACGGATAAGTGTCCCTATGAAACGTAAGACGTATCCCCCCCCACTATCTGCGCCCCAGGGTATGATGCATGCTACAATGGGTGATCTGTTTGGTATTTTGAGCAAAACACTTCAGAGACATGTTTTGTAAAGTTATGGCCCTATAATATATTGTTCAAATATAGCATAATAGGTGACCTTTAATTAATAAACTAAATATTAAAACAGGTGAAATACTATTACAGTCCACAGGTTCCCTTACTTTGAATGATAATAGCAGGGAACAGGGCTTGTTGTGGAAAAGTGAAAAGGTTATATTAAAGTCCTTGATAAAAGTAGAGCTGTGATAAAAAGCTCTGTCTGTCTGTCATCATCGATGCCGTGTTTCCAGTTTTGTTGTTGTTGTTCAACCAAGTTTAAACAGGTTGTGGAGGAGAAGCTGGCGCAGGAGTAGGTGTCTGGGTTTTAAATGATGGCCGGAATTCTCTTCGTCAACGTCTTTTTGACAAACTGAGGGATATTTTACTATAAATCAAGCAATGTGCCCTTGCACTGTGTGCAGATGATTGGCAATGTACCTTAGGATCAACAATTCTGACCTCAGCTAAACAAGAAGCATTCATTTGTATTGGTTTATTAGTAACTGACTGTAGTACCCGGATGCCTCAGCATAAAGGAAGCCTCCTGTGGCCCAGGGTTGTTTGTGCTGGCTCCAACAGAAACTAATAAAGTTCATCAGTTGGATATAGTGTCTGTGTGCGTACATGTGTGTGCATTTGTGTGTAGATTATTGCGTGCATGTGTGTGTAGGTGTCTCTGTGTGCATTTGTGTGTATAGGTTTCTGTGTGCATTTGTTTGCGAGTGTGCATCTGTGTGTTCAGTGTGTACAGGAGAGTGTGTATGGCCTTAACCTACGTATTCAATCCCAACATGAAAGTTGATAAAAGAAGGCCCTCTGCTGGACACTGTTTGTTAACCCTGGTTCTATGAAACCGCACACGCACACACAAATACACACACACACACATGTCTCTGTAGATTTATGAATATTCCTAAGGCATTTAAATACAAGTGATTTCTTTTTATTTTATTTCATTAAGCTCTCATTCTCAAGAAGACATGTTGAACAGCAATACAACAAAAAGTTACAGACAAGGACAAAAGTAAACTCAAGGCAGGTGGCCCTTGCTTGTCTGGACACACCTCATGTTATTATTGTGAGTATGTTGTTGTTCCTTCTTTCAGTTCAAGTATGGTGCAATGACTTGTTTTACTTCAGAGGGTCAGAATATCAAAACACTGCAGTGAATGTAATTTCTTTGTTACAAATGTTGACCTGGCTGCTTTACTCTCAGTGAAAGGTTTGACCCTTTGCTAAAATGCTTCTGCCCTTAGTCAGCCGAAGGTTTGGCACTTGAAGCCTTGGTTTACTTACAGCAAACTGAAGTTGAAGTTACAGCTTTGCACATACTGCACTGCGTGAGGTTTCCCCAGAGCACTAAATGACCTACATAATCTGTTTGGTTGTGCGAGAGGCTTAATTAACATTCCCTGAGTGTTTACAGTCAATTATTCAACACAGTGGCTTTCTGTGGGAGCTAGTCATTACTCTAATGCTGTCACAGAGGGAACAAATCCTCTCTTTAAGGGAAAGGAATCCCCAGGGAAAAGATCTTTGAATGTCATTTGAAAAGCATTTAAGTCAAGTAGTTTTCTGTATGATATCCGCTAATCCTGAAAAATCATCTGGATAAAAGTAGAAAGAGAAAGTGACCCCGTTCAGTGCTGCGGTTCAGTGCCTCGCAGCTGGTCACAATGTGCGCAGCCAAGCTGTGAGATGTGGGCTGGAGTGTAAAGCCCACGTACATATACAGAAAGCCCGGTTCCTACACTGCTGAGGATAAACAACACCCCCGCCAAGCTTTACAATTCAATAAGTGCATGCATGTTTCATCATCATTGTGCATATCCGCTGGTTTGATATGAAACAAACCAAGTGCCTCCCTGCCCACATGCATGCATGCACACCATACAGACACACTCACAAGACACATAGTCTATGGGTACACACAGATAAACACATTCAAACCCTCCCAGCATTAAACAAGCTGCCAAGCAAACTTGTAATTACAGCTCGTTCTCAAATGCTCCTACTTCCTTTTTTACACATTCTCTCTATTTTCTCTTCCTGTTGAGTCTTCTGTTTGACCGCAGGCTGTGTTGCATGTGGCTGAGGAGACGCCATGAGGCAGGATTTACATCTGGGCATTAACATTCCTGACGCTTTGCTCTGGTTACTGTGAAGGACCTGCTCAGTAAACGTCTGGGGTGATGAGTAAACGACAGAGGAGACCAAGTTCTTACAACGTGGGTGAAGGCAGATCCAGGGTCAGCCTGCCTCTAAAGAGATGAGCAGAGCCTGCACATGGATGTGAGACAGGAGCTTCCTCATGTAAGATAGTCCCAGTGACCGATGCAGCAATGTTTTGAGTGGCTGGGAAAAGCAGGAGTTCAGTCTGCACATGATCAGCTGCTCTTGTGGCTTTGCTGTTGTTTTCTATGGAGAGAGCAGCCTGGCCTGTTTAGCATGCAAATCACAAATACACAACACAGAAGATTACGTAGAGGCAGGGCACAAACAACATGAGGAAGGCTGTTTGTGCCGCTACATTTGGGTTCTTCACTCAGCTCAATTCTACATGACCAGCTCTGTTTATCTTTTAAGAATTTCACAATGAAAAATACATCTGGTGGTTATTAATCAGATTTATTTTTTAGGGCCTTCGACCGTTCTTTTTATTTTAAAAACCCTTCATTTTTCAATCAACAAATACCGTATAACCCACACAAATATATAGTAACTGAAAAAAAAGAAAAAAGGGAAAAAATAAGGAACAACACTACTCCGCATTTGCAGTCTTTATTTTTCCTTGTATACAGTCTATTTTTCCAGCGGTGTTCACAGGTCCCTGCTTTAGTCCTTCCAGGGGTGTCAAACTCAAATACACAGTGGGCCAAAATTAAAAAATGGGAACTAGTCGAGGGCCGGACTGGTTCAATGTTTATTGCAAAACTTATTGAAATTAACTTATTGCACATATTAAACCTGGAACTAACAAAGCTGAAATGATTGCCTAAAAACAACATTAAACATTAAATAATCAGTTGCATTCATTTCTTATGGCTCTATCTGCAGAGTCATTTCTTATGGCTCTATCTGCAGCTTTTCCTCAGTCATTTCTTATGATTACATTTTTCCACAGGCCAACAACAGCTTCAAAAAAACAATTTCCCTCAAAGAAAAAACCAAACATGCCCTGTTGTCTCAAGAAAGAAAGTGCAGAAGGAAACATCCATTGAAACTCAGTGTGCTGCTCTGTGATGCTAGTTCAAGCCAGATACTTGGCATCTCATCTTGGGTGCAAGTTCATCAATGTTTGAGGAAACCCTCAGGATTGAGTAGGGTTGGGAACCGAAACTCGGTTCCAGATGAGAACCGATAAGAAAATGCCGGGTACCGGGTACCCATACAAAATACACAATTTCGGTTCTGCTTAATGGTCCCTAAACGCGGTAGACCCTGTATTCCACCGGGTCCGTCTGCGACAAGAAAAAGAAAAAGATCTAATAGTAATTAGAAATTATCCTGCGGGCCGAAATTAAATCCACCAAGGGCCTGATTTGGCCCCCGGGCCTTGAGTTTGACACATGTGCCTTAGACGGTAGCGCAGTCTTTCCATAGTATATCTTTCTTCTATGCACCATGACAAGTCAAATTCCTTGTACGTGTCAATCTACCTGGTAATACACCTGTTTCTGATTCTGATTCTACAACGTCCAGCCATTGAACCAGTCCAGTAGGGTCACTCTTTCATCTTTCATCATGTGATGGCCTTTTACCCGCATCAGGATTTAAAAACTAAAGATGTTCCTCCTCTCCAATTATACCATCCGGATTAAGCCCAGGTTCATGACCCTGGGGTCACAGGGAATTGTATAAACTAATATTTCTTTGTTAAAATAACCCTAACACAAAATGCTTTTACTTTTACACATAAGGTATGCGAGTGAGTCAAATGTCCACATTTTCTCCAACCATACTGCTGTTTTCCCAATTGTTTATTTTTGATGGAGTAACATAGAAATGATGCATTTTCCATCCAAAATGTTATGTGGTTGAGTAAACCACATAACATAATGCATGCATGGTTCTTTGTATGTGTTTGCTGCGCAAGCACCAACCAAAAACGTGTGCAGAGAGAGGGAGCTTTTATTCCCTGGCTGTGTGTATCACTATTCTTAAAGGCTGGTTCACCGTAATCTGAGATCATACCTTCTCCCCCATTCTTGACTGTAATATTTTTGACAGCAAACTCTGTCAGACATACACACATACAGTACTGTGTGACATGGTTTGGATCCCGAAGGATTCTTGCTCTCACACTGTTTATGAATGAGCTTCAGCGCTCAGTCTGACAGCCGCAGATTAAAGAGGAAATAAAAGTACAACCCTCACTGACAGGGTCCACCCGCTCCAACAAATGAACTTTCCAGTCTTCGTTATGATAGTTTGTCTCTTTAAATCCAGCATGATGCTTATTTTGTAAATGTTGGTCCTATTGACAGTTAATTACAAAATATTGGAGTGTTTGCTTTAGGGCGTGGCTACCTCTTGATCACAGGTTGCTACAGAGACGGAGAAATTAATGAAGATAAATCCCAGAAACTTTTTTGACATCCTCTTTAAGGGCACTCCTCGGGTAGTCATCATGTTGCATCATGTCATTGTCAATGCCTCTTTGTGAACGTCAGTCATAACATATTAGCAATTTGCTTCATGTCCAATTCCATCACCTGCATAGTGTGTGCAAACAATGAACTCTAACTGGCCAACTCTGTGTACAAGTAGTCCCCAACAATGTCAAAGATCCTTCTGACCACAACGCTGTCTTTGGCCGGTCTTATCTGGATCAGCGGGGACTGGCTGAGCAGTGGAAAGGAGTTTTCCTGCTGTTGATCAGAGACAGACAGATCCAATGTCTCCCTATGAGCTGAGTGGAATCAGTGGCAGTACAGTAACAGTTAGTAACCACGAGGGCAACCATTCATATCTGGAGTCATTTGGTTCACATTGATTAGAAAGATTTGACTTAGCAATTCTACACATGATCTCCTTATGAAGCCCAGTGCTATGTCTCCTTCAGTCAGACCCCTCCCCCTCTTTGATCAGTACTAACCAGGAGAGAGGAAGTAGAGGGGATAATATCCGATTATTGACACACAGCTGAAACCAGGTACTTGCCAAACCAGATCAGCAATATTTAATCACTTTATACTATTAGTGCTGAGCCCCAAACTAGGTTCCAATGTGACATTCTCAGTGGTTTTTGCTGCTCTAATTGGATTAACACCTCAACACATATGCTGCCATTTAACAGGGAGCTAAATTGTGGGCAATTACATTCACTTAAAAATAGAAACATTTATGGTGTGAAACAAAACTGTGATTCCTTTAACTAGTCCTCGTTAAGTTCTTGCTTTATTTATTGTTGCAGATTTAGCCACATTTGCCATGTACTGTGAGTTTAGGATGTGACTGCCAAACCTTTAATTCCCAATGTATTGGCCTCAGTCTTCTAATCATTGCTGCAGAGAATGGAACATTTGTGCAACAATAAAAAATGGAATGCAGCACTGAGATGCTTAAGTGTTACCTCACGGTTTTCACATGAATAATGTTCATTTCACTTTATCCCTGATGTGTCTAGTAATTTGGCAAAAAACAATCAAATTGAGTGTGTAGTTGTGTTCAGATTGCACAAAGGATGGAGGAAAATGATGCAAAGACATGCAGGTATCAATATCAGGGAAAATAAACAGACTGCTCAAACAGTTCAGCAGTCTAGTTCATTCATATTAAGCACGTGAATGGCACCAGAAAAAAGCTCATGCAAGGCATAACTGTGTTCAGCAAACTGTTTATCTTTTAGTTTATTGTATTGCATATATAAACCCCTCACACCATAAGAGGTCATCAACCAGCAGACAGGGGAGGACCAGAAATAATCTTTAACCCATCCTCCCATATACAACCATCATGCTATCATGTGACTGAAGGTCCATGCAGGTCATGTGATGAGCCATCTCTACAACTACAGCTGAATAACTTGAGATGTGGTGTATCACATCCCAAAGACCAGATAATAACTTCATATAACACACATGATCAACATAACATGGCACAAGTATTAAGCAGGATGAAGAAAATATGATAGCAGGGATGACTTAGCGCCCTGTAGGCTCAACGATGCTGCTCTACATTGCTGTCTCTCCATTTCCTCTCGACAAAGTTGACAAATGTCCTTAACAAAGTACCAGCACACTTGCACAAACCAACATACACACACATAACAGTGACCCTCCCTCTTCCACTCTGAGTATTTATAGCCTCTACAACTCAATCTTCTTCATTAGAACTCACAATTGTGTTGTGTGTGTGTGTGTGTGTGTGTGTGTGTGTGTGTGTGTGTGTGTGTGTGTGTGTGTGTGTGTGTGTGTGTGTGTGTGTGTGTGTGTGTGTGTGTGTGTGTGTGTGTGTGTGTGTGTGTGTGTGTGTGTGTGTGTGTGTGTGTGTGTGTGTGTGTGTGTGTGTAACCATTCGTAAGTCTCAAGTGATTCAGGGCAAAAGAGCAGAATTTTGATTCATGAAGCTAATGTCAGAAAGACTGCACACAATTTATATGTGGCTTACTCTTACTCTGTATACACAACTCATGTATGTACAGTGAATGGAACTGCCTGATGAGGGTCTCTCTTACAGACATTGAAGCACATGTTGAGTCCCCTGGTACAAGTCCTCAGTGTGCTAAAAACGAGGGGTTACGTATGGTAACCCTTGTTATATAAGCACAGGCGAAGCCCACTACTGGACTCTATGGGTACCAGAGGTGGGACCAAGTCATTGTTTTGCAAGTCCGAGTCAAGTCTCAAGTCTTTGCGCTCAAGTCCGAGTCAAGTCTCAAGTCAGGATGGGCAAGTTCAAGTCAAGTCCAAGTCCTAAACTTTGACAAAACGAGTCATAAACAAGTCATTATGTGCTTTTCATCAAATGTAATGACATCGATCAACAGAATAATACTTAATAATCAAACTGCTCTTTATTAGTCACATTAATCATTTAATAATCCATTTTCTCTCTGCTGGTAAAGTAACATGTTTTTTTCTATTTGAAGAGGGATCAGTAAGGTAAGGCTACCGTGACAGATTGATTCAGAAGGAGTTTAATGTATAAGATCCCTGATGTTGAGGTGACCAGAATGTTTATTTCCACTGTGTACAACATGTTGTGAGGGACCCACAATCTATCTTTATGCCAGGGATAATGTGCAGCCAGGCGTCTCTAAAGAGAACACCTGCATCTAGATCCCTCTGCAGGTGGTACTTTAACTATATTTTGATGCTAATACT
The DNA here is from genome assembly GCA_028583405.1 of Pogonophryne albipinna. NCBI lineage: Eukaryota > Metazoa > Chordata > Actinopteri > Perciformes > Artedidraconidae > Pogonophryne > Pogonophryne albipinna. The sequence continues at coordinate 501,830 of JAPTMU010000157.1, forward strand.
TTTCTACTTTTACTTGTAACATTTTGAATGCAGGACTTTTTATTGTACAGGGTTCCTGCAGGTTTCGCCAACTCAAATGTAAGACTTTTTAACACCTTTTTAAGACCACGTTGAATAGAATTTAAGACCTATTTCACGGCAATAAAGTATGATGGAAAATTGATATGAAAGAAGAAATACGTCCCATAATCACTTACAAAGTAAATGTATTCATGTTCAACATAAGAACAATGACTGAACATAACAGCATAACAGTACAGAACTGTGTTAGCGTGTTAGACAAAAAGTGTGTATGTGTGTGTGTCTGTGTGTGCTTGTGTGTGTGTGTGTGTTAGGGCTGTGCAAGTAATCATATTTTAATCGCAATTACGATTTTGGCCTGCCACAATTACGAAAACAACATAATCGAAAAAAAAGATTATTTTGCTTTGCTAGGTTGTGACAGTGCACTACAACATATTTGATCTAATTAATTTTTTACTAATGTATCATTTATTTAATTAATTTTTGTATTGGTTTTTCAGTTGAATTATACGTTCAGGGTTAAAAAGATACTGTTCAAATTATTATTTGTTTTAAAGTTCAATAAATGGATGTTTTCAAAGTCAATGAATAATCGTATTTAATAATCATGATATTAATTATTGACCAACATAATCTTGATTATTGCCATAATCGAGCATCCCTAGTGTGTGTGTGTGTGTGTGTGTGTGTGTGTGTGTGTGTGTGTGTGTGTGTGTGTGTGTGTGTGTGTGTGTGTGTGTGTGTGTGTGTGTGTGTGTGTGTGTGTGTGTGTGTGTGTGTGTGTGTGTGTGTGTCACCCAAACTTCGCCCGGAGGTCCCCCGGTGTTGTTGCGGGAGCTGCTGCTAGCTAACGCTCCACTAGCTGCTGCTGCACTAGCTAACGCTACATTAGCAAAACAAACGCTAATTTCTTTTACAAAAGGTGCAGCGGGCTTCAAACACGTTCTCTCCACTGGTTTCAACCAAGCACTAAATTAGACGTTTTCCAACCAAATACAGTTGAACTTACACTTCCCCATATTCATTTGTAGGCTAAATAGATTCGAAGATAGGCTAAGGCTAAATGAGCTGAAGCTTGGTTGCTAGGTTACTAGCTGGGTGTTCTCCAATAAGGGGCCGGGGGAAACAAAGTTAGTGATTACTGGTTCCATGTTGATTTAATTCAATACAAATTGTTGGGGGGAACTGAAAGGCTATTACCGTACTGGTTACTTTGCAGCCCGGACATTTCCCCCAAAACACATTTAGACGCTATCGCAACACAGAAGTACCTTTCAAATGCGCTTGCATTTAAATCCGTCTTCCCGTCGCTCTGTGCAGCTGGCCTGTACCACTACACATGCTGTTCCCCCCACCCTTCTTTCACATAATGGTATGATCCTAGTGTGTCCTCGCATATGATTGGCCGCATGGTGGCCCAGCTAAATAAAGACCCGCCCCTGCCTGCAAGAATTCTCAGCAAGAGTAGGAGCGGCTGAAGATGCTGCTTTCCCCGACGGGAGTCTGCTCTTCTAACGGCAGCTCGCGATCGGCGTGTTGGAGACCTCTGAATTAAAGGATCAAGTCACCTCAAGTCAGAAGGCTCAAGTCCAAGTCAAGTCCCGAGTCATTGGTGTTCAAGTCCAAGTCGAGTCGCAAGTGTTTTGTGATGTTGTCAAGTCGAGTCTCAAGTCATCAAATTTGTGACTCGATTCTGACTCGAGTCCAAGTCATGTGACTCGAGTCCACACCTCTGATGGGTACTACCTTATCATGCAAGCATTCACCTACTGAGATTTCTATAGACGTAGCCGGCCCCCAGAACTCCTCGTTTGAGATTTTTCTTTTTCCATTTTTTTCTTCCTGAGTATAGTGACGTTACGCCGACCAAATGGGCCAATTGGTCCAAATGGACCAATGCGCGGAGCTCCGCACACACTCACTCAGCCTTATCTTTTCTCAGTCGCGGTGCTGCGCGGATCTTCGCACACACACACACTCACTCAGCCTTATCTTTTCTCAGCCACGGCTCCGCGGATCTCTGAGTGTGTGTGTGCTCAGGCTGAGTTCCGCGGTGTCTCGCTGTCTCGCAGACCCCACGCAGCAACCAGGAAACGACACCAGTAACCCAGCTCACACTGTACGCTCCTCAAGCCTCAAAGGGCGGAGCAGCGAGCCCCACAGCGTCCCGCCAACACGGCACCCAGACCCCACGCAGCATTCTCATCTGTTTGTCATTACTGGTGTCATTTTCTGGTTGCTAACGCCATTGTAAAACATAAACACTGATCTTCAGCTGTAACGGTGGTGGACTCATCAGAACAGAGTGGGCGTGTTGACCATTCAGAGCACACTGGGCTCATAGGGAGGGGGGGGGGGGCAGGAGCTCCAACAAGGTGTGTAGGACAGAGAGTGAATACACATACTATACAGAGATGCTGTATGAGAAACCAATGTGAGTTTGGAACATTGAACAATGTAAATCTATTCTAGTAGACCTCAACAATGGAATTATGATCAGTAGAAATGGCCATGACATGGGACCTTTAAGCATTTGAGACTGAGGACTATGTACAAAAAAAACTTAAATGACATTACCAATACTTGCATACATATATGTATGTGTATATATATATATATATATATATGATAATATATATAACATATATGTACAGTATATGTATGTGTATATATATATATATATATATATATATATATTACAGAACAACGGTATAATCAACAGTAATACAAAAAGCTGAAGATGTAACAAAATAATTATTCTTATTCTTAAAATCAATGTGGTGTACATCTTTGACGTGCCTTTAAAGAGCAACTTGCAGGTTAGAGACACCAGTGAATAAGTGTGTAGGAAAATGTTATATACACTAGATTTTCCCAAAGATATACATACATATCAGCGACGTGCAGTCAGGGGAGGCAGGGGAGGCAGAGCCTCACCTGTCATACTCCAATGTAACGGAAAAACAACTAAAGAAAAACTAAATAGTAATAATAATAATAACATGTCTCCACTGATCTGTGTTGTAAGTGTGATTTCTGTTTGATTCCAATCGCTTTTTATAGTCAAAATCAGCAAATTGGCCGAGCTCCGCTACAACTACATGGGAGTGAGGCAGGGACGAGCTCTGCCTCACAGAAGCCCACAGTAACTGGCTGGAGCACGGGCACTAATGTAGCGCGGGCACTTATTTTGTGAGCGCGCTCAAGCCAGTTACTGTGGGGTGAGGTGAGGCACAGATGAGCTCTGCCTCACCTCAGAATGCGTCACCCCACAGAAACTGGCTGGAAAGCGGGCCCTAAGCGCATGCCTGCACCATCTCACTGTATGTCACCAATGTAATGTTTGTAGATCCCTTTATTACATTTATCCTCGCCATCCATAGTCTCTAAATAACTTATTTCACGTCTATGATATTTAGGCTCGCTGGTCTCATCATACAACGGCAATGAAAAAAGCACCAGGGGAGGCAGCCATAACCTCTGCCGCAAGTGAGCCCACAGGTTCTTGTTGCTACTGTTATTCTACGCAGAGACGACAAACTAGACTTTTGTTTTGAAACTAGTGGGAGATAAGGAGGACTTTTACAAAAATGTAATGGAGATTGTTGTCCAGAAGGATAGCATGGACTTCATCTTCAAGTCAAGGTAAGACCACAATTGTAATGAACATGGGATCTTACTAAGAGAGAACAATCCAATATTTAGATTTTGGGTATCCTTTTGTTGAACAGTCTGTTTAAAATGAATCGAAGCATCAGACTAAAAAAGCTATTGAAAATAAGTTGTAAATCTGACTCTGAAAGAGTCAGTGCCTCACCAGCCATGAACCTCACCGCACGTCACTGATACATATACACTACAGCAGTGACCACCAACTGGCGGCCCGCAGGCCACATCCGGCCCGCCAGACATTCTCATCCGGCCCGCACGACGGGGGTGACTGTGGCGTTGGCGGAGTGGTTACTGCGTTCGCCCCCTACTCATTTTTTTTTCCAACGTCTCGTGAGTAAGGTGCAGTACCGGAGTCCAACAGAGAGGCAGCAGCTGCGGGACAGTAGACTGCGTACTGCGAAGCCTTCCCTGCCCTGAAGAAGAAGTGATCCTTCATTGTGAAGAGTCTGGTTTATGCGCTCCGCAGCACAGCAGTAGCCCCGCTGCGACAGAGTCCAACAGAGAGGCAGCAGCTGCGGGACAGTAGCCTAGAAGTGATCCTTCGTTAACGGGAAGAGTCTGCTAAGCTTTATGCGCTCCGCAGTACCTGAGCGTGCTCCAATAGCACCGCCCCTGGTCCACAACTTCAAAATTCCGGGCTATATAAAAATCGCTGGCCCGCAAAAGTGTCTATTGGATACATTTTGGCCCTAGGCCAAATGTAGTTGGTGATCCCTGCACTACAGTGACATCTGGCGTCGTTTTTGTAAGACATTTTTGACCACAAAAAAACCTCCCCATATGACCTCCCGCGTGTGACGTCACATGGGGGAGAGCGGCCGGTCTAACGTATGAATAAACATGGTTCACAATGCTAGTTTTGACACAGAAGAGGATGAAAATGTATTCGAATGCATATGACGGACCACAACCTTATAATTATGAGCCTGCTAGGCGTCCAAGAGACCAGGAGCAGCCAAGGATTAGAAGAAATAACGGCCATCGGAAAGAAATGGAGCTGTGGTGTGAGGAGAACCAGTGTAGAACAGGACAGCTGTCTTGGTGAGTGACCGGCGTTAGCTATAGTTAATGTTGGCTAACGTCGGTCACATCACAACATTGTAAAGTTAGCTATCATATATCAGGCTATAACTAAAGTAGTATTGATAATATAGTAACGTTACTGGAGGACTGTTGATACTGATCCTTAACAGAAACTAATGCGCAAGTATCAGCCGTATCTCGCCTTACCTAATGCAACTCCACACTACGTCTTACGGTCAGTGGCGGTTCTACGGGTTGGCAGCTGCCACCTCAGAAAAATGCCTTGCCACCCCAGCTGCAACCCCAGTTGGCAGCTTTGTTTTGAAAGAAAAGTTGTGGCTCATCGGACATTTATGAGAGAAAATCTCTAATGTCCGAGTGCAAGTGAATGCAGCACAAGACGCGAGCCTTGTAACCCCTCCCCCAGCCCTGGCGCGAGCGTGGAAATGGCTTAGCCCCACCATGAAAAATTATGTTAAAGTAAGCAAAATAAAGTCCGCCAACTCGCGCGGAGTAAATTGCACAGACAGCAGTTAGTAAGATTGATTTCAGTAGCCACTTGTCTGGAAATACCGAAGACTAGAAACGGTTTTGAAAACTTTTGTCACGTAGTGATCGTCTTCTCAATAGAACATCTTTGATAATGTCTTCTGGCCAATCGGAATCAAGATAACGGCGTGGTGTTGTTGCAGGAAGTCCCGACGGAGAATACTTTTCTGTAGTACATCTCTATATACATCGATACAACATTACGTGTTGATAGAAATCAACACGTAATGAAATAAGACCCCACGGTTTGATGATTGATAGGTGTGTGGGCTGTCTTTCATTTTGACACACAGAACAATGGGGGCTATCCACCCTTATCCACAATGTAAAGTCATTCACACAGCCTCTTCCCTCTTCTCTCTGTGAGGAGCAGCAGGTTCAGCTTTCAGAACAAAGTAACAAAAAACTAAAATGGCATTCATTTTTTTAAATGTAGTATTAATAGATTTATTTATTTTTCTTCTCAAGAGAGTACCAGAATGTGTATTTTATTTTTCAAAAAATCTCCTGGGGGAGAATCCCCCCAGACCCCCCTGCAGGGGTTGGGTTTTCAGCATGTCAACTCTTTCACCTGTGGGGAAATTGCAGGATTGGCTCCAGGTCGCCCTTTTTATTTACTACAAGACAAATGTGCCTTTTTATTTCATACAGTTCAATTTGGATTGAGACAGGGAAATAATCTAAACCTCACGAGTGGCGTTTCACTGTCAAGGGGGGCGTGTATGTAATTACATTGCAAATACTGACTTGAGCCACACCGCTGTATGGGTTAACCCTACCATAGATTACCCAACACAAATACTCTGGCGCCGCCACTGTTTGCGGTCTACAATGACAGAGAAGAGCCTGTCAAGTTTGGCTGTACTCAGCATTGAATCAAAACGCACCATAGCTTTAAATCGTTTGTGAGGCGTTTTGCTGATCAAGATGGTAAACGCCACATTCAGCTGTTATAGGCATGCCAACTTGATGCTCTGCTCACGGATGAGTCGATGAGCATAATAAACTGTTAAGATGATGACCTTACGTGTGTAAATATATTTTTCTTCTTTGTGGGGGTCTGCCCCCAAAAACTGTTTCATGTCCTGAGAAAGTCAAATAAGACGGTGTGTAAAACTTCACTGCCCAGCCAAAAAAAAGTAACCACTTTGATTTAACTAGACCAGTAGGTAAGGACTTTCCACTGGATAATAACTGCAGCGATGTATATGTTTTAGCTGAATACACGTTTTTTTTAACCCTAACTGATGCAGTTAGTCACTTCATTAATGTTTGTTCTTTCTGATGTAAAGTCAAGGTTGTAACTGTTTGCAATGAAGTTGTGGGGCGCTGAACTGTTCCTTTGATTCTTTTGATACATGATAGTAATTACTTGTCTTTCAAATTTGAAGGAGCATCTTGAGGAACATTCATCATTAACTCCTCCAAAAAATATAGTTTATTCAATAATAAATGAATAATATGTGAATCATAACAGTGATTGACAGCTGATAGGAATAATATGATTGTTAATATTATCATATTCATGCAGACAAACATCGATGAGACAGTTAATTAATGTACTTATTGCAGCAGTCTTCATAGATTTGGTACCCCTGCTGGTCTAAGAGTGAAACAACCTCATTCAGTTATTCTTCAGTTAAAAT